>CAJQTU010000010.1:3600000-4180000 GCA_906901685.1 Desoria tigrina | reverse complement strand
TTATCGTTATATTTTCAACACTTGGTTACACCCGTTACATCGGTTTATTACATGCCATTTAATGCACGGATGTTTGATACTGCCGATAAATACCGATAGGGCACTCGTTTAAAATCCTGTCAAACATTAATGTAAAAGATGATAAACCCAGAAATAGATTTACAGGGAACTAGGGTGTTTAATCCTTCAAAGGGATGTATTTATAGATGAGGAATGGGGATTTAATCCGGGGAATACCTATTTAGTATCCAATTCAGAAATCATCTTTGAACTCATCTCCATTTTCTCGAAATAGGGTGGGGATCTATTTCGGAGGGAATATTTCTAAGCTTGTACAATATTGTCCTAATGCGGGACAAAACCAACTTGAGGGTAATGCAACCAACCCATTTCATTTACGGTTAAAACAATGAAAATTCCATGAACTAATTTCAAGGATTAATTGCCTTCTCGATCAATTCCATAGTTTAATTAGAGTTTTAGTTATTACATTTCTATTAAATTAGTTTCCACAATCTAACAGAGATTGTGAGATTGGAAAGGAACCCAATAAATAACCTGTTCAAATACTATAATTGAATTGCCCTATGGGTTTTTGGCGAAAGTACGTCAGAGCAAGAAGGTATGCCAATTAGCTTTATAGCTTTGTAGGAATTGGTTCTTCTAACCAACGGTAAATGTCATTGACAACAATATCTAGATGGTGTTTTTTTGGCAAATCTCCGGATTTTTATTTTTATTGCATTGTATTGCTCTTCTAGTCATTGTGTAGCGTAGACAATGATGAACATGGACATATGGAGTGTTTGCAAACTGTTTTGCTCGTTTTATTTATCCAGAAATCCCCGGCAGACTGGCTTTGTAAAAGGAAACCCGAAGTCCGTATGAGATTGGATATTGGTCGGATGGGCATAGGATTGGCAGATTTATGGGAATTTTGCACTTGCATTCCTCTCTCGCAAAATCGTTCCGTTGTATATAGAGTGGAATTGTAAATGTTATGTTCTTGCAATCACATCTCAGTTTAAATAAAATCCAAACAACATTAACGAAACCTACCCGCCTGTGTCTGTAGATCCTGTGCAATGTAAAAGTGTTTATGAAGATAGACAGACTATCATTTACCAGAGGAGAGAGAGAGAGAGAGAGACTCTGGAGACTTTAGAATCCAGCCTATTGCCCACTATAATACCAGCTATTTCAAAATATTCCAATTTAGTTTCAGAAGTTTAGGGTTTAGAAAAACAAGCTATTAATAGTTAATCCGTGTGGGAAGAAGGAAACCGAAACCATATTGAGCTTGAAGTTGAAGTTTGGAGTGCAGGATATGGCAATTTTGGAAAAATTTCGGATTTGGAAGCGGGTCTTAAAGAATTAATAGAGCTCTTTAGGAACTTCACGATCTTGATGTATCTCCTGTTTTTCTTCTTAAAAAAGCGATGACGTGATTTGGAAGATCTAACCATGGTACTGATGGAAATTCTAAATATGTGAATATACCGAAATCGATATATTCAATTTTCCGTTTAATTTTTTAGTGTTAACTTGTTGGCAGGCTCGAGATTAAAATTCGCATTCAATATGCATGTAAGGCTATAAATTCTTAAGCTACAGGGTCATAAACTACGGTTAGTGGTGCATTGTTAACCCTTGTTAGCTATAGTTGGCTTTTAATCGTAAATATTTCATAAAAATCCTGACAAAAGGATGATAGCAGGTGCATAATAAACAAGATAAAAGAAATAGCTTTGGAAAAGCAACAGGCAAGAGATACAAACTGTTGCTGGCATGAAGGAATAAAATGCTCAATATAATGCAGAGGCAACCCGGGTGTTTACTTTTACACCCGAATTTTTATGACTCTCCGACTCTACACTGTTTGAACAGTGTTTTGTTGGGGAATCCAACAGGCTCATGAACATTATTTAAACTACAAAAAAATACATCACTTTATATTCGTCCTTGGAAAAATCGAATAGCTTTTCTCTGAAAATGCAGCATTAAAAAACTCGGATCGAAGGATAATTTATACCAGATTCTGAAGATCCTGAGGGAATTCCGAAATGTCGACAGCCGAAAGATTGTCAAAAGTGCATAAAATGATTCCCATATTTTCTGAGATTCAGACGGCAAAGAAACCGTAGGAAAAATGTCAAGGTTGTCTTTTGATGGGAAACAAGCGTCAGCTGAACATGTTTTCAGTTCCGGTGCAAGCATTTTCTAATTCTGTCATTAATCTCACACCAGACGAAGTCGTAATTTCCCTTTGAGATTTCGAATTGAATAAATGGAAACCGTAGGGGATCGGGTTTGACGGAACTTTTTGTTAGTGGTTGAATACCGAACGGAAGATGTGAGAATGAATAGAGAGAATAAAAATACGGGAAGAACCCTGAGCTAGCACCGAATTTTGTCTCAAGTTCAAAGTGAAGGGCATTTTTTTCTAGCCATACCAGAAGTCAAAACTGGTAAACTTTTTTTTATTTTAAGACGATCCATGAAGTCTATATTAAAGACTCTCCTCGTGCTATCTGTAGACTTCCAAATAACCGCCCACCCCCGTTAAAGTCCTCCTAAAATAACCCATTGTCTAAATCCCACTATAATTTTCGAAAAGTCTTTTTCTCCTAAATAAATCTCCATGAATCCCTTCGGAGGCGTAATGGACTGCAACTTGGGGACTTATAGAGAGATTTTACGGTATTATACAAGAGACAAAAGTTTTGCACGATATCTCATTCTTCTGGTTTCGAGGTTTAAAACGATCTGACAAGATTGAAAAGCAGTAACCTCCTACCCCCTTAAAGTCTTGCTAAAATAACTCCACCTCTATACCGGTTTTTTGAAATCCCAAAAAGATACTGGAAAGACTCTTACTCCGAAATAAATCCCCATGCCCCCTCCGAACTTTATGAGGCTTAATAATAGACTGGAACATGGGGACTTATTGAGAGATTTTCCGGTATTTATATTCAAAAGACAAAAGTTCTGAACGATATCCCATTCTTCTTGTTCTGACGTTTACTTATCCAAAGACGATCTGACAGAGTTGGAAATGCTCTTAGCGTCTCATCCAAAAAACTTTGGCGGAAGTGTCCCGTGGGTTTTCTTGATTCTTGATGTCAATGTCAACCAGTCAGTTGTTCTGACTAAGGGGCATCCAAGTGTCTGCTTTTTCTTTACCTGATGTATATAACTCCTTGGAAAAGGTCAATTGTCAAAGTTTAGTTGTTTAATCATAAATTTTCTTATTCAACAATTTAACAATTCCAAACAATTAGTCGCATAGTCAGTTGCGAGGAAATATAAATGGACAGTCCCATTCTTTCCAGGAGAGAAAGTTGTTCCTCGTTTCAATTCCATCTGCATAGGATTTCTCTGGCAAAGACGAGCCAACCATTACCTAACCCTATTATCCTTGTGTGTTCCCATTTTAAATCCACCGAATTTGTAACTGTCAACATGACGGAATGCATTTCTTAACGGCTTGAGTAAGACTTCTTGCGACTGTGACGTTCGTATCGCTAATTTTTACTAAAGGGAGCCAAAATTTCATGCTTCATTGTAATCAGTATAGGATTTGCCAAGAATTATTTTTGTTTTGAATGCACTGTAAAATTAAAAGTACGTATATTTTCAATATAGTTTACCGTCTCTTACAAGGGTCTTCTTCCAACTGTCGCTCGAAGGATTTTTTATTTCTCGGTACGGTCATAGTATTTTCAGTCTATTTTAGACAGTTCGGCCTGGAGAAAAGGTCGCGAAATAAATTGTGATTTGAGTATTTCTACCAGTCCTTAATAATTTATCGTGGTGACAGATTTCGTGTAAGTGTTCTCAGATAGAAGTTCAATGAGGTAGCAAGTAGCTTTAGCAAGTTTTACAAATTGAGATTTAAATTTTTTAATAATATAAACCATATTTTAAAATTAACCATGAAATTCTGTAGTACATTCCTCTTTGACTTGTTTAACAACAGCCTTTTCTTCGACACTTCCAGCGTACAAATATTGTTTATTTTTCGGGATCTATTTCAGATGGCTTTCTTGCCAGATTGTATTTCGGGATTTACGTTATCAGTAAAACCTGGTATGAATGCTTATCTCACTTTGTGAGCCTGCATCTGAAAGCAACTCCTTGTTGTATTATCTGGGAGAGATGAGAACTCCTTAACAGAATGATCTTAAAATAGTTTCCTAAATTGGCAAAGTCATCGAAATACTTGACTATTTACGTGGAAGAAAGTCTTCTGGGAATCGAATATCGAGAACCGCTTATCCTGTCAATCTCCTTCTTCTTTATATTTTATATTCAGGCCTTTGGGATTCCACTTACTTGCACTTGCGGAATGACCTTTCTTTGGCCTCTTGAAGTTGAAGAAGTTGGCATTGAAAGTTTCGGGGTTGTTGAGTTACTAATTTAGCTTTATAGATTTTGGTGGACTGCATGTCCTTGGCTTTTTCAATTCCAATACATGAGGAGACCCGGATGTCCTTTTATAGAATCTACTAATTAGTTTAGGACGTCAGTGTCAATTTTAAGTTACCGTCAGCCGGTACCGTAATCGGTTGACAGTCCTAAACTAGGGAGAAAATACTTGGTGATAACCCAAGATCACCAGTATCACTTTCCCCAGTTCCATCTCAAATTGTTTACAACTGAGAACCGGAAATTATTTACCGTTGACCCTGTACAAATTTGATAGCATTTTAGAGTGCATTCAATTAAAATTGTTCCTGGTGGAACCGTTGAAACGTCCTACATGCATTGATGCATTTTCTTTCTTCCTTCAAGACAATAATTCATAGATATATATATATAGAATCGCAATACAACTTAATGCCACATTTTGATAGCTCTAATCTGTATCTATCGGCATATTTATTACGTTCTATATGCAGATGTGGTGTAGTGATTGCTTCCGGTTAATTTACTGGTTTACTTTAATATATCATAGATGTAAACTATACACGCAAGAACAACATAATTCAATTTTAGTAGACCAGTTCATAGGTTAACAGGGCTTAATTTATTGGAATACAATTATAGGCTTAATGAGTTATCCGTCGAAGTTTCGTGGTTTCCGTCGGAGTCGCAGATGGATTGAGAGCAAAATCCGGATAACGTCTTCGACTTCCTCGAGAGGAACCGGAAATGATACTGGATCGCAAGGCCTCTCCTCTCATCGTTGATCTCAAGTTATTTCGACGGATCACTTCCATGTCTCCGCTATCATCCACCGGCATCGTATCGTCTTCATCTTTTGGCCTTGAAATTTGAATTGAAAAGCCATTTTAGAGCTAGTCTTATCATTTATAATGAACATTATTAAAACTTGCGACTTGATGAGCTGATTTTCAATCAAAGAATGTCATTATTGTAAATTAATAGTAATAACTTATTAAATCCTGAATTACTTGGCACAAATTGGACAGTTCCAGAAGCTCTGGTTCATTCCAAACGCTTCAGCCTCTTCCAACGTGTTGGGGAGGTCTTCTCCAAGCGTTTCGGCCAAAAAGAGGGACAGACAACCGCCAATTATAGCAGAACAGCCTAATACTATAAGGCTCAAGGCTGGATTCGTTCGTCCCTGTAGGATAGGCGATTTTACGTTTTAAAATAACCTTCATAATTTAATTTACTGCATTATGTGATCACATAAAAGTATACTCTCTTACAATTGCTGCAACAAATGGTGAAATGATGGAAGCAACGTATCCCATAATATGTATCGCATTGACCCCTTGAGCTCGTATAACTGTTGGCAATAGTTCCGCGGCGTATTGCAGTCCGATATTGAATGCCACGTTGACAAAGAACCGACTTATGATGGCCATGACCAGACCAACTGTCCGCACTAACCAAATTACGGAAGTTTATGTTTATGAAGCTTTTTCGTACGATTAGAGTCTTAAATTTATAACCCATTGTAACGAGCTGAAATATTTGAAAAAATCAAGAAAGGTGGGGGACGTATTCAGGGGAAATTAATTACGGATCTTTGGTTAGTCCAGATTATAATATTTCATTAGTTGTCATTACGGGTTTGGGACTTATTTCAAGAAGCACAAGAGTTTAAAATCTCTTACTTCCTGGAGGAATAGTAGCCGCAATAATGCTAGCAGCACCCGATAAGGTTAAAGCTCCGAACGATAACCACCTCCGTCCAAACCTGTCCAAAGTGAAGATAAGCAACATATCGGCTGGAAATTCCGTCATCGACGCGATTGTGAACATCCAAAAGAGGTTCCATTCCTCGTTGGCCAAGTTTAGGATGTTACGGGAATGACCATCGTAAACGAGAGCAATTAAGGACCTGAATATCCGAATATTTAATAACTGTTAATGATTTTTCGTAAACCTTAGCAAGTCTAAACTCTAATTAAAACAAGTCAATTAACCAAATAACAACAAGGAGAATAAATGTCCGCCTCAATCGGGGTGTCTTGAGGGCCGCGGTGAAGGAATTGTCCTCTTCTTCGAGACTCATTTCATCGAATAATTTCTTTGCATCGTTCTAGAGTTGTTAAATGAACCGAAATTTTTAAAGTATGTTTTAAAGGTTTCAAATGCAATCCAAAAATTATGGTCTCAAAAATTACCTCGAAATCGACAAAGACCTGCTCATCAACCTTCTTTCCATTGACCTTTGCAAAGCTCCTGAGGATATTCGTCGCCTCCTTTGTCCTACCTTTCGATAGTAACCATCTTGCACTTTCAGGGACGAGGAAGATCGCTAACAATCCTAAAAGCATTGGCAGAGATATCACCAAGCCGTAGATTCTCCAGTCTCCAATGGCCAGAGCCAACCATGGAAGAATTAGTGTTCCAAGGGTATAGAAAACGGCAATACTAAAAAAAATTATTAAATTTTGAAAATTCTTAAAATCTAACGGGTTTGCAACTTTTTAATAAAATCCCATGGGGAGTTTTATATCGACTACCGTTAGGAAAACTATTTTTTATTTGAGTTCAATCAATGGGATTATTTATAGAAAGGGACGTAGGGATTTATTTCAGTGGGATTTGTTTCTTGAGTCAACACAACTTAACTGTAAGCTGTAACTTACCTCAAGTTAGCTACAAGAGTACGATACGTAGGTCCACAGAACTCCAGAACTGTGAGTACAATGAAATTTAAACATTTTATCGTTACCATAATCGTTAGAATGTTAATCTTCAATTGATCATGGTTTTAAAAAGTTATATACGTGTAATTACCCAAAATGTACATCATTGTAAAGCAATTATCAAAAGCCATCCCTGTGATGAATCGGAAGAAGGTAAAGAGATAGAAATCCGTGGTCACTACACTCAAAGCTCCACCAATGGCACCGAGTAGATTTGCAATGACGAGGGCCGGGACCCTTCCGTAACTGAAATTTACAAATAATGAGATGTAAGTAAGCCCCCTCGATACCGTACTAATTGCCATGTTTAAAAATGGAACAAAGTAATTAAAAAAGTACTTGTCCGCAATGTAACCGATTAGAAATCCTCCAACAATTGCCCCAACGAAGAATACGGACTGAGACACCGTAGTGAAAAGTTCGGCATTACACCACCACATTCCCTGGAATTGAAAATCGTATTACTAAACCTTATAAAAAACGAAGGATTTTTCTCCTAAATAAGTCCCCATGTGAAAAACAAATGCATTCATGTAAATTTTGCTACATAGAAATCCTAGCTCTTTTAGGATTTGCTTTGCAAGTTCAACTTGAAATAACTTTAGTCCATGGGGAGTTATTTAGGGAGAACTTATCCGAAGCCGGCACATATATCGGAATTAACTGTAATAATAACCTCAGTAACAATGGTCGGATAAGGAACTTGACTTTGTACACGATCGTACGTAACATTTCGACAAGTTTCAACACCTCTGTAAGGTCCATTATGATGAGTATCATTGACCATTTCTCCCATGATTATGCGTGACCCGGGTTGGAGGGTCACATTTACAAATCTCCTGCAAGTTTGATTGTTCATATTTGGTGGACCACCATGACTCGCACTAGCCGTTCCATCCGGATTCATCCCTCCAGGCCTTCCCTGTCCAGAGTTAGGATGTGCCCCTGGAGAACTTCTCGATGTCGACGAAGACTGTGGGGGTGAAGCGGTCGAAAACCTCGACGAAGATGTCGAAGACCTCGGCGGAGATCTTGTTGACGGTCCTCGATTGCCACTCCAAGTGCCACTGTCGGGCCTTACATACCCCTGTCTAGAAGTTGTCCCTCGACCTCCATAATCGTAAGACGAAGTGGACTCGAAATCGAATTCTTCGGAGGAAGCAGTGGAAACCTCGTATTGATATCTCGATGTCGTGCTAGAAGCTTTATATCTACCTCCGGTCCAAGGCCGTCGAGTTGTCGAGGGGGGTTGGGGCCGTGGTTCCCAGCCGTAATCATCCCCATACTGACTTGCCCCGTAACCCCTGGCAATTTCGTCGGGCCGTAGTCCTGGCATCCCGAGTTGCATCCTTGTCGTTTGCATCAGCATGGATATGTTGCTCGTGGTTTGATTGTAATTGAAACAGGGGTTGGGCCCCGTATTGTTGCAAGGTCCCCTGAGTTGATACGTTACAAAATGTCAAGTCTTCTCTAGTAAATGCCAATAGCTATCGTAAATATTGAAATAAGTCCCCTGAGTTAATGCTCCCACTCCAAAACTGTCTAAGGAGAGCTATAACTTATCCAGTGCACAGAGGGGAACTTATTTCAATATCTTCTCTAAGAATGTTCTGTAGGTACCTGTTTGTCATTTGGGTGACCGCACTAACAAAAGAGGCGTCGATATTATTGAGGAAACAAGGGCTTATGAATCCCATGGTATAAGGGAATGAGAAATTTTGCCTGGAAAGTTATCGAAAAATTAGTTACAGCAAAATTTTGCTGTAAATCTTGTCGTTTTGTAAATTAATCCGTTGATAACAGTTATGCGTTAAGTATCCATAAACCTACCGTTGAAAAGGCGTCATGTTCCCTCTAGTACATTGAAAATGATCGTCGCACCAGATCGTCATAGGGTAGAGTGACATGAACAGTTGACCAAATAGGACAAAGGTCACAAAGATGCAGAAGGGGGCTTGGAATGCAAAGAGGGCCTTTTGGTAGAAGCCAAATTCCCCCACTTGGTACAGCATCTCGTCGAAGTCCAACATCTTATAAATATATTATGAGCACCGCGCACCGCCCTGTTCTCTATTCGTTGAGAAATTCCCGACTTTAATTTTTAATTTTAATTTAAAGTAATTTTTGAAATCGAATCTGATTTTTATTTGCAAACTATTGCAGGTTAAAATGTAATTAGCTATTAAGAAGGGATGGGCCCGGTTGAAACTTATTAATTTAATGGACAATGACACACCAATTGATTAGATAATTAAGTACAGGAAAAGGCAACTAAATAAACCGGATCCTGTATCTTGGTTGGACGACACCGCTTATCTCGGCTTAGACGGCTATGGTTAAACACATTTTAATAAATGCAGCAAATTAGGAGTTTTCATCGTTTTATCCTCGTTGAATCTTATTTAACTAAATTACTAAAGGTCTAAACCTCAAATACCACTTTTATTCAACATTGGAACATTTTTTTTAAACATTGATGAGTTTCAATTGAAGCAGTAATGTAGATCGTGAGCAAATTATGAAAACAACGAATAAAAATCGGCACTAAAAATGCTTTCTCCGTCATTATAATATTTGGTTTATTTTAGCACATTTCTGTCGAGTACAAAAGTACCAGGATACCTGCTCTTTTCCAGAATTACATAGTTAAATTAAAGTAGAGGAGATAACTAACTCTCTCAATTCATTCGGACATTGTTTTTTTCGGAGAAATACAATAAAAATAGGACATCAATTCACATCGAAGTATTGATTTATAATAAGTATTATTATTATTAGAATGTAATAATATTTTCATGGCATTCCTAAACTCGTTTTGGTTCTTTAGTACAACTTTAGTCCATACTTTACTACTCTCAAGTTCATCTTCTTCTCTAGAGTTTTAGTTTTGGAATTGTTACTTTTTTTAGAAACTTGAAGGCCACACACCACGGCAGCTATCTGGCAGTTTCGTTTCGCTTCAGGAATTAACTACTCCTTGAAGCCAGAACACCACTAAATATAGCTATTAGAATCATATATATTTTACCATATTTCACAAATATTAAATGTATACGATTTCCGGTGTGTGTACCACTTATTTTGTAAGTAACCTTTGCACATAGTGACAATATAATAATATAAAACAATAGTTTTGCCGAATTTACAAGGATAGCTGTCTACATTTATGCTAGGTAATTAGCTCTTTTTATAGATTCTCATTTTAAGCAATTCGTCACGGTATGGAAACATACAAGTTACGTACAGAAAGTTACATCAGGTCATGCCACAAAATTTTAGTTCGGAATAGGCTTTTTGACACATCGTTCAGAGGAATGGTCAGTTGTCAGTTATAATATGTTAACACAGATTTTGATACTAACTATTATTGTAGAAGTAGTTTGGTTTCACACACGATCTAAATTTCGAAACTTTAGACTTCAGAGTGGATATGCTTTTGACAAGCCGGCAAAAATAATGATAATTGTTCAAATTGAAGAGTTACGACACAACCTCCGTGTAATCCATTATGAGCTAGGGAAACCGTCACAGCTGGCTTCATTTACAATATTAGTCATTATACTCTACCATTGATAAATTAATATCTAGACATTTAGAATCTAAAAATAGCTAGATATATCTGGAAGCAAATTGTTAAATTCATAGGTAATTATCGCTAACTAATTTAATAATTAATTATCACTACATACTAAAATGTACTAAGCCTAATAAGTTAATGCTTTGTAAACAAGGTATATTATTTCTGTTTGGAAGGAATTCCATACTTAGACATATGTAATAAACACAAAATTTTATAACCTGTTCCACAACAGCCTTTAATCCACCAGATCTATCTGTTCAATAAACTAATTTATTGAGGGACATCTGAAGAAATATAATTGATATCACCAAACCGTAAATGTTTATACAATCCCCATTTAACAAGAATTAAATGTGGCTTAATATCTTTAAGCAACAGACCAATAATGAATGTGATAATGCACATGTAATAGAAAATGCATCGTCGAAACTTGTAAATCTAATAATTATTAGGTAATAACACATCACTCTGACTTATCAAGTCTGTAAAGAACTTCTGTTACTTCAACATCTTCTGTTGGAATTTCGTCATCACCCCATCCCCATGGACCTGGGTTGAAGTGGTCATGTGTTCCGTCTCCAGTTCGGGCAACTCGCTGCTTAACAATGGCTTCTGGGACCGACTTGAGGTCATAAGCTTGACCGATTATAGCCATAAAGTCGATGAATGCAGCACTGAAATTGTATCGATAGACTCCAACTTCGGCTGTTTTGTAATCCCAGGGGAAGACGTGATGGTAGTTATGCCATCCTTCACCGAAAGACCACCAAGCCACGGCACGGTTCTCGGCTGGATTGATTCGCCTACAAATACACAGAAATATATTAAATATTGATAATTAGGAAATATGTTAATTCAAACTGGAACTAGAAATTCTGCTAACCGCGACGATACGAAATGTACAGTTTCATGTTTTTAACACGAAGCATAAAAAAATAGCTTACTTGTCATAAGGTTTAGGTCCCCAAAGATGAGCTGCACTGTTTACCAACCAGGTACAATGAAGGGTAGCACAGTATCGGAATAAACCAGCGAAGAAAAACGAAGTAGCTAAAGATTCTCCCCAAAACATCCATGGAACAAAAGTTGGAACGATGAAACAAGTAGCCAAAACTAATTGAAGATAGTATCTACAATTACAACAAAAAACAAGCATGTTGACATGATCTGATTTCAAATTTATATTTAATTAAACTAAAACCCACTTCTTCTGGAACATAACAATTTCATCCTTCTCCAAATCGGACATGTCAATTCCCTTCCCCTTGATCCTGACGGCTGGATGCTTTCGTGCCATCAACCACCCCATATGGGCGAAAAAGAATCCTCGCTTGGCATTGTGAGGATCAGCATTAGTCTCTGTATATTTGTGATGAACTCGGTGATCTCTGCACCACTCGTAAATGCTATTCTGTAAAACAAAGCCAATCAGTAAATTGATTATTTACATTCTATAACACCA
This sequence comes from Desoria tigrina, assembly GCA_906901685.1. Taxonomy (NCBI): domain Eukaryota; kingdom Metazoa; phylum Arthropoda; class Collembola; order Entomobryomorpha; family Isotomidae; genus Desoria; species Desoria tigrina. The sequence continues at coordinate 4,167,828 of CAJQTU010000010.1, read as the reverse complement.
ATGAATAAATTCATATTAAAAAGTTGGACCAAGTTACCTGGAACGATAGAGTTTGCATGTAGGCAAGTAAAAGTCTCAAGGGAGTCTTGGCTTTGTAAGACTTGTGGGCCCAATACCTATGGGTCCCTGCTGTAATCCCGAATCCACTCATGCAGTAAAACATTAAACCTATAAAATGAACAAACCAAATACACTATGTTAAAACACTTGTACGTAATCAATCCGATAAACTATATAAATCATACCAAACTTTTATATTATGAATCTTACCCCAGAGGAACGTTTGCAACATGACTTGACCGCTGACCCAAAGATAACCTCCATAAAGGGCTGCCATATGGAGGTAGACGAATATAAGGACGTTCCTCCATACAATATCCAACTTGGTCAATTCGTCCATATCGACCTCTTCCCCAATACCCTTCCCTGTTGTTCCATTGGCTTTTCCATTAACACCGTTTGCATATCCGTTTCCATTCGTGGTGACTGTGTGAGACTTTCCATTTGTAATTACATGACCGTTTCCATTATGCATCTTAAGGGGCTCGTCATGAGACACTAAGGACTCGTCCGTGGATGACGACAGCAATTTTGTCGTTGTGGGTGCTGGTGGCATTGTGCTTTCTGGTTCTATCAAAATCAAACGATAAAAATTAATAATTAATAATCAAATAATCATAGGCAGAGTTTAAAAATCTTAAGCTCGTGTCTCTGGCAAGATTACATTACGGATTTATAGCCAGGAGGTTTGCTAATTTCAAGCCTATTTACATTAGATTTCAGTTTCGTCAATCTAAAGGTTATATAAATGGGAGGGAGATAACTAAAGGATGTGATGCAATTCACAGTGGCTAGAATATTATTATCTAGTATCTGGGGACTAGTTACTAGCTCTGTGGTACTCAAAATTTGGTAAATGTGAACCATAATAATCATGATCATAATCATAAACTTATAATAGTACATTAGGTTTAGCCATTAAGGCGGAAGGCGATAGTGGCTGACTGCATTCATAATAATAATCCAACAATAGCGAAACACCTAATGAAGACCGAAGTACGAAATCGTAGAGATTATTAAGCATGCTAAACAAATAGCGTTAGCATGGACATGTGAATCCGGCCTAGTCAGAAATGCAGAATAATATGTTCATATAATTAGGTTTACAATTTTACATGCGTGTGCAAGAGTCTTAACTTGATCTTAAAGTTTGGCCCTGAGGATGTCCAAGTCGTTAAGTTCTAGTATTAATATTTCCATATCCTATCCATAAATGTCATGATCGTACAAGGTAAAATTTGGATTACAACGAAACAATAAAATATTACTTATGTCCGTTTCCAATTACTGATAAAACACGTCACATTTTTGAAGTGTGAGTGAATATGAAGTGCCTTTTTTACTTCAAAAACCCTATTTTCAGTCAGAGATGCAACGATACGAAAAAATAATAATTGAATTAATCTAGGTCATTAATAACTTCGTTTACGCAAATACCAAGTGTGATAAACTGTAACATGACTTTTATTCACAATACCCGAATCCGAAACCTCATGCTTACTAATTTCTTACTTGTAAATGTAATCTCAACGAATTAGCAAGAATGAAGGAAATTGAGCGTCTAATCTCAATGTACAATGGAACATCGAACTTCATGATTCATAGATTCATAGCACATAATAATATTATGTCGTACTTGTAATATTATGAATATACGTGTCAATTTATATTTATATCTTGACTATTGACTATGTCGAGTCATTTGTCATAGCCTCATATTGTGTATTGCATATGTCATATAACATTGAATATGATGAAGTTTCACACATTCACAGTATTCACACATAATAATGAATAAGGACAAAAAAGCATTTTTATAATTATATTCTTTGCCGTTTTTACCGCTATATACAATATAATTCAGAGATGTTAAATATTCAAATATATGCATAGATTAATTATTTCGAAATCTGAGATCTGAATCTAACTAACTATGAACTAACTTCAACATCTATGCTCGTCAAGAGATCAAAAGTGGTGAATGTGGATGTGGAATGGACAAACCGTCAAACTGTGAACTGGTGTACACATACAGAATGAGAATACAGCTGTCAATACACAATTCGACAATTCTTGTGAGCTGTGAAAGTGACAGGACTATACTATGTGCAATGTGCTATGTGCTATGTACAATTAAATTATTAATTATGATTTAATTTTAGTGAGCCGGTTCTAAAAGATCTAAAATATATTTTTGAATATTTTCCCCCCGAACTCCAAGGATTCCTTTATAATAAAAATAATTAATAGATATTAAACTTTTGATTTAGTGTAACAATTTGTTTTTTAATTGAAATTTAATTTCTAAATTAGAGTTAGAGAGTCGTTGATTAAAATATCAAATATGTAAGAAATCATTCACAAAGAAAACTGTTAAAAATTGACATATAATTACTATGAGGGAGATTGAGTGTCACACTTAAAGTCTCGGGGTACTCTGATGAATCGTTGAATTTAACCAAACTTCGTGTAACTGTACCCCGAAATAATATGTAATACCCCCGTCCTTTTGATTATAACTTTTATAAATAAAATAGTAGCATTATATTGTTTTTAGCGATAAAAGCATATATAATATAACTCTCGATAACCATACGTAAATAGTGTAAATACCGAATGTATGATCCTTGTAACTTTCTTTGCTCTTGTAAAAATTGTCATTTAAATTAGTTGAGTATATATAATATCCAAGTACAGTAGCTTTTTTGATCAGTTTATATTTACAATTACATTCCGCTAATTCATCCCAATTGAGACAATATGGTAATTTAGAAGGTTAAGGTGACGAAATATTGAGAAAGCATCAAGAGACGAATGACCTAACCACCTAACGTCCATGAACGATCAGAATAAAAAAATATCTAAAAAGCTACCTCCAAAAAAATTACTAAATAAAAACAACAAATTTTGAAATCCGTCTCTACAAATCAATGAACCTTAGGCTCACGTGTACAACAACTATTCCAAAGTCCAAAAGTCCAAATAGAAGACACGGCAATTAAAATTTAGTTATTGCACTATTAACCTCCTCAGGTTGTAGGCATATATGCATTTAAAGGATTGCCCAAGATCATATTATTATTGTAGATTGTAGCATTTATTTCTTATGCCTTCTATAGCAAAAATATTTACGCAAAAAGACTGACTACACGGCTATTATTGACATGATTAGTTTTTTTAAAGGTAACTGCAACTTGCAATGCAATGTCGTTTCTTGCATGCGATTTTATCGCATAATAGAATCGAACTGAATGAACAATGTAACATGTTTCATTCTATCATGATTTCATGAACAATAACAACAACAATATGTTGTAGAAGTTTATATTGCCAGTTTTGGCACTATATTTCGTTGTTCTATAATTGCAAATTGATAGTTAACTTTTCTGCAAATGCAACTCATACCTATCAACCTAGAAGCTTCAACCACAAAAAAAAACGTAACCCAGACCATGACCATCCAATCCAATAATATTATTGCGTTATCTTAATTTACAGACGAACTAAAAGTAACTATGATTCGGTAGCAAATTATAGAAATTAGGATGAAATTTCCTAACTCACTAAAGTTTTATGAACTGAAGCCTGAAGCTCCAATGCTCTTATTATACACCATTTATAAGGCCTTTTTATTTTATGAAATTATGTTCCCCTATTTTAACAGTGTATAAATGTGCCAATATCTTAGATAATTGTAATTATTTAACCAGTTATTTTAATAGAAAATTGGATAGGATATTTTGAAATCCTACTTTAGATTGTTTAGATCTACATTTCAACAAAAACTACAACAGCTAAGAAAACAAGAAAAATCTAGCTTTTAATAGCCGTTTGCAATTGTTTATTTGCAGTAGAAACGTAGTACCTATTTATTGATCTTGGAAGCTAGGAATCACATCTTGTTAAAAGTTGCTAAATAGCTTGTAATTCCTCGAATTGATTGTAAGTACCATTGTGCTATTAAAATTAAGGATGTGCTATGCATTCCTCATATCGTATTTTATAGATTTGAAACACGTTAAAACATGGATCCGATAGTGGTTAACAATAAAATGTTAAGTATGTTAAATGGTTAATTAAACTTATCTCTGCCGGTAAATAAAAAGCTACCTGTGTTGTACCGTCGAAAACAAAGCTTTCATTTGAGAAGCGAGTCTAGAAAAGTAGGTTTGATTTGAATGTAGTAATATTTTTAATTTATCGTCAACTGCAGTCCTGAATTTGACGATTTGCTCATTGCATCGAGTTGATTGAAAATAAGAAGTAAACCTCTGTGCCAGATAAATATATATTAAACGTGCATCTGATTTTTTAAAAATATAAATCTCTTTCAGACTGTATGAAATCAATAGATACTTAATAAAATGCAAGCCTGTAAATTATTTTTATTTTGTACTTGTGCAGTTTAATGTCTGCTAACACTTGATATTGAAGTTATTAGATTCATTAGAAAGAGATCAATCAATTCACAATCCAAAATTATTGTTTTTGCAGATCTGGTTCGAAAATTACTAGTTTGTAACCCTAAATAATTCCCCAGCCTCTTTCTATTTGCTGTCCATCAACATATTCTGCTTCAACTTAAACATTTTAGCCGTTTTTATTCAGTCGCAGCCAGAGCTATGGAAATAATTATAATACTTGTAATATCCATCCATGGAGAGTTATTTAATGACAACCTAACACCTAACGACAGTAATTCTGAGACAGAAGAAGGTCTTAGAGCAAGATTGCTTGACAACGGGCGCTGGAACAGGTTATGTCAAATGAAGGGTTTTTGAAAAAACTGCAACTTTCAATTTTTCAAAAAGCGAGGATTTATTTCCAGTAAGATTGAACATGACAACGCGGTTGGCATGAAGAGGCCCGGAATTAACGTGATATGGAAATGCAAATAGCCAAGAATTCGAATGAAAATGGCGAGAAATTCGCATGGAAAAATGGGGAGATGTACTGCGATTTGCATGAAAATGGCAAAATATTCGCAAGGATTGATGCAAATTTCTCAACCTCAAACGTTGTCAGGGCATCCAGGACGGTATCGTAAGATTTTGCTATTGGAGAATGACGTCATTATTTTGTTGGGGGTCTGACGTCACAATTTGACCCCCAACAGATTTTTTTTTCAAAAACCTTCCATTTGACATCACCTTTTAGGACTGGTTGTCAAGACATCTTGGTCTTAGAGTTCTTGCGAACTAAGAACTAATACAGAGATTATACAATTTATGATAAATCAGCAGATAAGTAACAAGATGTCTCACAAGGGAACATTCCCAACTGTACCACCCCGATATTTTTCAAACCGGTCTCATTCGAAAGAGGCATTAAAATAATGAAACTTTAATATAGGAACTATGGGTGCATAAAATATATTTGACCTAGTAAAGTGGGTGGGAAGGTCAAGGACCGCGAGTTTCAAGTGAAAAACTAGCGTGGGCGAGAAGGGGAGAAAGAGGAGAAAGTCGAGTTTTCCCCTTTTCACCTCTTTTCCCTGGAAAGTCGCGTTGGAGATAGGGAGTTAACATTGGAGGACCCTCCAAATTAGTATTGCGCTGATCCAGCCTTTTCGCAAAATCTAAACGGAGATTTACCATAGGAATCCCTCAAACAGCGTCAGGTCTCGAACTTTCCGACCTACTTTACTAGGTCAAATATATTTTATGCACCCATAGTTCCTGTATTAAAGTTTCATTATTTTAGTTCCTCTGTCGAATGAGACCGGTTTAAAAAATATCGGGGTGGTACAGTTGGGAATGTTCCCTTGTCAGATGTCTGTGCTATTTGTCAAAATGACATTCAAGATTGAAGATTTGCCAGTTTGTTATCTGCCCAACTCCTAAACTCCTAACAGTAAAGATGTGTCCATGACCATTAATAATTCCATGCAGTACTTAAATGATTGCACAATAGGTTGCATGCTATCTAGTAATCTATTAAAGTAGCTGAGGTCATCAATCCAATTCTGCTTATTAACCCAGAAAATGACTAACTAAAATCACATCTTAAGAACACGTGAACTGGCCATGGCTAAAAATATACAAATTAAATCCGTAACAATCATATATGGATCCTATTAAATTAAATTAAATAATTTATGGAACATACGCTTTATTGCACGATTAAGTAAGGCGATTTTTTAGGCCATTAATTTCAAATATCAATCGGTATATATTGAGCTATTCTGCAAGAGCTTGAATACATTAGAAAATATTTATTACCAAATATCACGCAATTTTCTAATTCCTCATAAATTTTTTGACAGTCTCAAATCCGAACCTATTAAGTCTTAATCCAACCATTAAACTAATCTCCAATTTAATGTCAATATTATCAATCATCATTAAGCCAACTCACACCTTATTTACTCGTTTCCAACGATCCAACCTCCTTTACCTCCTTTTACTATTTACCAAGCCCATTAACCCAACTTTCTTAATTTATTATGCACTTCGAGCCACTTCCGTTGTCCTATTTGTCATATTCAACCTGATGGGAGCAAGTAACAACAATCACTCTATATAACCAACAATTAACGGCTAACAGCATATTCTACTCAAGAAATAAGGGTTAGATACAGAGGTTACGATTTACGATAACTGCGATGCTAGGAATACAAGTGAGCCGCTGACGTTAGTTAGTTACGAAACAACTCTCTAAAATAAAATCCCTTAATTTCCTTCCCACCTTTAATTGTACTTTTCATTAAAAGAATGTGAGATTATTTTTTCTTGCCCCTGTCATCTTTCTCGTTATTAGAGCCTGCTAAGGACGGATGCAATAACAATATTGTGTTCTAGCCATTTAACTCTTTAAAGCTTTATACACACCTATATTATATCAAAATAATAATAACTTATTCTCATCCGTAATTAAAGGGCGAGTTGGAAACATGCCTCTTTAAAGCTATACAAAGACAGGACAGGGACAGGAGGACAATAACAAAATTACGTTAGATGTTACATCTAGTAATGTCAACCGTGTTACTTTAAAATGAAAAATTCCCCAATCAAAAATCAAAACAATAATTTTCTAACTTTTTTCCTGTATACCTGACTTGCCTTCGATTGTTATCAATTTAATCAATTATCAATGAAACAGAAACTGTCAACTCTTTAGTATCCAGGCCGAATAAACTTGTAACTGCAACTGCACTTTACGGACATGTTTGTGCATGCATAAATGCGTTTGCTAATTTTGATTCGATGCAAGAGTTGACAAACCTTTGAATATCGGTTGCTAAATTTTTTTAAATTAAGATTCTTAGCAGAAAATTTCCTCAAACTTCCTTGTAGTAAGAGGATTTTCTTCCGATACTTACTGTCAACTACAGAGAAGGAATTTGTTGGCACGTTGGAATTGAAAAAGGAGTTCACTGACTCGTTGCATAATTATGGTAATTCGTAAGATTACATGGCTTACGGGATCTTTACTTTTTATAGTTATTATCATTGATTTTTATAGAAATATATGATAATTGTTTGAAGAATTTTTAAGCATTACTAAAGGCATTTGTAACCTGTGCTTTTTAATAATTTAGTCTCAAGTTCATCAAAGATCAAAACTAAAAAAAGAGCTTCTTAACCATGTGCATTTTTACACACACATTTTATTTCGTCCATAGGATGCTAGATATGAGAGTTACGGACTTCGAGAACGTTCGTTTTAAAAATAGATTTAAAAGGGATTTATTAAAAAATGTAACACATGTGATTTTTGCATTTTTATGATCAAATTTCTAAATAATAAAAATAGTCTTTCGATCTACTGAAAAAGTAACTTATTCAGTTATTATTCGATAATAAAGGGCGTACTGGGCTAACCATAGATGTATATACCCCCCCCCCCCCCTCTGTATACTTCTGTAGTGCCCAGTACCCACGGATATATTCAATATTGGATCATTTAATTGGCTTTGGTCTTTCCGTTTACACTACATTCGCCAAATAGTTAAAGCATTATCATTTGATTCAATTTAGTTTAAAGTTTAAATATGTTCCCACAGAAGGATGAGATCATTGAATGAATAAGTAAAGTTTATTTATTTTAAAGGTGTGAGAAAATTTAAAAAAAACCTGGGTAAAAATAACTGTTTGTGAGATTGACATTACTAGCCTACATTATTAATCTACATTGATGTTCTACATAAATGAACAACTTATTATTTGTATTATTTATTCCTGATTTCCCAGCTTTATTCTAGATTATAGAGTGACCTCATAGAGAAGGACTAAAAGTATTTAGCTAACTAAAAGCTATTTATTTTTAACGTAAATATTGTTACTGATCAACAACAGGATGTTATCGGGATAAAAACAAATGGTAGTAGATTCTAGTTCTCTAAAGTAATTCCCTAAAGTAATCAGGATTTAATATCAAGATGCACATGATTGACAGGTCAATGTTTTTAATTTCAATCTTATACCACTTTTATAAAGTAATACAATCTTGCATTATGGATTAATCCCTTGAGATTATTAAAAAACAATCAAATGTAAAAATAATTTAAGTGCAAACAGGTTGCTGCGAACTGAAAAAAATAGTCTAAAATAAAAATCCGTATATTCTTCCAGCATAGTTTTCCTATACTGATTACTGGAAGAATTGTATGTACTATCGTATCTACATCACCCTGAGATTTAATAGCACTCATTGTAGTTCTACTAATCAGTAATAAAATCCACAATTAACGAAAACAACATACCGATAGAATCCTTGGAAAACTTCACCCTGGAATCCAAGCTTAAAAACTACAGATTTTCGAAGAAACCAGATTCACTATTCAAGGTTTCAGAACGAGATCTTATTTATTTATCTTCTAAAAACCGACACGGTTCTACCCATCCGGCTGACAGTCTTAGCTAATTTTTTGAGGCTTCTTCTTCGACAACCTTGTACTATAAGTAAACGTGAAATGGGATAGATTATGATATTTCTGATATCACGTTCACGGGCTAGTAGATTCGGTTTCTGCAAATATCCATAAGGAAACCAGCTACAGCAAGGGAAGAATCAAGACTAGATCTTCAGAGCCGAAATGTGCAATCTGAACCGAGGGGATTGGCCCATTACACATTATATCACGGTTTTATAACATAACAGACACGTCTGCCTCCTTGTAAACTAACTCTATTTGCATGGTAATCGTAGTAAGTAAAATATTGATTAAATTTGCCCTTGACTTCACCAGACCACACTCTTCTTCAAGAAGTGCTAAAGTCACGAAAAATCCAGCCAATAATATAGTGCACTACAAAATGTCCCCCCTCTCCAGAATTGAATACGAGCCCAATTTCCCGACAAATCCTTGTCAAACATGTCACATTCGTGTCGAGGAGTTTAGGAACTCTATATATATAGATAGGCGGAATTAAGTGCTTGTAAACCCTTTCTCCAGACGACGAGGATGAGCAAACCTTATCAATTTTTAATGGATTATGGACCTTCCGAACCATTAATCATTGATAACATCGATTTGTAGCACCTGAGTTTACACAGCAATTATGGAAATTGACCAATAAATTCAATTCTGCATTATTTTTAAGCCCCCGAATTTGTAGAATTTTTAGGACTATCATCTTCATCATCGCCAACTACCACAACCACCACCACCTGTACTTAAGCAACTTTCTCTCTCATGGACAACCCGAAAAAGGACCGAACGGAGTGTGTAGACATAGACATCACATAATATATATATAGCCTGAATTATGTACATAAGTTCCGTCTATAGATAGACTACATTATTGATCAACAGATCAAAACCGGGTGTTTAAGTGTTTGCAGCCGGTTTTTGCGCAGACAAATCCCGAAATACCATTACCTACATCGGCTTTGTTGCCTTTTCTCAGCCTCACAAGTCCCCTGTCTAGAGAGAGTCTGTAATATGCTGGACAATTTCCTATGGCAGATTTTCAGACGGCGCAGGGTTATTTTTTGTCGATTGTCGACATCTCGATCTCGACGAGACTCGCTCGAGTCGACGAGACTAATATCATCCCTCCAACAGGAGGACCATTTTTTTGTGACCGGCCGGTTCGAGGAATGTAACTTGTTACTTCCAGCTTACGTGCTATGTATTGCCGGTGTCTCACAAAAAATCATGGAACAGGAATTAGCAATTTTTTGCATAGAATATGAACTCCACCCTCTGTTTCTGGGATAGCTTGGGCCTATCATATATACACTGTCCTTGAAGCAAGCTATATATGGTTTTATTTTATAACCCAGCGATATTAAATAATTCAGGTCCATTTGCACTCTAATTAATTGCTTTATATGATAGGATAAAACATGATTTGTCAAACAAGAGACTCTTTCAGACTGAATTATTTGATAGCTCGCATCGATCCCGAACCCGATGACCTGTCCGTCCCACCGATACAAAATCCGACATGAATAACACGGTCACGGTGGTGAAAGCGACATTTTAATTTTATCTCTTTTATCGTCTAACTGTTTGATACTCTGGCCCTTATCTAAAATCCGTAGATAAGCCCTGTAATAATATACTCAAATAATCGGAATAAACTGGACATTGCACCTTATTACATCGTGCTTGTAATTATACTGCTAACAAACAACTGTCCAATCTATTAACATATATACTTCAGCATGTTTTAGGTCTGCATAAAAAAACATCCTGGAAGAGTTGAACCTTTAATCCCTCTCCTAATTCTATATGAACTATGGAATCTGATTGATGTCCTTAATCATTTTGACAGAAATAGAATAGCCGTAGATTATGTTAAAACAGTTAGTGCCTTCGTGGCAAAGTTTTAGAAATAATTAGGAACTCTGCCGTTGCATTGTTCTGCATAAACTTTTAATGGTTTGTTCAAACACGGAATGAATGAGGAATGATGTTTTAAGATTGTACAGTATCTCTGAATGCAAATATGCAAATTCAATTCTGTGCCACAAAAACAACGGTCGGATTTATGAGTCAACAGTCAATTCACATTCTCAATGTATGGACTTCTTAAGCCTAAAATAAGCTGCGAAAATCGCTTCATTTGATCTATACAATTTCAAGAAAAAAAAAGAAGATCCGCCATTTCAGATCCCTCAAAAGTCGAAAGAAAGCTCATTGTTTTACGTATAGTAACCATGAACAAGTTCAGTAGCTTGATGCATTTTCAAGCTCCATCCATCATGATTCTTTTTATTCTTTACAACAACTATACGACTTAACTAAACCGCAATGAGTAGAACTAAACTAACTGGCAACAGCTTAAATATTGTGTGCTATTATCTTGCCAACTGTAAAGGAACTTCAATAAGAAAAATTCAGGATCAGGAAACTGGCTGAATAATATGATGATTTCTTGGAGGTGGTGGTTGCCTGCAAGCTTTGCCATGCATTGGATTGGTTTGCTTTGGCACTGGCAGTATGGCCGATTCGTTAAAACTTGAATTTATAACCCGTCCTGCTCATTTAAATAGTGCTTTCATGAACGGTTCTCTACAATGTACTATTTTCTAAAACGGAAAATATCTGCCAGGATTTTTATGAAAAATGAAATCAAAATTTTAAGTCAATTGGCAAAAAAGAGAAATTTCATCACTTATTATTGGCTATGTCTCATAAAATCATATTCCATTTTAAGGCGAAAATCCTTACCTTAGTAATCGGTCCAAAAATTATAGCGTGTCAACAATGAAAACACTGAAAAATTTAGAAATGGAAACCATACAAAATCAACCCAACCCGTATAAAAAGTAAAAATGAAATTTCCAAGTCTATATCACTAGATCACTTTTAAAGCTCTATTTTAACCGAAAATCCACAAGAAATAATTATATTAAGGTGATAGGACCTCAACTAACAAACTAACTGTCATTTATTAAAATCTGTTTTAACTACCGAATTTAAAGAGAGGTTAAGAGGGAAAGGTCTATAGCCGACAAGCTACAATCTACAACTAACTTCAAGTAATATCATTTCCAACTCTTTAATAATGACACTATAGAATGTAGTTAACTATTATTCTCTGACCGACCCTAGTCCGATATAATATCTGCAAACTGCAAGCTGTAGTGGAAGTGGATATGTATTACATGCTATAATTCGCAAACAATACAATTTATAGGGCCTGACTGCAATATGTTTTAATTTCATGAATATTCAGGCTTGAATATCACTACAACATGCTGCAAAATAGACTTAAAAACAGCATATAATAAATATATGTAAGTGTATATGTGTGATACTTACCAACTTAACCTTCTTGGTATAAGTTGTAGAGGATGGATGACTAATAAGCAAATAATGTTATGTTGGATATTGGCAAATATAGAGAGGACAATCAATAGTGTGTAGACACTCGGTTTAGTAACTATCGTCACTTCTCGTCGTCACTTTTGAGGGGAACAATCAATAGTAGACACTCTCCGTTTATCGTCACTTTTTCTCGTCAGTTTGGGAATTACCAAAGAGTTGCATACACTTTAAAGAATCTGCACTTTTCTTATGGAAAAATATGCGAAAGTTAGAGTGTATGAAATATTTGTATTATTGATAGTTGCTCTATTATCTTATAACCGGTTGGGTTCTTGGATCACAGAATTCACAGGTTAGGTTAGTTGAGATTCGAGATGAGAAGGTTTTGAAATCTGCAAGTATAAGGTATATTAAAGGAGAGCCTAAAAACTTGAAACTTTTTTATTTAAAGTTACTAAAAAATGGTTACTTCATACTTATAAGGAGGATGCTGCGGAATGATCATGTTTAGAAATATAATTTGGTTTGTGGTGATGGTTGTGGCAAATGTATATAAGTGTATGTATGATTTTTGTATGGGATTTATAGTACATTCTGTGTATGATATTGTTAAATGATTGTATATGATCCACCTCGCTATATCTCTTATTCTGTGCGTGTTTAGGTGGATTAAACTTGGAGATTGAACGTTGAATTTTTACTCATATTCTTCCCTTATATGAGTTCGGATTGCAGATCTGTTCTGATCTCTGTTGAATCTGATTACATAGGCACAAAATCTTCTACTTCTCGTACCATATAGAAGAAGCGGTCCTAGCCCACCGAAATCCTATAATATAGCTATGCCCTAGCCCTGTATGTTGAAAGGTGTGTTTCAGGTTTTGTTTTACAAGGTGTTTGGTGAATTAAGGGACATTTTTATCAATGTATGTTCGGATTATTTGCAGTTAATTATCGAGTAAGAAATGCATAAGGACATCATACGTAAATAAAGTCTGATTTTGTGCTAAATTACATCTATGTCAGTAATGTTCCTAATGTCCGTTATCTTTTGGTTCTCGGTGATTTTAGCTTATTTTTTTTTAAATTTTAGCTTACGTCGAGTAGTATAAAAGAAGATTAGTAAAGAATATTTATGTGTTGGACATTCCTGTAAAAATTGTGCTATTTGTCCAAGTAAATGTCATCTAGTACATTTTTGCCAACTGGCAGATTTTATCATCTTCCAGATATTTATTTCGTAGATTACTGATCGATAATAAAAGATCTGTTGATCTTTCAAATTTGAGTACTTTTTTTTAAAAACGTCCCAAAAACCAATCGAACACCCTGTAAATGTACTAGTTTCTATAAAGAATAGAAGATTTTTTTGTACCTCCTCTGAATTGAAATGACGTAGGTAATATATAGGAGTAGGACATTGCCGAAAAAGTTAGAGCACGGTTAGAGATATGTAACTAACTAACCCCAACAAGTTTTCAACTATCCCAATTCCAACCACCATTACTATTTTACTATCATGCCATATAACTTGACCACCATAAAATCAACACTTCCACAAGCTAGAATCCGACCCAACAGGGTTCAAAAAAGATTTCAAATGAAGGCATTCATTTTTTATTAGTAGTTCTGCTGTACAGGCTGGGCCATTCGGTTCAACACAGAACATCTCTGAATTTCCGTTAAAAAGCATTTCTCTACAGGTATGAGTGCATTCTAGAGTATTTTGTTAAAAATATATAGCAAACCTGTTCATCAAGCTTCCCTATTTTTCTTGAAGCACCCTTATCCATACTGACTCTTGTTTTTGTAGGCTATATGTAAGAAAAGAACCACATTTCTCTAGACCCAAGTCCCTATGTGGGTTTTTGTAAAACCTTAAAAAGCTGACAAAATAAGCAAGTAATATAAGATTTCCACCCAACGAAATGAATTGTATGAAATATACATTTGAAGGCATATATTACATGAAGAACGAAGCCCACCTTTTTGACTGACGAGACTCGGCCCAAATGGATATTTTCCATGTGTTTTAATAGCGATGCTTTTGCCCCTATTCCTATATATATGTATGCTAAATTGACATTAATTTTCGTTAGGAGATTAACGAGGACGATGATATAATACTTAGAACACATAGAGAGGATATGCTGATGGATACTTAGGTATTATGTAATACGCATAAATCCCTAAAAACCACCGACCAAAACCACCTGGAACCGGTGTCAAGTTTTGCTTTAATCTTAAATTAATATTTCCTTTGAGATTTGCAAATGGAGATTTGGAGTACAGACTACCTTCTTATTTAATTTAAAAAATTCTCATCGTATAGATCTACAAGATAAATTTATAAATGCAGAGAACGTATTTTCCAGGATTCCCAAGACCAGAAACAATGATTAGTTATCTGTCTTATGTCCATTGTCTCGATAATGGCATGAAAAGTAGAAGTTGTCGGATGTCGAAAATTATACGAACCAAGCCAATTGTTGTAACAGAATGGGGTTGTTCTACGTCAACTAGACTAGAAAATCTCACATTAAAATTAGATCGCGTTCGGTAGCCTTGATTAAAATGTTGATTAAATGCTGGAACTCGGAAAGCTGAAAATCTACATACGTGTGCAAGCATAAATTTAATTACATACCGTCAACCGTATTTTTTAAAATAGACCAAATAGACACCCCTCGAAATGATAATATTAGTTTATCTTTATATAGTGTTGGTCTATGTCAGAAATAATTTTACAACAAAAATGCGCAATGGTTCCTCCTAAATAGATCCCCACCCCAAAAAAAATTATTCTGAGGAACAAGACATACATCTCCACAGGATTACCACAGGATATATTTCTAGAGTTGTTTTCTTTTAAGAATATTTCCCCCCGAAATACAAGCCCATCCCTTTTAGAAAGAATACACTGCACTGCACTGGGGGGATGTATCGTAGAAAAATGTAGTTAAGATGTAATTTAAAAACAATAATTTCTTGAATTTATATGATATTGTATTATTGTAAATTTGTCATGCAGGACTATATATGTCATATCTTTGCATCCTTAATTATTTGAATCCATTTAAACTTCTGACGGCCTGACTCCTTACATGCAAGGCTCATTAAAACATAAACCTTATTAAGTTTAGGAATTATATGACAAGGTTAGAAGTTCGAATTTTTTAACGACTTATACTAGTCTGAAATCAAAGTGGGAATGGAATCGATCGATATAATATGCATGCAATAAGAACAAGATAAATTCATATAAAATGCTATTCTAAAATCATAATGCCAAGAAAGAAGTCCGCCCAAATCGTAAAAATCCAGGAATCGGGCCAGTAAATCAAATTTTATTCCGCATGCAAATAAATGCCATATTACAGGTCTGCCGCATAATCATCATATCGTAAAGGGTAAAACTTCATTACTTTATCTTTTAGCATGCTATTTGTGGATTTGTTCCATGAAAGGTTCAAAAATATTACACAGTAATAAAGTAATATAACTTATACGAGTGCAACCTCGTTCATGCTTTTAAGACAGAGATGGGAACTTATTCCGGGGGTTATTCTTCAAACCCTTCAAAGGTGGGCACTTATTGTATAGGCAGTGGCGTAGGTTCGATTTGACAGGGTCAGTTAGTAATAAAGGTTGTAGAAGGTTATAATGATAACTGTGGTTTATTTTTTTGATAAAAAATGGATACAAAATGATGTTTAGCAGGAAAAACATGTGCTTTAAGCACTTTATGAACGGCCCACTTCCACATAGTAATTTTTTTGTATGTGAGGGGTTTGCATTCTTTTATGCAAATAATCCAAATAAGTTCCCATTAGGGATACGAACTTTGCCCTTTGACCTTTAAATGAATCAAGACTTTGAGAGAAAGTACTTTCACCTTAAACGATTAAGCTATCATCTCAATGCGATGTCAGATCTTGCAAGTCCACTTTACGATTGAAGGTTCTGCAAGTACAAATAGGATTTTATTGGAAGACATAATGACAGCCATTGGATATAACACGAATATGAATCTAATCGATGCAAAAAATTTGATAATTGGAGTATTTATCTGTTCATTAACTTCAAGCCTAATTGTCTAACTCGATTTTTATTATGAAAATCACGATATGAAGTGCCAAGTCTTGATGGAGCGTAATTGAATGAGTGGATGCAAAGATGATAAGCCTAACTAGGCTTTGCGTGCCGGATTATGGAGCAATGAAACGGGAATAAAAATAGTGGCCAACCAGAACATTTGAAACCAATACGTAAATATTTTATTTTAAAGAACTTTACCCCATCCAAAACTGCTGAAGAGCAATCTCATCAAGGAAAAGAAGTCGACTAGATCTCTCAAAACAAAACAAACCAATCGAAGCTTCCAATAATCTTTAGAATTTTGAATCAGGTGTTAATAATAACAAATTTTGCACTATCAACAATCTAATATACTCTTTTTAACCCGTTAGTAGGTGGGATAAGATGGATAAGAAGGGTAAGCTGAATAAGAGCAAGACCCTGGAGTGTGGAGAACGTTGAGGATCCAGGCCACGAGTTCTTTTGCAGGGGTGGCAGTGATCTTCTTGGACTCGGCTCCATATCCGTAGGAGCACTGAGCAGGGTACTGTACGACTCCGACAAGGACAGCCCGTCGAGACTCTCGGTTAAGGGGCTCGGCAGCCTTGATGGGGTACTTGTAGTACTCCTCGTGATAAACGGGTTGGTAAGATGGCTGGTATGATGGTTGGTACGTTGGTTGGTAGGATGGTTGGTAAGATGGTTGATAAGCGGGTTGACCGTATCCAGCAGCGGCACGCTTGTACCTGGGATAACTTGGTTGATAGCTGGGCTCGTAGCTTGGTGGTTGATAGCTTGGCTCGTAGCTTGGTGGCTGATAAGCTGGCTGGTAGCTAGGCTCATAGCTTGGTGGCTGATAAGCTGGCTGGTAGCTGGGCTCGTAGCTTGGTGGCTGATAAGCTGGCTGGTAGCTGGGCTCGTAGCTTGGTGGTTGATAACTGGGCTCGTAAGTCTTGGGGTAGCTAGCAGGGTACGCTGGGTAGTATTCGTCTTCCTCCAACTTTCCTCCGACCAAACAGAAAATGGGAGATCCCAAATCGGCCTGTTGGAAATTTAAAACGTAAGGATTAAATAATTTATTAAATATATTAGAATCAATAATTTAGAACATACAGAACTAGACAGAACATAAATCAATAAGAACGACTTACGTGGCAAGCATCGTAGTAATATTCAGCTTCCCAACTGTCGACTTCTGGAGTGTATCCGTATCCGTAGTTTTGTTGTTGGTAGCCATAAGCCTTGGGCTCGTAGACTTTCTGGACCTTCGCCTTCCTTGGAGTTCGGCTGTATTCATACGACTCGTATGAATATGAAGGATTGTAGGATTCTCCATAAGCATATGAAGCTGGTTTGTATGGCTGAGGTTGTTCGTACTGCAAAATATACATTAATCCGTATCGTAAGTAAATTTAATCTCATACACCGAAGTAATATATCAAGGAATCAAAACATCTGTCATACCTCAAGTTTTTCGACAGGGGACTCCTGGTAACCAAGAACGAAACATTCGAGGTCCTTGTCGGCTCCTTCTTCGTTCTTGTCTTGTTGGTGAGAAGATCCTTGTTGTTGGGCCTTTCCGGCGTTTTGGGATCCATATCCGTAACTAGGATAGCTGCTGTAGTACTCGTTGGTGTAAGATTTGGAGAGATAATAATGTTCCGGGATGCAAACTGGTTCAACATGTGGGTACTGGTCGAAATCCACGTCAGCAGACAACTCCAAAATAACTACGGGGTAGCTGGCTTGGGAGTCATAACTCTGATGTTGAGGGTATGATGCACTGTATTCTGGAACTATAAAACCATAAACGAGCAAAATGATTAGTAAAGACAATTTGAGAATGCCAATCTTCAAAATATCCATAGACATTAATATACTAAAGTATAATTATTAAAAATCGGTTTACCATAGTAGAATGGGTGCTTCTTGCAAACGGTAAGTTCGTAGTTCTTGTAAACCTCCTGATAGTTCTTGTCAGATTGCAAATCCCACTCTCCAACTCGGACACGGATTTGATCCTCGTTCATCTTGTCGACACAGTAGGCGGATGTGATAACGTGTCGAGGGCTGATCAAACCTCCGGCGCACTTGTAATTGTAGTAGGTGTCCATGATAGCCACTTGCCATGGGTACTCTCCGAACGCAACACGGTCCTTCTCGTATCCATATTGGTGATGGACGGTGGGAAGAACTCCACAATGACGAGTCTGGTTAGCCTCCTTGTACTGTAATAGCAAATGACATTTTCAACAATAAATTTTATAAATCCCAATAAACGTTAGAATATTTCAAATAAAAAACTAGTCTTACGTCTACAACGGTGTCATAAGTCTCATAATAGGTAGGCTTTTCGTATTGTGGTGCGTAAGCCGGTGGGCTATACGCTGGAGCAGCATAAGCCGGGGGACTGTATGCGGGTGGAGAATAGGCTGGTGGAGCATAATACTCTGGAGGGCTGTAGGCTGGTGCACTGTACGCTGGTGGAGCGTAGTACTCTGGAGCGCTGTACGCTGGAGGAGATGAGTAGTACTCTGGTGGACTGTAGGCCGGTGGGTTGTACGCTGGCGGAGAGTAAGACGGCTTGTACGGAGATACTCCATACTGTCCTACAGCAGAGGAAATTAACCCAAAGACCAACACTACGCTGAACAATTCCATCCTGAAGGATTCTGTTGGAAACGACAAAATAAAAGAATTGAACTTCAGAAACTTACAGACCGAAATGCATGAAATAATACAAAGTTTAAAACGAAAATCGACTTACCCATTGTCTTACAGAGTGAGTGTAAGTCCAGAATGCTTCTGAAGCGTCCGAGGCCTAGAGTACCCCTATTTATTAAATTCGTTCCACCCTACACTACCATGCTTATCATGTTAAAACTAATATGCTGGGTTGGTCCCGGATTAATGCTGTCCCACTATGCCACAAAGTTATCTTCGTTTTGTATGTAATTCCCTGATTTCAATAATTAGACAGACGACTGGCGACAAGGAGGAATCAAGTGTAATTTCTTCATTAGCATAAAAGATAGACTCTAAAGTTCCATATTTATCAACTCAGTCAGGTATAAAGAAAATACAAATAGATACCAAAATCTAAGACTTGACAAATTCATTATAGATCACATCCATAGAGCACCAATATACTACAACATAACATATAGGTACATCAAAAAGACAAATTAAAAAAAATCCTCGTCCATCTCAAATGGTACATTAGGGGTACCTAATAATTAAATACCATTTTAACATTCTTGACTCTACACATAATAATATATTATGATCTGTCGCATAAAAAAATCACATACATGTATTTTAACAACGAATATTATCACACAACATTTAAAACGACCGTTGAAAACTGATGGATTAAAAATTATAAGAATTCAATTATAATCCTAATGAGATTATTCGCCGTTCTCTGACCCTGGACGAGAGGTTTGCTCAGTCCAATGATTTCTGTTAACCTTCACCCCATCCAAAAGAGGCTGTAGCTTCGGTGAAAGACGAGCAAACGACTGATTTTAAACAAATTTAATTTATGTAGGTAGTTAGACAAAGATATCTGACTTGGTTATTCGCATATAGATTTTTCTGAACTTACTTCATACACAGGATGACATATCGAGTCGATAAATGCTACTTGCATGCTTGGAAGCTCGTCTTTCTTCTCCCGATTCATCATATCCTATTCAAATTCATTTGGATAACAGAAATTAGAACCACGACAAAAATCTGACATACTTTGGTTAGTTGAATACATTAAGACTTACAATTGGAACAATTTTTAATTTCTCTCTTTCAATATCACCTTGTTCGAAAAATTCACTGGCAACCAATTCGGCAACCTGGAACGTTACATTTTTAAATAAGATATTTTGAATCCTTTCAGATTCGAAAACAAAATAGTTATTTTCGATTCATCTACATGATTACCCTTTTTTCAACTTCCCATGGCTTTGTAATGGCAGCAAGGTCACATGCGGTCATTAACATGCCCCTGAGTAAATCGCGATGATCATCCCTATCCCAATCATAAGTTTCAGTATCAATCAGTTCCATGAAAACGCCACGATTCCTGTTAAAATGCAAAATTTAATGATAATATAATCTTACAATTCCCAACTCCTTTCTACGATTTTTTGTCATGTAATAGAAGGATGGTCAGATTGAAAACTTAGCTATCATAAATTGATTAGAAGAACCGAGGAATCTCAGAGGAGTAAGAAGCATACATTTGAGAAGTACAAGATTTTGTAAATCTACAAAAATGATGCTCAACCTACCATTTCTAGACTCAAACTCAATTCAACTAATATAGTAATTTCTAGAATGATTCGATCATCAGTCCATCCTTGTCTTATTGCATTGTATTGGCAGCACTGATATGTAATATTTTTTATAGAAAAGTAGTGGATTAATGAGGGTAGTCTTACTTGAAATATACAGCGAGATCAGTGGCTAAAATAGAATCTTCAATTACGCTAATTACACGAGAGTATTCGTCCGGCGACAGATGGGATAGAATCTGATTACCCTGATATTTTCAATTAACATAGATTAGATACGGAGTATTTTGCCCTCATCCATCACAAAACATAGAAACATATAAACGTATGACAAGGTTAGCCTTCCGATGTCGAATGTATGAAAATACCTGACTATTTAAAATCATGAGAGATTGATCGAAGTGGTGCCGTTCCATTGTAGAGGTAGAATACAGCTGAGCTAAGGCTGACGAAGCCCTGAAATCAGAAGAAACGAATTAGTACAGTTTCCAAGAATTTTTGACCATCTCAATATCCCAAAGTATCATGATATGTAAATCAGTTTATTGCAATATCGTTCTGCAACAAGCCTTACTTGATTTGAAAGGAGTTATTCGTTCCTCTGTGATCAAGGTCATGACACAAGCACGCAATCAAAAGACCGAGACACTCCAAATCTCCTAAAACTTTCCACCATTTCGTTTTCTGAAAGACCCCAAAAAATATTTAGCCATAAAATACTGAAAGCATTTTTAAGTATTAGGAGTTGATTTTGATGTAAATATAAACTTACAGTTACTATTGAGAACATCATCTGACCAACATTAAATGCATGTCTCCAATTATGGTAAATCACTTTTCGGTAATTCTTTTTTACAGAGAGCAGCCAACGACAGAGAACTTCGTAATCAATATTAAATCGTTTTACTAAATCCAGATCTAAGAACATCCTTAAGCAGGCCTGTACATCACAAGGCTCTCCTTAACATCGGACTCAACTACAATTAATCGTTTCTCAATAATAGTCATACTTGGTGTGTGTGCAGGTCCGTCATGTATTCATCATCGAATTCAAATGAGTGGAGACCAAAGTGTTGAGCAGATGGGATGATGATATCCTACAATTGGTAATGAGGAAGTTGGGTAAAACTTTTAAATTACAATTTAACGTTAAGAATATTGAAGTCAATATAATCACGCTAAGTTCCACGGCATCTTCTTCAGCGGCAGTAGCATGATAACTTAGAACTTCTAAGGTAACAGTTTGCTTGGCCATGGCTGCCATCGCTTTCTCATACCTGAAGAAAAATTATCGGTCCAGTTATCAATAAGTTAACTACACATACACGTTCTATATTACATGATATTTTAAAATGGTCTTACATTCGAGTATTGTTTATGCCCATTCCACAAAACATCGCAAAAGCTTCTACAAACATTTCATCGGATGTTGAAAAGGGAAGCCCGTCGAATTTGTTGATGAGCTATAAGTAAGTATGCAGTAATTAAAAGTGAAGGTACATCCAATATTGAAAATTCACAAGTTTAAAAACGTTCAGACCTGTATCACACCAATGACTTCCCCATTCGAATTTTTGATAGGCATGCACAAGATATTCCTGTGTTGGAATTCTATATTCTCATCCACAGCGGGATCAAAGCGAGAATCCTCGTAAACATTTGATATATTAACAGTCTGAAAAGGAGATATTCTATTGATTTAACAGCATCACATATGTATAGAGTTAAATTTCTAATTCCATAATTCAATAGCCTTCAGATACGAAAGCTAGTAAATAATTTCCAATCCAAACATTAATAGTGGGATAAACAAACCTCTCCAGTTGTCGCAACATATCCAGTAATGCCTACGCTGATAGGAAACCGACCCTCAAATGGACTACTTCGTGACTGAGCATCATCATCATTGAAATCCTCCGAGTCTAGATCAAAAACTCTGCTAAACGATCCTTTTGACTTTTCATGAACTAGAAGAACCTGAGATGGATCAAAATTATAATCATGTAAACATAAATAGTTTTTATGATGCTCAAGGATCAAAGAATGACAATCATTCTCAAGTTAATTTGACAAATAAACATATATTCATTCGAAAGGGGCATGGTATATTATCCACAGATCGAAATACGTACCTGAGCTCTCTGACATTGCATTATCGATAGAGTATGGGTGAGAATTCGGTATACTGTATGCTCTATTGTACTTTGTTCCACGAAAATCACCCGAGCCAGATCTAGCAAAACCTAAATGAAATGAAGCCATTTATTTCAAATACGAATACGATATATCCAAAGAGGGATCCGTGATCAATCATAGTTAAGTTCACATTAGTATTATTGATTCAGCCCAAAATACCTCCTCGAGTCACGTAAAAAACACACGCCCATTTCGGCCCATCTACACTAATAATCCAACGGCCCTTATAAATAAACTTATTATGAGAATGACAGAAATAAAAAATAAATCCACCCTCTTTGACATTTTGTGTGTGGCCAGTTCAGAAATACGTGATTACAGTAACCTTTACTATAGCATAATATATTAGAGTACATAGCCGGCAGCTCATGGGTCCGTCTTACCTGGTTACGTTTATTTTCTAAACGACTTTGTTCATACAGCTGCGCGTTTCTTAATCCAATCCCACAGAATTGTAAGTAATTGGAGAAAACCACTTCATCCTTTCTGGTGAAAGTTGGTCCATCTCGTTTGTTGATTACCTATATATTGAGCAATTCACGAGTTACGTAAAAGGTAGTGACGAAATGAGTCAATCAATTGGCAGATAACATAAAACCGGGAGCCTCTATAGGGAACTCACTCACTTGAGCAACCCCGTGACAGTCCCCATGCTTGTCCTTTATCGAAAGACACATCAAAGACTTGGTTTTGTACCCCGTTTTTAAATCCACTTCCTGATTAAACCTCTCATCCTGCGGAACAGAGAGAATACCATTGTTAAATCCATTCCCCCAGAGACGGTCATAAATTGACAATCCCTACGTACTTGATAAGCATCCGGTATATTTACGGTCTTCCCACTCTCAGCCACATAACCGACTATCCCGGATCCCCAAGGGATGCGGATTTCCTCTTTCTTTTCCATATCTGCTAACGTGCTCTGAGAGCAGACGTCAAATAAGCTGGACACCAAGCACCGATTTGCCGACCCCTTCTTGCCCTACAGGGTTACGATAGTACATAAGATTAATAGACTGGCAATGACTAAATTGGAAGCCGTAACTCATTACTTCTTCCCTCGTTTAGGAGAAAGAGATGTTCTTTCTTTCCCCTCTTCTTTTAAACGACTTAATTTCGAACAATGGCAGGCAGGGGCTCGAGCCTCGAACTTATTTCAACGACGTACCTGCACGAGGAATAATGAGGCTCGGTCGGCGGAAGTTAAAACCCCAACATGCTGTAGAATCTTGTGGGCGAGAGTTCGAGTTTCTAACTCATCACAAATATCTTTGGCTAATTCGAACAATAGCTCCTTTTCATCCAGAGCCTGCAATAATTAGACCCACAACAGAACCCTAATTACTTTCTCCTTCCATTCAAGTCGTTTATAATACAAGTTGCTCATCAGGTTATCCCTACAGAACAGCATGCATACGAATACACGAACGAAGGAACAAAGTACTTTCTCCAGACAGAAAAAACTTTCACCTGGAGTTCTTCCCTCGACTTCCTGTATGTCAGCCCATTATTGGAGTCGGCGGTGGCAGAGGGGCTCAGAAACGTGGGTGTTCCATCCACAGTGGTAACCATAGGTTTTACTAATCCCCCTCGCTCAAACTCCTGGGCTGAGATCTTCCTTACGGGTGTTGTGGCTCCGGAGCCACAAGTGCTTTTACTCGAATTTCCCTGGAGAAAGTTCAGTCATTTGCATCAATTTCAATTTTTCAATACACATTTTCCCCTTTTTTAATTCACAGGCATGGAACCATATCCAACGGGGAAAAGGTTTAAGAATATGTATGTTGTAAGGATCTTTAAAATAACTCTTACCTGTGAGGAAGATGAATATTCCGGAGCGGATTGTATCACAGAAGCCGCTATATTCCCTGTGGCCGCTACCAAACTAAGAATGTTTCCATGCGACTGAGACACCCCTCCCGCAATCGTCGGTGGCTGACTGATCGAATGAGCTAGCAGCCACGAGTCTATAACAGGGCGAGGAGCCTTCCTGTAAAATAACACATTCAATCTCAATCTAGATTCAGAACGGTTTTTAAAAATCACGGGGACACCTCTCTCTCTCGCTTTCTATCTGTGATCTGCATAAGTCTACGTGATTATACTCCGAAGTTCCCAACTCCCGTCTAAAGACTTTCCCACAAAATTCAGCTCTCCCTTGCAATCTGAGACTAGGATCGGGGGGAGGGATCGAGGGGCCTAAATACGGTATCCAATCCACTCCCCATACTGGAAACTGGACTATTATTATTATGGCTGTGTCAAAAGCAGGTCCAGAATCAGACTCATCAAAAACCAGGAAAATACATAGAGAGGAAGAGAGATCAAATACCTGATGAAGTAATCATGGGCAAAGTCGGGGTGTTCATCTAACCAGGCTTCTATTTTAGCACTTTCAGAGTCATAGTTGATTTCGGGCTCTTCTCCGCTTCGGTCTCCCTCCATTTCCCTTATAGGCAACCCTTTGATGGAAACAAACCACATCTCTCTTGATACATTTAATGAGATCGTTCTATCTATCACTCCTCCAAGCCGATGTTCAATAATACACTATGCTTTACTACTAAGAACGAAAAGTTCGGCTGCTGGATCATCATCAGCCAACATCATCATTACTATCATCATCCCCATCAACGGAGGCCAGTTAATTAAGGATTACATACGGATAGAAAGGAGCGGCGGAGGATGGGAGCCATATTAGAGTAAATTAAATACGGCTTCAAGATGCAATCAAGGTGAAAGGTGCTGTTCCAAGAGAGAGAAAGCGAGAGGGTGAAAGTCAACACAACCGATAGATTACTTTTCTGAGGAACTGACTCTCTCCTCTCTCAGACATTTACATTTTACATCAAAAACCAAACCACCACCACCACCACAAAACGGACTTCTCGTCTTGATACTCTCGACTTCAAAAGATAACCAATAATAACAATAAGAGAACAAGAAGGCTGGGAGCTAAATCACTACCACCTTCACTACCACCACCGACCGCAGGATCTCAATAATAATAGCAAAACAAGAGATTAATTTATTGTTCTTGAAGGATATGCCCGAAGGAGACGAGTCTCCATAATCCGCTAAAACACAGCCACCACCTGGAAAAACCAAAACCGACTGACATCCATGAAGGGAACTCTCTCTTTAAGCCCAGTCAGTGGGCCTGGAGTGTAGTAGTTTAGACTCCGAAACCGAAAGCCCCAAAAACCCAGTCAAAGTAAGACGAGAGAAAGAAGAAGAGAAAGCACATTCGTACACCACTACTTCCAGTTCCAGCCGTAAAGGAACTAACCAACCCTGGAGAAAAACAACTAGTAAGGCTTCAGGTGGTGGCTTTAATAATAATAATATAAAACCGAGGCATTGCAATATCCCCGCAGGTTCCAATCTGTTAGACTGTTAGCTTAATTTAGTTTTGCTAGTAAAGCCTCGGAGTTTAAGTGACATCACATATGTTACTCTTACTGTACCTCACCCAGTTTAGTTCACAACCAATCTCTCACACGATTTCACAATAAATGCAACTCTACGTCTACCTTACAAATACAACCTACCTACAAACCAAGAGAAAGCTCCTTCCGCTGAACATAAAGCATAACCTGCATAACCTATAGTCTTTCAATTTCCAGACAGTAATGCCAATGACTTACACTTACGAGTTACGAGACTCGAAAGCAGTTTAAGCAGTTCCGATCAGAGTGAAGTAGAACTTTAGTAGTCAAATCTGTAGATCAGGCAGGTAGACAAACGGCAGAAAAAAATATACGAGACGAGACAATCAAGGACGGAGAAAGGTTGGCGACAGGAAGGAAAGCCTTAAAATGTAAATTTAATCAAAATTCGTAGCTGTTCCGAAAAATTATTATTGCTAACTTTCGGTTACTGAGAAGGGAAATGCATATGGCACTCGCTACCAAGTCCAAAGTCAATTAATATAAAAATTAATTAACAAGAAATAGAGAAACTTTTTGCTCTTACTGATCCATATAATATTAGAATATGATTATCTGGTTCAAACTGTAACATTGAACATTTAATAATAAAGGCACAGGTGATTAAACGTTGTAGTTTTTACTAGTTTTAAATGAAAACTTGCGCTGGATCCATAAGATTTCGATTTTTATTATGAATAACAAACTAAACATGTACGGTTTGACCCTTGTAAACCAAAAACTAGAGTATTAAATATTCGCAAATAAATGCAAAATCTACAAATTTATTTGGCTAATTTATACTCAACAACTTAGAAACAAATCAAACAAACTGGTTACCCTTGTACAAATACGAGATCCTGTTTTCCTAAGGAATAGCTCTTACTTACACTCGCATTTGTTGACATTTCCACTCTTTCAACCACTGGATGGAATGGAGGATAAATTTGGACTTGTTATAACTTTCCATAAGTCCAGGATTCAACGAGTACAACCTGAGATTTAGAGATTGCTAACACGACCAAATCAACAAACATGATTGATTATTCACTACTCCAGGAAACCCAACAAGGAGAGCATTCTAAATTGAGTTACGAGCCCGTCACCTAGTCAATCTACTTATTATCCCCGGAGAACCTTGAACTAACTACCTAGAAAGAAGAATCATTCCGTACACAACGAGGAGTTATGCATAAACTACGGTTTTTAACAGCAATAAGCAAATCACAAAACCCACCTTTTAACTGTCAAACTCGTCCAATTACCAAAAAAATCTCTTTCAATCTAATCTATTAAATAAAAAATAAAATCCTTATTTATTCCGTCTCAAATTCCCAAAAACGAACGATAAATACATCCATAAGATAAATCCAGAAAAGCTAGGCCCATCATCAAACCAACTAACCTGGTGAAAGTACCAACCCTTTTCCATATATTATAGGCCAACCCATTCAATTTCCAACATATAAAAAACCAATTTAAAATGGCATCTATTCTGGAAAAAGAAAGCAGAGGAAAAGCCCACTTACATAACCATTAAGACCGCTCCATATACAAACACAGGTAAGGTATATATAATATATAGGGAACCACTTAGAAAAAATGAATCTCCGAAGTCTCAAACAGATGAAAAAAACTCCGAATCTCTTAAAACTAACTGGAAACTACAATAAATTCCATTCAATTTTTCTACCAATTCCGTCTACTATCTCTTGACAATTCCAAATTCCAACAAAAACCCACTATGACATAAAATAAACCATTCAAATGCATATAGCAAAGTATCGGAGAACAATCATCGAATTAGCAAATCATATTATATAATATACATATTTATATAAATATATTATATAATATACATATTTATATAAATATATTATATAATATACATATTTATATAAATATATTATATAATATACATATTTATATAAATATATTATATAATATACATATTTATATAAATATATTATATAATATACATATTTATATAAATATATTATATAATAATATATTTATATAAATATATTATATAATATACATGTGTCCCATGTGTTTACTGTCGTTCCCTAACCCTAAACACACAAAATATCGAAAATCTCAAATTGCCCCAGTCATAGAGTAAAATTACATGCGTCATTCGAAAGCCCTTGATCATAGCTTTCGAATGACGTATCACACATATATGTTTGTTTTTTGACCTCTTTGACCCCTTCCCACCCGTCAGGAAGTGACCCCACCCCCAAATCATATACACTATTGAATAGCCCTTGACAATAGCTTTCCATCGATGTATCACACATGGGGGGTTGCTATTTGAAAAAATGTTGACCTTTGACCTTTCCCCCCCTGACCTTTGACCTGCAAGGCCCCCAAACGAACTTGACCTCCGCTTGGATGTCCTATATAGATATCCGAAAGAAAAATTTGAAAAAGTTAAACCGTTCTCGAGTTATCGCGATGACGGACGGACGGACGGACGGACGGACGGACAGACAGACAGACGGACGGACACCATCAACGAAAACATAAAGTATCTCCGATACTTAATAAACCTTACTCATAGCTCGCAGCTCGCATTAAAATCAATCGTCGGTTGCAAAAAAATAAACGAAAGAGACAATAATTCCCAGAAATCCTTCGCTTTCTTTAAAACAAGCTGCCAATTTCAACTCCCCCAGAATTACGACTTTGCGACGAGATTTGAGACAATGCGAAAGTCAAAAGTAAACACTTTGTAAATTCTACTCAACTCAAGAGTGTTATAATTGCTTATCGATTTCTATTCTAAGTCCCATATACACTAATATATAACCGTCACCTTGTTGAAAAAAAACAGTACAGTACACATACTAAAATACACATATGCTCCTCCACTTTCCCCAGGTCCCGTTATTAATCCAAGAAACAACACTTCAATTTCCGAAGGTTTACAAACCATTACCCATCAACTACCAACCATCATGACAGATAAAAATAAAAACGTACGTAAACCCTCAACAATGAGCCACCATCAATTTTAATTACATTTACTGGATAGACTTACAAGGACCTATTATAGGCACACCTGTAGAACCTCTCCTATACATAAATTCTGAGCATAAACTAGATCGAAATACATGGAATCCCTTCTCCGTCTTTCTGAAAATAGCTCCCCTGGGGACCTCTGAAAACATTGAGAGGCATTTAGAGATGGGGACTTATTCCGGGGAATTTTAATTGTGCTACTCAAACTACTCATCCAACACACACAAAATGTGTATATCTCAGAAAAGAAAGCTTCACACACAAACAAAGCACAAAAGAAAGTCTTCATCCCTCCCCTTAAGTCTATAGAATTGGAGCCTCTCTTTCCTTTACACATTATTACGGGAAATGAACATAAATTCCCATCCCAACTTCAAATCAAAATATCTCATCAAAAATATCAAGTGTACTTTCTTATACCTAGAACCATTAGAATTGAAGATTGGGTAAATGGGAATATAAACATAGGACTTGTCTTATTGTCAGTCATTTTTTAGACCCGGAGTGGTATGGCCTGATCTGCCTCTATAAATTCTATAACAAAACACTATATGTTCTTTATCGTACTTAACCCGTTTTTCGTAAAAGTAGCCTGTTTTCTCCCTTGTCTCCTTGAGATCTTCTTCAAATTTATCCTCTTATTCCTATTCACTTCTCTCCAGACATTATTCCCTACATCCTCCATATATTCCGAGGATGAACCTAATTACAAAAACTGTCCTCGTACCTGTAACAGCAACCTGTATCCTGAAGAGAAAGGTAGACCGGGAGGATCGACATCGACGGGCTATGTTGTATCTGTACCTTTCAATGCGATATAATAAATAGCCGCCCTTACTGAAGTAGATTCTATCTAAATCCTATCGAATTTTACTTTCTCCTTGAACAAAGACAGGGAGGACTTAAGTCTTTCTCATGCCATTTTCTGCTCAGAATTTCAGCTCCAGCAATTCTTTCCGTAGAACAAGATCCCCTCGGGCTCTTAAGCTACATAATGATATGAAACATGGAGCAAGGATCTCTATTTCTCTCCAGCAGCATTCAGAAATTTACAAAAGAAAAATTCTGAGAGTCCTATATCATTATATTGATATCCTGGAGGGGTTTTCTTTGCTCTGCTCTACCTAGTCTATTTTTGTGTGTTTGTTTATTGATGTAATGATATGAATATTTGATACGTTTTTTTCTAAAATATTTACAACAAAAACAGGGAAGAAAAGTCCTCATTTGATCCAATCTTTAGAAATATATATCAATTTCCTGGTTAGAGGGATATGAATTGTCAAGACATGACATCTGACAAGATAGGATGATGATGATCCAGGACAACCAACTGCAACCCGAGACGATCCCATCTACATACAAACTAAACTGATTTCCTTCTAGCTTCTAACCCTTCTGATTTGATTTCCCACGGTATTACTCAAACAATATCCTATTTATTTATTTTAGACACACTCCCTGCCTTGAATAGCACGTTTTTGAACTGAACTTTGCTTCAGAAAGCAGAGATAATAATATTATTGCTTCTCATCCAATAAGCAATGCATCATTCGAGATTTGAGATGCCTCAGTCCCTGCTTTTTTCAACTAATAAGCTTATTCGGAATATTCAGTCAGATCACGAATTCCTTCAGTGCCTAAGTATTAACTACAACAAGAGAGAGTAAGAAAACACTAAGGCAATATAATCTGAATACAGCATACAGA
Organism: Desoria tigrina; assembly: GCA_906901685.1. Taxonomy (NCBI): domain Eukaryota; kingdom Metazoa; phylum Arthropoda; class Collembola; order Entomobryomorpha; family Isotomidae; genus Desoria; species Desoria tigrina. The sequence goes on along the minus strand of CAJQTU010000010.1, from coordinate 4,136,818 downwards.
TCAGATGCATATCATCGCCCTAGAACAACCAATTCAAATCCTAAAGTCAACAATATTTGCAAATAAATACAGTTCCTGCCTCTTGGTTTCAGACTATTTGACTTCCCAATTTCAACAAGGTTTCGAAAAGTTGGAAATTCTGAAACCCCACCGGACCTCCAAAGAACGAGCCGATGGAAGTTGATTTGAAACCGAGAGGAATGAATAATGAATAGACTTCGTGTAAATACTGTATAAACAAGTCAGTTATAATTAAATACGATCTAGCGCAGCTATAAATGATAAATATCATTTCTAAGTTATCTAGGTGGAGGAATTAACCGACATTTAAAACTAAATTGAGCTATTCAACTTTATGCAATTTTCAAGTCGTAAAATATTCATTTCTCACCGTTAACAGCCTAATGCACTCAACATTTCATAAATATTAGAATTCTACCAAGAAACAAAAGCTAAAATAGCACACACTACCACAAAACAAAGGGCTAAGAAGCCAATATCTCGATCCCTCTCCCTTCACTTAAGGACAGACTTGGCACTTTCACTCCCAATCAAACTGACAAACTGTCAAGTAGTCTTGCTCCGCTTCCAGGAATCCTGTACTTTCTTCTTGGCTTGTTACTCTCCAGTCAACAATATGCCATAAAACAAACAAAAAAGTTTCAATCCTAAAAAAACCGTCTAAACTAAACTGCTATTTACAATCCTTACTCAACTTTTGAACCATTTTTCAGAGAAAAAATAACCTCCTACCTTATTTAAATCTCCAGTTGAAGAGAACTAAAAAAAACTCCTTGCATTTTTTACAATCAACAATGTCAAAACTTCCAAAGTTCCAGTACAAACTAAAAAAAACATTACCATATATATCTCAGTTTCAAGCCAACAATTTAGAAGAGGGGGAGAGGAGGTAGTAAAAAATAAAATAAAACTTTAAAATATTCTATTAGATTATAAAAGGTGTTCCAAGCTTCAAAAGCCTGAGGAGTCTTAAGCCCTTAAAAAACGCAGCCTTCCTCTTTCATAAAAGGTGACAGGAATAATTTGAATAGTTTTAGTCCTAAATAGAGGTAACAGACCGTGACTACTATTGGGAAAAAGTATAGACACTTGAGCTCTATTCTTACCGACATTATGGGGAATTTCGGCTTTGTCTCCTCAGTCCTGAAAAATAAAGAACCCTCTCTGATCTGATGATGACTCTATAAAAAATATAAAATAAAAACTCTTTAATAAGAAAGAGATGTCTAGAGAAAACTATTAACTTAAAATTCACTCCCTTAAAAATACAAGACCACGCCACAGCAGACTTAAGTCAGAGTCAAGACTGACATAAAAGTATAAAACTACAAGCTACGATTACAATCCGCAATAATCCCCCATTCAACTCAACTACTTTCCCTTTTTTGCAAAAAAACTTGCCAAAAACCATCTCAACTCTGCCTCCAAAAACAATATAAAAACTCAAACTAACTAAACACTAAAAGACTAAAAGCCAAAGCCTGTTTGAATCCCAACCATCCGAATCAATACACCCGGGATTAAAGTGTTTATCCCACACTAATAAAAAATAAAACCCCACTTCCCCATAATAATAATAATATATGTAGAGACAAAAGGCAAAACTGCGATGGGATATAGGACTTATTCCATGCTAACAAGCAGAAGAGTCATGATCTCATGATTAAAAAAATCGTTGAAGATCCGTCGGGGGATTGCATAATGCTATCGGCTTAACCTCTTCTCTCCTATTCCCGATGTCTTAACTTTTGCACTTTTTACTTACTTAAAAAAAATCCAAACTCATCTATAGAGCGAGAGAGAGACTCAATACTTACGTTTTAAACCAAAAAATCTATAACATAAAAACCTACAACTCATTCCCGTCAGCAGACATTTACTGCTCTGTTCTTCTACCACTACCGTCTTCTTCGGCCCTTTAGAAACTAAAAATTCCGAACTTTAAAAACTGGGGAAGATCAGAGCAGAGAAGTTCAGAGAGATATATACATAATACATATAATAACCCTTTAAAACTGTCCATTATCCATGTATTTTTGGAGCAGTTGAGCCAAAATGTGAGATACGTTCGAGACACACAAGAAGTAGATTTAGACGAACCTTTTTCTCGCTAAAAATTACATGAACTAGTAGCACAGAGTTACTTATTTAATCTTTAATCCCTCGATCGCTCTTCTCTATTCTGTAACTTTGTTCCTTTTCCGTTTTTAACGAATCCACTACCACCAAGATATATTACGAGAAGAAAGAGCGGAACGGATCCAGAAATTAGCGAGATCGGGATCCTCTCTCTCCGTATAATTGCTGAGCATTAAGCCAAAGCCATGCCATGACTAAAACCATTTCAACTATAGGATCCATGATCCTCTCTACTTAACCATCAATCCATCATCAAAATAGGGAGAAGATGGATGAAAAAAACACGGACCACAAAAAATAGGTAGGCCTTTCCCCGGCCATTCAAGAGCATCTACTTCTGCTAAAAAATAAGCTCCTTGTGTATTTAGTTATTGTTCCGCTAAACTCTTATAATGAGATTACATTGAAGAAAAGATCATTCGCTTTGTTTATGGGTTTTTAATGAATGTACGGAGTAATTGGCTCCCGTCGGCTGATAGATATTGTCAAAGTCCAAGAATGACATTTTTTTTACTAAGAATGAGTATCACCTATCGAGAGCCCACGTAAGAATTCTGCTATATTATTAGCCATTACCCTCATTAACTTTTTCGTAAGTGTCGTTCATGTGTGCCATCCCACACACTATTGAAATCCACACGATCCATCTCTAAGAAATAAGTAGAGAAGAACGTCATATTCTTGAGTTAAAGCCTCTTCTTCACAGAGATTTCCAGATCATTAATAAAATGGCGTATGATTTATTTATTATTTAGGTCAGAGGTAGGAAGTACGGGAGCATGATTCGGGAATAATAATGTATTTATTATCTAGAATCGTAGAATCTAGAAACAGGAGCAGTTTCTGAGGTCTAGAATTATTATATTGTTAGTCCTGAAGCGGAGAGATGATGATGATGATAGAATTCGGCATTCGGGTTCTAGGTAACTGGGAAGATGAGGAGGTTTGTTGGTTTGCAATTTTTATACTTTTGTTCCGTATATGGGAAAGGAAGAAGGCGTGGTATTTAGTTTTTAATCTACTCCCGAAAAAAATCATTTCTGCTAAAATAGAGATGGATTCGGTCCTCTTTCCGACAAACACGCACGACAACAGGTAATCCGGTTTCTAATTACAATGATGGACTCGATTTCGAAACCGTCACGATCCAGCTCCATAGACTGTATCCAACAGATTCGTGCAATTCGGGCAAAAATTAAATTCGAAACATCAAACTGTGACCAATTTTTCTGCTGTTACCGTTTTGTTGACTACATTCCGTCGGGTATCTAATAATTCTACATTGTCTTCATGAAAACGGACGAAAAATTCCTTTGCAGTTACATGAGACGCCTACACTCTAGATTCTCTAGAAACACGATATGTATCCTCGAGATCAGATTCCTCTCTGCATCTTTAAGATTTATTTTTATTTATTTGTAATCAACATGGTATTTTTCAGGATCGAAGTTATAGGTTGGGATTCTTTGTGTTATCAACAATTACAAGTTCAAAGGACAACAGGGCTTTTAAAGCTGAAAGTCACTTTTTTAGACCAGGAAGATCACTCTCGTTATTTTTCCCGGTTTGTTGCATAGAAGCCTAGAGACTTCAGAACAGAAATTTACAACCTAAATCTATCCGGATTCCTGGGATTCGTTCAGAAATCTGCTACTATCTCTAGCAGATCAAAGTCGTAAATCTATCAAAAGCATCAGCAAGTCGAAGTCGAAGTCGATCATGTTAAATCTCATAAACACTCTCCTAATTTGGAAGATGGTTCCACTTCAAAGTTCAAGCCTTCTTCTCCTATGAAATAGAAGAAATAAACGAATAAACCTGTCAACAGAAAACGTGTTTAGTGTACATGAATATTTCAAGTGTGTCAATTCCTGATTTAATCCTCATTTCCATTATCCATCCATGCTTACGTAGTTATGTTATGATTCCCCTTGGGATTTATTCGAGAGCTCGAGAGACAGGCAGTTCCATACCATAACACTTGGATTGGGCGTTTTTATTAGTTAAACACACCAACAAAATCCATTAACCCTAATAAGTAATAATTACTTTCACTTCGGTTCGGTCAATACAATACTACGTCTACAGTAAGTAAAGTACTACGTCTGCTTCTGCCCGAGTAAAGTTCTAATTGAAGCGTTTTCAGAACCTTGGATGATATGGAGTTCGGAAAATAGAACGTTTTTTACCCTAAAAATCATCGGCCTGAAACAGGACTTGGAATTTCAATTTTCAATCACAACTATCGAACCTCAAATATGCCACTACAACAACTGGAAGTTTAAACTCAATCAACTTCTTTGGAAATAGAACCATCTCTCACACAAAAAAAATCTCACGAACTCTCGAACCTCCTAAATTGCACAGAATGCACATCCTGCAAAAAACGCGAAGGAAATGCAAACAATCCATGATTTCCACCGATCTCATCATATGAACCTCTCCGATTCCGAATTCCAAAGCCGTACCTCAAACACTCAAGGCCCTCAAGGGTGTCAAGTGAGATAAAACACGTAGCATGGCATATCAAACTTATATATAAAAAACGGTAGTTCTATCAAGAGATCAGAAGTCCGTAGCAACATGTACGGTTCAACGGTTGTAGTTTTGTAGGTGAAAGTTAGAGCGGAAAATTACCCTCTCTCCTCCTCTTGTCTGATTCACTGGATTCCAGATTGTCTGCTCAAGCTGACTTGACTACTGACAACTTATCCTTAACTGACACAACAACGGAGGGAATTCCATCTCTCAGTTATCCGATTTCGGATATCTGATTGAAATAACATGACATCGGATTTCACTCACTTTTTCATATTTATTAATCCTTCAGAATTTCTATAAAAAAAATAAAAGTCAAACAGCCCCATGTTACACTCCGTTTTTAATATTACATTTTTAGCTGTTTCTGTCAAAATTGCCAGAGGCAGCTTTTAGGACTATCAATCCGGTTTCTCTGACAGAAACTGACGTTTTAAAATGTCAATGCCTTCCAAAGACATAACCTTCACCGTAAAACGATGAATAACCTTAAATCCCATGCATGTGGCAATGGCGGTGTTCTATTTAAGTACCCATATTATTTCGACAGACATGGAACATAAACTGAACAAAAGGCCACCACAAGAATCAAAATCCCATAAAACATCTACATGCCATCGACAGAGCAGACCTTTCAAATTATATAAAATAATATTATTATACGTACTTTCCCAGCAATAACTTGCTAGAACTCTAGATTGTCTAGATAGACAGCTTAAACTAAACTCTAAATCCCGGATTGTATTTCATATAGAAGATCCCCTTAATGCACATAAATATCATACTTCTGAACATCGAACAGGTGAATAGCCACAACACACAGCCTTGTGTTTCTGTTTCTACCATTACGATTACAGACAACTTAATATATTCCAGACAGATATCCGGCCGTAAATTAAAAGGGCGGGTGATGGATTCTGATTGTGGATGCAGGAAGCTGCATTTCGTGGCCTTTCTAAAGTACCCATACCCCCTAACATGGAAGAGGTATTGAAGGGGGTGGAGCTAGTTTAACATTGAGAGGTATGCGACAATGCGACCACAGAAATAAACCAACTTTCCCTCGTGGACGATGCTGAGCTGTCAGGGAAGTTTATACATGGAGGAGTAAAAGTGCTGCTTTCTCCAAAGTGGAGAAAGTTGTTGAAAAGGTTAGAGAGTGAACTAGAACTAACCGTTCGTGGAGAAGTGTTTAGATTCCAGGCTTTCAAGCATCTCTACAAAATCCCAACAAGCTTTCACCCTCCTCTCCAGTCCTCGGCCACAAAATGAATAGGCTCTATTCTATAGTGAGGAGATTAATTACAGGCAAGCAGTGGTGGTTGGGTGGTGGTAGTAGTTCAAATAAATTCGACACGGGTAGGTGTGACGGCTTGGGCAGGAAGGAAGAGGGACAAAGAACTTTATAAGCGTATGGTGTTACAGGTCGTACCTATAGGACCATTAGATTTCGACCAGGTTTCACCCCTTTTAACTGCTTTTAAATCAGTCGATCAAGATGGTCATTAGTGGGTACAACTCAAGCGTGTAACATTAAGGGATAGGTTTTTTTAAGAAACACTTCCATATCTCGTTGTGTTAAGGTTCCGGAAGGAAATATCAGCAAATCAGATTAATAAACCCTAAAAGGGCTAAAAACTTATGACCTCTGATATCTGAAGTCGTAAATCCCTTCTACTGGCTTTTACCGTTGCATTTGATTTCAATAGCATAATTTCAAATTTTTTAAATCAATAACCATAAGCTTTCTCCAAGGGCAAACCACCCGAAGTAAAAGTAAATACGATATCAAAAATAAGACAGGACTGAACGCAAATGCCATGAAAGAACCGTTTGATCCTCCCGTGATAGATCCCATCTGATGACCCCGTTAAATGACCCGTAACACACGAAAGTACGGTACGTCGGTACGGAGGACTGGAAAGCCGAACCTCTTTATACCTCTTGTACAGATCGTAGCGGAATGTGTCTCGAAAACCGACCATAAACCATCCCAAAAGATATCAAAGCTCAAAGTTAAAGCGCTGTAATAATACAATAAAAACCGGTCATACGTGCAATCCGTCTTCTTACGGCCCATAACACAGGGGCTGTGGCTGTGATAGATTTGTTGCCCGTGATGTCCTCCTTTTCAGCCAGTTTACCTCTCGTCTCTATTTACAAAGGAACCACAAGAGGATTACTTACAATTATACAACTTTTAGAACATTCTTACTTCCACACTATTATTAGGACCAACACTACTAAACTACTACGGCTAAACTAAACTAAAACCATGAACTTTATATCTTATTATATATATATAAATCATATACAGGGTGTCCCAAAGGTGTCGGGACTTCTATGTATGACACCTTTAGAAAGATACCCTGTATAATTGAAAGCATTAACAGTAAGTAGGCGATATAATCATAGACCGTATAATATATGTAGTAGTACCAATGCAATATCCAACAATTAATCTATATTAGCTGCTTTGTAATGTTTGTAATTTATTTTGTCTCACTTTCACTGACAGACTGTCCCTCCAATTCAGTAATAATATAAAATACTAAATTTGAGATTTTAGTAATTTAGTATATTATTCTACAGATTATTATTTAAATACTTGACAAAGTTGTAAAATCCTCTGCTCTGCAAGGTTAGAATTCTCAATCAATTGAATTAACAGGATAATAATTTGTCAGAAGAGTGCATGTGCAGGCGTAGGTGGATTTGGTTTGTAGGGACTAAAATAGCAAAAATAAATATTATGAAGTGCTTTCTCTACCTCTAATATCCATTGAACCCTTTCTCTCTGGCTTGGCTGGCTAAATGTCTTGAAGCCTGAAGCCACAGGACTACAAGCACGAACTAACCGAATTTGTCTAATAATCTCAATCAATCCTAGAGTCGATCTTTTTATAGATTGGCTACTTTATTTTGTTAAATAACTTTGTTAGCAATGTTGTAATCGACAATTTAAGTGTAATAAGTTGTGTAAATATTGCCGAAACCAATACCAAACCAGCAGCCTTTAGAAATGTGCATGTATGATATAGGAATTTTAATTGCATAGAATTTACCGTTTTCTATAATTCCTATTCGTAATCAAACCAATTCTCAGGCTGTGTATCTAGTTGTGGATCTGTATTGAATTCGAATAAAATACAAAAAGATATATATGTTTCATATACGATTCAATAGGCTACGGATGACGTTGTTGGAAATGCAAGATATACGGGTTATCAGATAATCTCATTCAGTAATCCTAACCTCATGCTCGAAAATTAATTTCCATCATCGATTTGTCTAGTATATTTTCGTATCCTGTCGTAACTGTGTTGCATGCAGTAATGCTTAGTGATTTTTAGCCCAGTCCTACATCGATGAAAGGCGAACTAGTTAATTAGTTTGTAGTTTAGCGTTTGCTCCAACTCCAATCTCCCATAATACAACAAGTTAATACCGAATACCAAATCGTTCAACCTTGCTCCATAATTGCAATTGTCTCTAGAATATAAGGACGTAATGTGTAATAGGAAAAAGAGGTGGGATGATATGAGATATAAAATATCAAGTATTCTATCAGTCTATGAAGTCTATGATTCTTGCAAAAGGCGAAAAGTATTACCAATTACGATTGACGTTATGACGATGATGGTGGAATGGTTACGGCAGATATGTAACTCTAGTTTCGGTAACATCGCTACTATCGCTAGTGATTATTTATACGGGGTGTCCCATCTATACATTACAGATTTCAAACTTCAAAACAACGTTGACCTGACTTTTCAAATCTTAATCAAGTCTGTCTTTAACAAGGAAATGGGAGGAGTATGACAATTTAAGTTACGACAGATCCACAGATCTTAGGGATTACTTCTTACAGGATCTTAGAAAATTACCCCCAAAAGTCCTATCACATATATCGACCAAGAACAAGAACCATCAGGAAACGGAAAATGTTTTTACGATCTTTACCTATAACCCGAATTCCGAATGATTCGATTCAGTCAATATAACCTTCGTAACTCCTAGCTCAATCAATACCTGCCTCTAAAATACACGTTTATATAAAGAAAACTTTGTAATTTTTGTAATTTGTAATAGGACACCCTGTATAACGCGATATGTAATGAAGTTACTATTCCTATTTCCGGAAGCCCTAGAGCACAAATATAATATACTCTCTCCGGAAAGTAAAGCATAAGAAATACTTAGAACTGGTTAGAAAATGAAATGAAATGAAATGAATGGAGTCATCGAGTCATGTCATTATATAGAAAGAACTTATTGTTAAGTAATGTATGAACCTATACCCAAGGAACTAATCCCACTCAGGTACATCGTTACACAATTTTAATGTGTTTTCAATTTTACAGGTTAGTTACAGCCGGTGTAATTTTGTGAAAGGTTCTGACGGAAGGACAGACATACGGATGAGGGATCAGATTTTGAATTTATTCTCCATAAAGAGGAGAGAGAGAGCATGTCAATTGTCAGGCCAGAAAAAGTGTTGAATTACCCATTAAACTAATTAATGAATTTGCCCACTATTCCATAATATTTCTAAAGAAAATTTAATTAATTTTGTTAATACCAAAAGCCAACACTTTTAGACACCACCACAATTTCACTTTTCCATTCATATACAATACAACATATATGAAAATATACATTTACTTGAATTTAAAAAGGTTTCACTGTCGCTCGCTTTTATATCTTTTATCCGTGAAATGATATGATCTAGTGATGACTTACCACATCATCCAGATTCCTTACAAAGGAAATCCTTCAGACATATATTGGAGGTGAAAGTTAGAAATTATAACTTTCATAATAGCTTTCATTTCATTCGAATGATATGATATATGCGTCTGACTTTTGACTCGTCTCCTACGATATTATGGCAGATATACTAAAAATACTAAAAATTAATTCCCTCTGATATAATGTGATAATCCAAACATCCAAAGCAAAAGACTTGGCCATAACAATCACATATATTTGTTCTGTATGTAACATTTACGATTTGGCATGTTAACATGTTAAGTTGAGAGGTTAATCAGGTATTTAATTATTTTAAGATAGGCCTGACGCTGTGTTAAAAGTTGAGTTAACTTTCAAGTTAACTACTTGTAAAAAAGCTACTATATATAATATATTCTATATTCATATATTTTGACTTAATTTTAAGTAAAACCAAAAACCATACCTTCGGACTGAAAAATTCCTCGAGGAGAAAGTGAGGTGAAAGCTTACGAAGACACGTTGCGATTCTTGATTAATATTTTTCAGGACTTTGGAAGGATATGACTGATATGAGAAAGCACTTGTCGCACAATTTGAACCAATTGGTGTTAAAAACTGTCTATAGATTTGTTTTTCAATTATAATAGTTTTCTACTTTTTAATTATTTTTGTAATTTTGTACAGTTTTGTTGGCACTGTAATGCTTTTGATTTCGAGACACTGACACACTATGCGAGAGTATTCAACTTTAAAACTCTAATATTATATATATCACATTACATTCACTTACAACTTACTTCGAAAACTATTTGTGACTTTTTTGCATCTACAATGACAATTGGTATTGGTAAGATTTGTTTACAGAATTAAGTACTCTTGATAAAGTATACATACTAAGCTCTTAAAAACAATATTATGATTATCAATATTGACATATATTTTTGTTATTTAGTTTAGTTTAGTTTTTTTATTAATTATACAAAACAACCAGGGTTCCGAAACTGAAACCTTGAATTGTTTACATTTCTGAAACACTAATAAATCCCCACAAATGGCTACTCTTTAAAGCTCTTCATTTTTGCGACTACAACTTTGCTTAGAACTTTAATCCGAGAGAGAATCCCCACTTACATTAGCAAATTATAAATGTGTTAAGTTAAACGCATTCCAAAAATAGGATCTCTAGCTATATCTATTGACTTTAATAGCCAATATGATAAATAGTTTCTTAACAAATACACTCTGTTATGGGCTAAAAAATTACATGTAATAATAATATTTAGTACTATTTAATTTTAATAGTAACAATATAACATATATTTATTTAAATTTAAACTTTTCCTAATCCCTGGAACACCTTAATATAGAGCTTATAAATTCCTTTAATCTCAATTTGCAAAAAACGCATGGAGATAATGTGATGGCAGAAATATAATCTTTTGGCCGCTACTCGTTACTGGAAGAATCAAGACTATCAAGAGTTGACCATGGCTTATGATATCACATTTAACTTGTATTCTATCTCTGTTAAAAATTAAAGTTAGTTAATTGTCCAGTTAAAATTATTCTAATTCTTGATCTAGTGCTACTCTACTAGTACATTGGTTTCCAAGTTTCCTTAAAGTAGGGCTGTAAAGATGTAATGAATACTAGCAGTCTCCTCAATTTTAATCTTGGGACATGTGACAAGAAGATCAGTTTTGCACATAGTTAGCTAGATTTAACAGGCTTGACTGAAATGTCAACAAAGGTCAAGAGAACGTTCAAAGTGGAGAATATGACGCTGGAACGATCTTATTTCAGAGAATCAGACACGTAAAAACTGTGCTTCATTACTTACGATGACTATTGAGGGAATGTTAGTTAAATTGACACTACTGGCTGTGATTATGCAGTGTATGTTTCTTCTCTGACATTTGGAGATAAGACTAACAGAGTTGTAATTTAAGTTATATACAGTAATTATATACGGTAGTATATTATTGTGTCCTTTCCCATTTATGACTTATCTTCCTCATTCCTGTCCTTGTATAATATAATCTGTATTTATTTAATGTGTATATATCTAAGTATTGTTCTACTTTTCAAACAGATACATGATTTAGCAATTAACTGTTTTTTTTTGCTTTTTAAAAGAAATATCTATTTTTCTTTCAATAATTTTACAATTCCACCCATTGCCTATACAGACCTTAGACTATTAACAAGAACTTTATGAAATCATGACAGGCTGACAGACACCAACAGGCTAGACTGCCTGTGTATTTAAAATCTGACAAATTCTTATCTATAGGCTCAATTAAAATCTGATGGAAAATTATGTCAAGACTTGACAGACAGCCTCTTCTTATGAGTTGATGAGGACAAAATTGAAAGAAAGTTAAAGTGTTCATAATTCATATTAAATATTCAATATTATTATATTCAATATTACAGATATACTCCATACTCCTTCAGACTTCAGACGTAAATTCTAACGGTTCTGTAGACAATGAAACGTCGGTTTTACTCGGCGGTCTCGGGGTGACCCAATGTTATCAAATGCAAAATGTCACTGATATGACAGGACATCAGACATACAATCAATGCATATCAGTCAATTCAATCAGTTTCGATCTAAAAGTAATAAATAGAAATAGTTTGTTGACTCGACGAGTGTCAAAGAAATGTCACATACGACTACGACTTATTGCAATTGTGTCCTCTTGCTCTGATCTGACTACAATCAGACTTAGTTTCCACTCACTGTTCCAAGTTTGAAGTTAGTTCAGACTAGGGTTGACTGTTGACTTAAACATTTAACTCGGAATTTAAAAGAGAATTTAAAACTATTTAAAAGTTTGTTGTCTTGTCGAAGATTCTTCTTTTGTCTTTCGAAACCCAACTTCAAGCTTCGGACTTTTAAGGTTTCAATTTTCAATCAAATTTAAAAACATGAACTCTGAATCGCTGAGGTTTTTGAAGCATGGATAAGTTCTTATCAAATGCCAAAAACAACAAACACATGACAAATTGACAATTTTTTAAGCAAGTTCTTTTGCCGTTGAGTTGAAGTGACTCGTAAATTTTAATCAGTCTCTCTAATGATGTAATACTACAAACTGATCTCACTAATTTACGAGATGAGACTGATGAGAGGTGCAATGTCAAATGTGTTTTAGTTGAATTAACGGTGAGTAAAGGGGTAATAATGAATAAAAGATAATTAAATATATAAGTAATTGGAATTAAAGGGAGAGGAACAAGAGGAAAAACTGTGTGTCTATCAAATCTTGTGTCAATAAAATCCAAATAATCCAATTTTTCGGCTCATCTCGAGAGAGGTGATGTCCACGTGCTGGCTCAACCGCGCTTCATTCTACATCACAATTCAACCCTGTCCTCATTTGAATTCTGTTTGTAAATATCCAAAAATCAAAGTAGAGATGATCATATGAATCACAGACTATAAGCAAAGACAACCAGATTTACGTTACATTTACTATCTATAATACACAGGGAAAGAAAAACAAATAATTTCAAAACTAAAAGTTGCAATTCATTCACAATCACATGCCATGCATAAATCATAATAAATAGACTATTCAATTATATCACGGACGGATTCTTCCTATCCTGTGTCCTGTTTTGGATTTGGTAAAAAAAATAGATTTTATTGTGTAATAAATAGGTAATACAATTCAATAGTTTTGTTTGTGTGTTGTGGCTTGTTTTTGTATGATTACTTGCTACATCACGGCCACGGCTCACAAATAAAAAATTGCGAATTAATTGGTATGAGGTTGAAGGTTTGACAATCACTTGCAATTTGAACTTTGAAAGTTGCATTCATTGTGCATTGGATTGTAATTTTACATTCAACATTTGTGTATGTACAGTACAGGTTGTTGAGTCTAACTCAACCTACTAGATAAACCCAGTTTAAGGTGTAAGCTAGTGAGTTGAGGTAGCCTCAACAACAGTACAGGCAGGGTGCAATGCAGGACCATTGCAGGGCACAGGGTGTGGGTTTGCAATTCACAATTTGAGGCACTAGACTAGCACTGACTGACTGCGTGTATAACTTGGTTGGACTATGGACATGAACTAGACTATATAGTTCAAGTGCCACTGTGACAGGTGCCTGTGCTATGCGTGGTCACAAATTGAAAAACCAGACAGCCTCACTCATTCAGTGACTGTCTGAGGCGGTGAGGCGTAGGGTTTTTCATTTAATTCATATTATGGAGAAAGGACGACGGGTTTTTTATTACAGGCGCGCATAACAGTATGGAAAACCCACCGTCCTCCATGAAAATGTAAGGTGGACGGAGAGAGGGTATGGTATAATAGGAGCTGGGTTTTTCATTTTATGGAAAGGGCGAAAGGGTTTTTGATTGCAATTGCAATTGCGATTGCGGGCATAAAATAGGAAATAAAAACCATTCTGCCTGTTATCAACGCGTTAGTGAGGGAAGATGCGGAGAATGTTGGGTTTTTCATTTAGAAGAGTAAAATATAAAAAATGTGCTTGTGCTTATACATATATATGTTTGTGACATATTTAGCGCGACGCGCCTAAGAAGGTATGTGCGTTTATTGCGCTACCTCCGAACTCCGAACTATCGAGGGCTTATCGCTTTATATTAAAAAATACAGCCATCGATTCGAAGTTAGTTGGCCAATCGTTTAAAAATTATCCGTAACCTATTTGTTTCACCATAGCGATTCTACGCTACTCTGGACTGGAAGTACCTTGATCGATGACAACTTCATGAAGATGGAAATAAAGGGACGCATTTTTTGAGGGAAACTGTGACGTCCAAAAGCGCTGCGGTAACCCCGACGTCGCCGACTTAATTCTCGTGGTCTTCTTAGTCACTTGTTCAGTCAAGGTCTTTTGAAGGACGTGTCCCTTGTTTACCTTGCCTTGACTTGACTTAAGCGATATGGCTAATCTTGAAGGGAAGTCGTCAGCCCCTGCCTTGGCCGAAAGCGCTTTACATGTAAGCTAAATTAAATTGTTAAAAATATTTAAATCGATTATCGTCAATTGATAATCTCAGAATCAGAGTGGTCAAGTTCACGGCAAAAATAAACGGAGAAAGTTGAAGTTTTCCTATTTATTCCAAACGAAGTGTTGTTGGAGTTGGTAGTCTAATATATTATTATGCAATTTTAATTCCGTAGGCTCGTCTTCGAGACAAACTTCATACAGAAGGGGTTAAGTTGTGGTTAGAGCCATTTTTCGACGAGGCTCTCCAGGCTGTCAATGATTCCGAGATAAAAGTAAGCGTTAGGAATGCTTTGTTTATGAAACCCCAGTTATATTTTTTTAATAGTACAAATCACACATATCTTGATTTTTGAATCTGAATTATCCCATTATTTGCCATTATAAATTATACAAATTGATTTATTACAGGCCCTTTCTGCACGGTATGCAACGGAGTTAGAGCTTTTAGAGTCCGAGGTTAGCGATTGTATCTTCAGTCTGCAAAGAAACGCTATTGAAAGGTGAAATTTTTAGCTTTAACTACTCGTTTAAATTAACTATTTTTTGTATTCGGTTATATTCAATAAAATACTATTTAATTAGGCTGAAAGAACGAGAAGTGTTCAAAACAACTGGTCTCGCAACTATCCGACTCAGATATTCTGGCTTCCAGTCTGATAAAGTCAAAGCGGAAAACTCCAATCGACTTCAAGTCAATGTGTCCCAAACCACGGGAAAGCAATTAAAAGAAACTATCGCAAAATTAATTTCAGTACACGAAAATCGATTGAAATTAATCAGTGCCGGTCGAGTAATAGATGAAAATCAAGTCTTGGCTTTGCAGAACGTTAGAAATAGGGGTCAAATTATGGTTCTTTCGGTTGCGGGTGACCACGAAACCCTTCAAGTGCGTTCTATACTGTTTTATTCTACAAAAAATAGTGTATTTATAAAAAATCAATGTGTAAAAATCATAATTTAAAAATGTTATTTTACCGTTAGCAAGTGGAAGATCAGTTTCGAGAGCTAGAGGAAACCAAAGCATCTGCCGATTTTTTGGCAAACAAAGATGGTACTGATGGATATTCCCTCCAAGTAATAATTACAATGACAATTATTTGCAAGTTTTATTTTACAGTTAATTGCGGGGAGGGAACGCAACGTGCTTAAATATCGTCATATCTGATTGAAGGTTGCAGATCAGTCTGGAAAACCTCTGGATTTGCCAGAATCTGAGAAGAAAGCTCTTGCAGTTGCACTGGCTTTGCATGAAAAAGGTCGAGCAGCTATGAAATTGCAGCATTTTTCCAAATCGTTGGTTTTTCTCCTTGAGGCAGATACCGTGTACAGGCATGTTATGTTTTAAATTTTTTGAATGAACTTTGATTTGTTATATATATGGATGTTTAACTTGACTGTTGACGGTCTTTAATTTTTAGCCAGTGCCAGTCATCCATACTAGAAATGGTGGATAATTACGGTTTACTTAACCTTGACATTGCATGGTGTTATCTTAGTCTTCAAAGCATCGCCGAACTTCCTCAAGTTGAAGCTAGACTGAATAAATGCGAAAAAGCTTTGAAGAGATCATACGGAGAGGATATGGAGAGAGTAATTGCCTTAAAAGGCTCAACAGGATGGGAGGCAGCCTTATATGTCCGACTTCATCTGCTTCAAGGTATTGCGAGTTATCATCTTGGCCAAATTGAGAAGTCCAAGTTTTATGTTACCAAAGCAGAAACAGAGCTAAAGCGCCTAACAATTAGCGATGATCAACTTGCCTCATTAATTGGCATGGGTGAGTGACCATTGACAAATCAACCATGATTTTTTTGTTTCAAAGAATTTATAGATCTAATTAAATTGGTTCAATGTATCAGGCTATAAGGAAGATGAAGCTCGAATGGCTCTTAGAGCAACATATGGGGATGTGGTCAGTGCAGTTGACTGGGTAATTAGAAGACGAGAAGAAAAGTCGGAAATAAGAAAGCAAGAACAGGATGACGTGAAACGAAGAAAGTTACAGAAGAAACTAGGGAAATGTATTGATGGTCAATTGGTAGGTTTTCCGTTTTAATTAATTTGACTGCTTTTTTGGCAGAAATAACATTCTGTTGACTCGACAATGCAAATATGAATACTATATAAATATGCTTTTACTTTTTGAACATTTTACTTCTCACAGGTCAGTGTTGCATTGTTTCGCAACATGCGGGACATGGGTTACAGCCCGCTATTGATTACCGAAGCCCTTCGAAAATCAAATAATGATATCAATAGTGCAATCCAGCTGATTACTGACGACGCATTTAAGAATTCGGTTCTTACCGAAGCTGTAAATAATCCATCATCTTCCACCACTGCATCTGCTATTGCAGCAGTAGCTGCAGCGGCTCTTCCCGCTAACAGTTCTAACGGAACCAATCTTCAAGAGTTGATGAATAACCCAGCTATTTTTGATGCGGTACGACAAGTTCTTGATAATTCATTTTCGGACGAAGCAATAAGTCGAACTGCTTCAAGGGAAGAAGTGGAGAAATCTGAAAAGGCGTATAAAAATCTTACTAAAAATATGTGCTCCGAAGCAGAGTATATTGATCTGACTTTGTCCGCCGAGTCTGAATATGTGGACCAATATAAGGCTCTTCTTAACGTTATATGATGTTTGAATTTATTTAAAAAGCTGTTAATTAGCAATCGAATCAATCATACTATGCATTGTGTACCCCATTGTAACCTTTCACGATTGCATAATCATGTTTTACCAATTACCAAAAATCTAATTTGTGATACCTAACATTTGTAAATAAGAAACCAACAATTTGAACGTCTGTATCCTTGGACCTCTAATTGCTTTTATTAGACGATAGTTGCTGTTTGTTTTTGTTTATAATTATGTCATAAAAATATGAGTACATTGTCATTGCAGTTATTTTGTTAATCATTTGCGTAGGTTAATAGAAGAACGGTTTCAGCAACAAGGGTTAACTTGCTCGTACCACTTAACTCCAGTAGGGCTCAATTCTTCCAAAGTTATTGGATCAACGTAAGTAATGGCATCCAACTGGGCAATAAATTCCACATAATCCATATCCTTCTTGGCCCCGCGTATGACCTATTTAGCCAAAAAATATTTGTAGTTTGAGGTATTTTTTCCAGAAAAATAGCATTTCTTTTTCTTCTTTTAATTTACCGAGAATTTTTTCATTATAGCCTCCAGTTCGCTAGTTGTAACAATATTGGCCAGACCAAGGGTGTGTAAGACACGGTGGAACTGATTTTCAGACACAAGCCCACACTGCGGTTTATCAAAGTCTTGGAACATGGGCTTGAACTGTAGAATTTTTAAGTAATTATTAATTTTAGCAAACTATAGAGTTAATTAACGAATTAAGTTTTTTAATGTTGAAAGTACTTCAAGGCGACGCTGGTAGACCCTTCGGGCAAGTCGACGCATTCCACTAGTGAAAAGGCAGTACTCATTTTGACTGAGTTCCTTGTCATAGTCCATTTCCCGAAGTGGACGCCAGGCCTGAGGTTCGATCCTTGGTGCTTTCTCCAGATTGCTAACTGTGAAAACAGTCTCAACCACATTGAGAAAGCATCGCCATTCTACTTCCATTGGATCGTCCGGAGACTTGTAACTGAAAAATCATTTTTGAATTATTTTTCATTGACAAAATCTGAGTAGACACTCCTAAATTCCAATCAAGTTGATTGAAAACTTAAATAAATTAAGTATACCAGCAAGAGACCACTTCAACTTCACGAGGGGTAAGCTCAAATCCGGCACGATCTAAAGCTCGGTGAAAGTCGATCAACTTGATACGATCATGATTGTTGAGGTCATGATCATGCAAGAAATCGTAGAGCTTGGGTCGGTTTCTAACCATCTGAAATCAAGATCGATTATGTTGGAGTGGTTTTTACAAAACAATCATGATCTAACCGGTGAAAGCATAAAAGTAAAAGCATTTACCCTGGCTTGAATCTTGTACATAATTCGTTGTAAGTCATGTTCTTGCCATTTCGGTTGAGTTGGAGGTCGTCCAAGTTGGTAAAGGCGTCCGGTCTTGTATTTCGAGTACTGGATTTTTTAAACATGTAATTTAGATTTAATGGTTCTTAAATTAAGACTCGCATATCAAGGTTTGGTTATTTTCAGCTTACCCATCCAACTTCATTGTTTCGAGGCTCGATATCCTCCAGAAGTTTGAGGTAATTGAAGCCGAAAGCATCACAGTACTGAACCGACATTGCGTCCAATTCTTCAGCGCTGAAGTAGTAATTTAACATGGACAAAGTCTGCTTGAACTGTTGGCGAGAGACGTGGCCATTGTTACTCCTAGAAACATTGGAACATGATCAGTGCATCTCTTGTGCTATTAGAATTGTTAAGAAAAAAGTTTTCCCAAAAGTCGCACCTGTCAAAACCTTTGAAGAAATACTTGATGTTACAACTCTCGATTTCAATACGGCTCTTTAAACGAGCCACAGCGCATTTAGCCAACTGCCGAATCCGCATGGGAATATCTTCCATATTTGTGGATCCAGCGTTAGGGAGGTTAATGATCCGGTCGGGGGAGGGTGTCAGGACAGTGGGACGTTTCTCGATTCCTCTTTGAATAAATACTGCATAGAGGTATAATGCAAGTCATTTAATATCCGGAAATATCTTAAATACCAATGTACGTAACTTTCTTCGTATATTTATGGATTACATACTAGATTCAATGTCATCCTCAAACTTTCTCCAGCAAGCCATTGATTGGTCCGTTTCCAGCCGATAAAAATTGATCAAGGCATCAAATTCGCCTTCCGTAAGGCTCAGTCTCCCAGCAGGACCGATTCCCATGTTAGCTAATGCTCGACGGAATCGATTTGCGGACACGAAGCCGTGATTCATTGTGTCAAAGTCCTGTAAAATCGGCATAAATTCATTAAAATTTGCGGTGAAAGTGTCAGAGGATACTCTTGAATATGTCGGTTTTTGAGCCCACTTTGAAGTGATCTTTAGTCCGAATTCGGTACCGGTACAGGTACTGTTGAAGCCGTTCCATCAAACTCCTCAACTCGACCATCTCACTTTGCCCCACTTTTGGCTTCACCTCTCCCGTTAGTCCCATTGGGATTGCGGATGATTTTCCGGCTGCAGGTGAAAGTGCATACGCTCCAGCGTACTTTTGACCTAAGATTTTGGTCAAGAATTTATGACAAAATTCAACCTTAAGAACCGACATTACATGCAATAGAACTTACCCAAACAAGCATCTTTGCGTTTGTTAATGTAATCCTTTCCAAAAATTGGCTTTCTCCCATATCCACCGGACACTGGACCCCCTTCATAAAAGCGGGACGAGTCCTGGGGCAAACAGGCCCCGGCCAAGTGCTCATCCTCGCAAGCACATTTGCACGCCCCTACGCCCCAAACCGAACTTGTTTTCCCTGCCCCACCTTCATCGGGATAGTATTCCATTTCGGCTGGTGGTCCGTCAGCCTATACAACCGAAAAACAATTACGGTCAGAGAGGTTTTAGAAATAATATTCCAGACTCAGAATGCCCCGGTAACTTACTCCAAGGATAGGAAAAAGAGGCTTCTGAGGGCAAATCTTGCTATGAAACGTATCATCCAAATCCTCAATAATCTGGAGAAAGTTCACATTGAAATCCCTCGTTGCGTACTTTTTGCAGAGTAAGGCAAAGTCAGACTCGGCCAAATCTGCGTCCAAATAGCTGAGGAATCGCTTCAAATGCGGCACTGTCGTTTCCCCAGATTGGCGATGAGCAAACTAGGGCACACACACAGAAATCGTAACATTTAATGACATTGACATGTCCACTTCATTAGGATTGATTGCAATTTACAATAAAAGGAAGAGAAAGCGTTTTACATAATAAATAGCCTCTCAGTCAAAAGTAGGATAAATATTGCAATTCATCACGCAAGAAACCAACATACCTTTTCGAATACAGAATTCAAGGTATTCAGAATATGCCGATCGGCTCGTTGAACGATTTTGAGCCAAATTCCTTGGACTTGCTCCTCATCCTGTTCTCCGAGATTATTAACTGCCTTCTTTGGCTTTAGCTGCTCCCTCGACGTTACATAGTTCAACTGGATTTGCTCTTGAAGACTGAGTGCTGAGCGTTTTAAAAGAACGGCGATTTTTAGCAAAAAAAAATCATAGTAGCAGAGTATTTTTATGAATGAGAATAGAACATTGATTGTTTGGAATCAGCCTTAAAAATCAATCTATAGATCTAGTCTAGAAAACCCATCATGCAAAAGTGAAAGCAGTTTGGGTTGGATTGAGGGATTTTGATTATTTTTTTGCCATGCTTTGGCCTTCTTACGCTTAAAGAGAATGGAAAGCTAGTAGCCCCATACAACAAAGGATATAATATAATCAATGCATATGTTCTCATACTTGAATCGAACATTTCAGCCATCCGCTTGTAGTCAATTTTGTCCTCATAAGCCCGATAGTAGTTCGTAACAGCATCCAACTGTCTCTCCGTTATACCGGATTCCGGAACAATAGTGTCATTAAGGACACATTGGAACTTCTCTTCGGTCACAACGCCGGTACACTGGGGATCACAGCACCGGAACATGTCCGTAAGTTTTAGTCGGAGGCGCCAATAGGCGGTCCGCATTCTTTCAAGGATTGACGGTATGCAGGGTTCCGTTCCAAATACACGCTTCCCACAGGACTGTATAATAATATCCATTTGGCACATGATGGGACATAAAGAATTCATTAGTTTTAGTAGGAGTTTTCGGAAATTAGAGGAACGTATTTAGCCCATTATATATATGACTGTTCTATTGAAATCAGGTCGAGAGAAAGCCCAGCCAGACAGAGATAATAATATAAAAGATATAGGACTTGATTACCCGTAGTTCCTTATCCGACATGATGGGGAATGGAACTTCGGAGGCACATTCTCGGAGCTGGTCCGCAATGTTCCTGTCTAAGAGATAGTACTTAATGTTTCAGGAATTCCAGGAGGATTAGTTTGATAGGATTTTTTTTAATAAGGAGCTTTTTAAGAAGCTCAAATCATAGGGGAGTTAGCAGGAATGACCTACTTGATACCATCAACTCATGCAATCTCATGTAGCAAATCTTCCCATCCGGCATCCGCAAGAACTCCGTAATCAACTGGATTTGTTCCATGCTGAATGGAACTTGGCCCATGAACCGCTCGTGCATCATGCATTTGAATAGGTAGTCTGGAATGAATTAAAACAATCAGGTAGACAGTAGACGTAAGGTAGGATCGATCGATCATGAAATTAGCCCATGTCTGCAAGTTCGGCTACAAAAAGTTGGTCTGCCTGCATATAATGGTAAAAGGCCTGTCTGAAAGTCATACCGGAAGTGGTTCCAAATTCCAGAGGGTCATGTTCCGTAAAGAAGTTTGCAATGACATATCCATACTGCCGGCAAACGGCTCTCATTTGTTCAAAGTACTCGGCCGTACAAGGCTTCAGTCCATATTGATCCGAGCACTGAGAGGAAGAAATTCATCATTTATTGATCATATCGGATGCAGGGTAATGTATAGGTATGATGGGGTTAGATAAAGTTATGTAAACGTGAGAACGTTTCTATTTCCGCAATAAAAACTAAAAGTGCAGTAAAGTTAAGCGAGAGAGCCAATGTAGATAAAAAAGTCAATCGTTTCTGTCTCGTTCTCGTCGAACTAGCCAGATTTGCATTCTATGAGTTTTACCTGAGGCTGGATGATCTTAGGGGGCTTGTCCATGTTCGACATGATGAAGATTGGGTGACCGTCTGGAGTTTTTTATATAGCAAAAACTCCTTCGGGATTGTCGTTGGATTTGGTTTGGGTTTTATGAAAGTTTAATTCGAGAGTATAGTTGAAATTGAAAGTGAAAATGTCTGAGTTTGGAATTTTGTACAGAATTTTTTTCGAAATTCCTCGAATGTTCAACAATGCATGGATAGTTGTTATGGGGAATTTTATTTTAAGATCATTTTAGCATAAGTTTTCTGAGATATTTTATCATTAGAATTTTTTTAAACCCTCAAGCTTCATAACGAAAGAGTACTCATTATGAAAAGGGTAAGCATAGTGGTAAAATAGCACTTTTATTAATTCCAATTTTGTTCCAATGGATAGCAGAAATTTATTGTATAGGAGAGTTGATAGCAGACAGAAACTGTACATACCGAAATAAGTCCACAAGGAATAGATCCCCAAAAAAAACGTTAATTGTAATTTGTAAAATTGTAGATCTCCCGATCCCCACCCCAAACAAGCAAACGTTAATCTTATCTCTATTATTTCAATATCTCATTAATCTTCGTATTTAAGAGGAAACCTTAAGGTAAGAAATCAAGGGTGAAAGTCGGATATGAACGAAAGTTAGAGCAATAAGTGCTAAGATTCATTGTCCACCTAATTAGAGGAATAGAAATACAATCATAAAATCTCATCGAGATCTATTTGAGACATATACGGCTGTGATTGGAAGGAGAAAGTTGGTTTGGGGTTACTTGATACAAAGAGAAAGTTATTCTACTTTGGGAGTATTGGGAGTCAGCATTTTTGCATATACAAAAATAAATACGTGTTCAATTGATTTTAAAAACAACTTAATTGTACATTTAAAAACAAAATTTAAGTAACAACTATAATAAGGCGGATTCATTTTTGTATGCTGACTTTTGTAAAACATGAAGATGAAAAAGATATTTAACGTTTCCTGTATGATAAATTAATTTCCTTGAATTGAATTACCGAATTGTGCTCCTTTTTTATTACTGTCTTTTCTATTTCAATTTTCAATATAGATTATCGATTAATTTACAGAATTGTTTCCTTATAAATTTATGTTGGGAGTGAATACGTTATATTCCCTGTATGTACTGTTTTTACATTTTAAAATTAGAATAAAATATCTGAAACATAATGCATATCAGAGGAATATGCTTCTAGACATAGGCATATTCAATTTAATTCCATCCATTTAGTTCATAAACATAGAACAAAAACACGAATTAAAGATATTTCAACCCAAGAACCTTTCCGTTTTTCGTTGCTTTTCAAAATTCATTCTAAAACCGTTTTATGAAAAGGATACATTGTATTTACTATATATACGAATAAGAACTGCGATTTTTAAGCTTGCAATCAACACAAAAATTACCTGGAAAATCCATAAAAACCAGCTAACTATTGTAAAGGACTTGTAAGTGAGAACATGGGTGGTTCAAGGGTTGATTTTGTATAATAATTAAATTGTTAGAGGGGAACATCTTATTCATCATGAATATGGAATTTGGATGCACAAAATAGACTACAAGAATAAATACTACGCATTATATGGTTTGTAAATAATTTCAAGGGTTGAAATTATTTACCCCTCGAACTAAATTCTCATTAAATTGAACCCTTTTAATGCTCAAATAGGTATAAAAGTATTAAAGGAAGATAAGTATCAATGCGGACCAGGGAATGTAAGCTAAAGGGTCAAAAATCTACAATCAATAACATTCTTGGTAATTTCATGGATTATCGAACTGGTGTTTTTAATAATCCGACGATGATTCCGATTTCCGATTGACTGCTGTGCAGGAATTCTGGCTTTTTTATTTCGAATCGAAAAATATTCCCGAAATAAAGGCACCGTCCTGAAATATGTCTGCATGGCTTTCGAGGATTTGAATGATTAAATGCCCATATCTATGAATAGCATTTTAGTCCGTTGTTAAATTCACATATTTTAATTACAAAATTTTAAAATTACAATGAACCCACCAAATTAACCATAATCATTCATAACTTCATAATTTGAAAGCAGAGCTATGGGAAAATTAAAATTTTTTTTCAGTAAAAAATCAAGATGATTAACAATACAGCCCAGTCGAAATGCAAAATCGGAAAAATCAATCATGAAAAATCAATCAAAACAATCATTCACCGAAATAAATCCCCATCCCTGTGGAATACACGCAGGAATGTTCTTACTCTCCACAGCCGAAATAAATGCAAAATCAGAGAAAGCTTTTTTTTCTATCTAATCATACCCCTAAATAAATCCCCATCCGTATAGATTACATACAGGAAGGAATGTTGAACTCTCCTTCAATCAGATTCAAGCAGAGTCAGTTGCCATCCGATTTTGCATTTCGGCTGTGCTGTAATTTGTTCAGCCAGATTTATTAGCTTTAATTTCGGGGTTTTTTGTTCAAGTATGAATGGGGCAAAATGAAACTAAAAAAAGCCGCTCATCTCACTCCGCCCCGCAGTCTCAAATTCCCCGCCCCTCCAGCCCAGCCAATGAGGCTGAGGGAAGAAGGAAGCGGAGTGAGTGAGGGTGCGTGTCGGCTCGAGTCTCACATTGAGGAAGGGCAATCAACTCCAAGCGACGCCATTCCCAACACACCACACTCACTCACTCTTCCTCTGCCTGCACTGTCATTCAGAAACTACTACTTGACGCTCTCTGCTGCATTCGCCGAAATTATTTCCGTCTTTTGTCCACGAAATTAATTAGTAATTAACGTAATTAGTAGTGCAGATCTTGGTGAAAAGGATCATTCATCATGTCCGGTGAAGACTTCAGTGAAGACATCACGAACGGAGGGTTCGAAAACCACGAAGAGGCAGGAGCTGAGGAGGAGATGTTGACGGCCGGCGTTGGGGACGATTCCCTCGGAGCAGGTGACCTGGGTCAAGACGACTCCATGGGGGGTGGCAATCCGAACAATAACGGGGACTCGGGTGACCGTGACGAGAACCGGAATGGGGAGGCCATGGAACATGGGGGTGGGGACCACGCCTCCACGGCCACTTCCGACCAGTACGTTTTTTTCTTGTATTTTTCCATAGATTTTATTATATCGAGTATTAATTTGCTATGAGACGACACGTCACCGTGATGTATGTGATGACGTGGGTCGAAATTCGATAAGAACAAAGATGAGCATGGCATGGGTATTTAGGAAGCTCCATGTCCAATATCCAATGTCGATGAGTTTCTCGTTGTCCACCCACACCCAACACCGACACCGACCGTCCGTTTCATTCATAGTTGTTGTAATTTGACCAATAATTTGCAATTCCAAGTTGATTCAGTCTCTTCTTCAGTCAGCAGTTCAAGTCGAAAAGTCACAATCAATGTTGTCATGTCCATTCCATCAAGTTGAAGGTGTTACACGTGTCACTGTGCACTTTGGTCAGTCTGAGTCGAGCTTTCCAATCCAAACTCCAGTCATTCATGTTGATTGTTCCTTGACAAGACAAAACGTCTCCTTCTACTTTCTCTCCGGTTCATTTTACATTCCATATAAATAATAAGCTATTTGATATTTTCTATTTTGCATATACATTGTTGATTGTTTCATTTTTTTTTTACAACAAACTTTTTATCTAGATACTCTACTACTCTCATATTACATATGCTCTTTTTATTGTTGTTGAATGAGTAACCGTTTTTAAAAGGGTTGGAATGAATGTGTTGGGTATATATTTATGATGATTAATTGATTTGAGGGTGATACTAGGAAGAGTTGATAATTGGTGGTGGTACAAAAGCTAAGGGAACTGACTTGGGTGATTATTTGATTTGGGCCCTTTTAGGTTCTACTTGGGAGCTCTGTTACTATCTGTATAATGGGCACCTGAGGACACCCTGCCATCGTCACTTGGCATTCGAAACAAAGGCATGACATTCCTTAAATATCTCTCTTGGCACTCCTGTCAAATGGCTAAGACATGGCACTGACTGACGCTCCTGCAGCGTCCCTTTCTCTCCTTCTTGGTGGTTTAAATTATATTTTGTAGCCCCCCACAAAATCAGTATCTACACCTCCAGACTTAACTCCTCGTCTCCTCTCTTTGTTTTGTTCCTTCTCCTTTTGACCTTTGACATACCTCCTTTAAAATTGAGTCATTTATTTATCATCCTCTTTTTATTTCTTGTTGACATTCAAAATTCAAAGGGTGTGTCGATTTCCGATTTCATTGATGATTTCCAAAATGTAGAGGGATCTATAAATGTATTTCCAAGTTGATTGCTCGTAGTCTCTTGTACACAGTAGCAGATCAAAGGTTGCGTGACGGTGGAGAGAGACAGATTGATTTTATTTTGATTGGGATTTGACTTTGAGACGCTTCGATTCATAAAATAAAAGTTCCATTGTTCATTATTTCCTCCATTCATAAAATAAAAAGTATAATAAACATTCGCTATAATATCATTGGTTGAATTCTTTTCAATTCTCAGTCGATGATTAAAAATTTACCTTGACTGTCGTTCATTCGTAATAAGTCTATTTCATTGAGTAACTTGAATTTTAGCAATTGTGTATTTTTCAATTTTTATAGGAAACTCTTTATTGGTGGTTTAAGTTGGGAAACCACAGAAAGTATGTGCTATTTCAATTTTTTCTTAAATTTACATAATTTTAAAAGTAGTCTGTCCATAATTTCCTATTCACAGAGAATTATGAGATAGAAAAGGATTTTAAAGATGGTTTATATTTTTTCAAATTCCTTTTTAACTTCATCGTACGTTCCATTGTGCTCTCCAACCTTGTGCAACTTGAACACTGACTTCTTGATCCCCTTATTGATTGAAACCTAAAGAGGATTTAAGAGAGTATTTTTCCAAGTATGGGGCTATTGAGAGTCTTACACTCAAAATGGATCCTGCCACCGGAAGATCGAGGGGGTTCGCTTTCATCGTCTTCTCGGATACAGCCACCTTGGACAAAGTAAGTTGAGAAAAAATTGTTTTATTTTAAGACGTTTTAAACTATTGTTATGATGTCAACTTCAGTCCTGCTGCTGATTTTTATGAGTGATACCACTGTACCATCCAAATTTTTATCTGAACGATTACGAAACAACAATGGTGTGATTACATTTAGGGTTCCGAGTCAAATATTAATTACAATCTATTTATGGTTACAGGTTATTGAAACTGGCGAACATGTAATCAACGGAAAGAAGGTTGACCCCAAGAGGGCCAAGGCCCGACAGGGAAAGATTTTTGTTGGAGGTTTGACGCAAGAGATTACGGACGATGAAATCAAAACTTACTTCTCTCAGTTTGGAAACGTAAGTTAACTTGAACCAATCTTATGAGAGTATCGTTTTATCGTTGTTTATTAATGATGACAAACTCAGTCCTGCTGCTGAAACTACATGTTGGATAAAACTGTACCATCCAAATTTTTCTGATAATAAAATGCATTTCTAAGCAGTTGTGTAAAATAAATGGCTTTAACCTTGTCCCTTATCTAATCACACTATTTGTCTTATATTTAGGTTGTTGAAATGGAGATGCCAATTGACAAAGTTAAAAATCAAAGGAAGGGCTTCTGCTTTATCACATTTGATAACGAACAAATTGTACAAGAGCTGCTCAAGACACCAAAGCAAACGATTGGAGGAAAAGAGGTCGATGTTAAGAAGGCACAACCACCACAGAATCCAAGAGGAATGATGGGCGCATGGGGTCCAATGGGTGGTATGGGAGGCCGTGGAGCTCGAGGCACAACTCGAGGAGCCAGAGGTGGTCGAGGTCGCGGGGACTGGAGTTGGGGCGGTTATGGCGGACAAAGCACTGGATAT
The DNA here is from genome assembly GCA_906901685.1 of Desoria tigrina. Lineage (NCBI taxonomy): Eukaryota > Metazoa > Arthropoda > Collembola > Entomobryomorpha > Isotomidae > Desoria > Desoria tigrina. Next base: position 4,108,795 of record CAJQTU010000010.1, on the reverse strand, counting down.
GGCGGCTACGGACAAGGTTACGATAGTGCTGAGCGTAAGATCTCAGCTCCTTTCTATTCGATTAGTAGTTTGTTGACTGGTGATGTTTAATCGAAGCCAGTCCATCGGCAATGCTAAGCATTATTTATTTATTTTTTGTTTTTGTATAAATGTCAGTTAGGTACGTCGTAGAATACTTAATAGACTATATAGGTAGGGTTAGAGGGATCTTGAGGGTCGTCAGAAGATTTTTGGTAACACTAATTAATTTCTAAAGGGACTTCAGGGGGGGGGGGTTCAAAATTAAGTCAAGCGTTAGTAATTAGCTAGTTCTCTGGCTTCGAATAGTTCACCGGATTTTTTTCCAATTTTGTAGTACCTCTGTGCATAGCTTCATTCGCAATGAATTGGTTCTTTTGTTTTGTAGGTTATGGGGGGTATGGCACTGGGTATGATGGCTATTATGGAGGGGGATACGGTACGGGATACGGTGACTATTACTCTACGTATGGCGGCGGATATGATGGGTATGGTTATGACGCGTATGAGGGAGGCTCAACTCCCGCACGAGGAGGACGTGGGAGAGGTAAATTCTTGTTTTTACCTTTTGCTTCTTCGCAATGCTTTCAACTTTATCGGGTGTTAATTGTACGTGATTTGTTGAGAGAAGGATTAAATGACTGATTTACAGGAGCTAGTGGGTTCAGTGGGAAGACGAGAGGAGCGCCGAGGGGTCAACCCAGGCATATGCCCTACTGAAACTGACTGATTGTTTTACAGCTCTCCACAACCTGTTAATTTTGTCATTTTGTGTATTTCTTACGTATTTAAGATCATAGATAATTACTATCATTTATATATTTGTAGTTCTAGAGGTACTCTTAGATTAGTTACAAATACTTATGATTGTTATCTCCTTCGGTTATTCGTGTCAACTTAAGTTATTGTGTATGTATTATTAGAATTATAAACTATGATTGTATAATTGTTACACTGTGTTTGCTCGTTTGTACTGTTTCTACTGTAAAGAACGTGGAGGAAAATCCGAATCCATCCACTTTTTTCGGAAGAGGACTTAACAATGCTTGGAGACCAGAGGGGTTTCCACTTCCTGCATGAGGCAGTCAGTTCACAGCGAGTTGTCTTTTTTGAACGATTGTTCTTCATTCCAGATGATAATCGCCTGCCGTCCCTTCATCGGCCGGTGGGGCTCTTTGGTAGGATAACTATAAGTACTGAAGATAAGTAGCAAGGCTGTTCCATACTGAACTCCGATCTACATTATCCCTAATCTCATTATAGTTTTTCTGAGTTAAAGAAGCAATTACATGATTATGTCGTCACTTACTATTAAATGCAGTCAAATAAATTAAATTCTGCTAAAAAAGGAATTTCCGTAGCTTGGTCGTCTGCAATTGTTTACCGGACCATTGTTTAGGAACGAATTGGCTATCAGTTATAAATGCGTCTAATAAAACCTTGAAGGATGGAATTTTAACAACAGTTTTGGTGTTGGCGTTTATTTATCCCCGGTTTAATACAAAGAAATAGCTAAAAAAAACTTGATATATATATAATTAATGGCAGTGATTAATGATAAAAGATAGACAAAAGAAGTGCCAATTCCTGGCAACATCAACTTGTTAGTAAGTAATTACATAAGAACATATTTTCATCTCAAAAAGAGTTTAACGAGGAGGAATGGAAGTGGAAGTTAGCCAAGTTAGGTGTTGAACGTCATTCCTTAAAATGCATTTTAACTTAGACTTCCTCATCCCCTTCATCAGCCGCATTATCGTTGGCATTGCGAACATCGTCGCATTTGTCTTGGATTTCGTCTGCCGGAACTTCGAGGCAAAGACCCCATTCCTTCAGGGTGATCCTGTGATCGTTGTCAACGTCACATCCATCGAGGAAGGGAGCGATGCAGTGCTCCAAAGCCATCAGAGGGGCCCGGATGGGGAAGAGCTCGTGCCGGGAAACGACCCGATCGTGAGGGTGACCGTCGAGGTCGCACCATTTCCAGACTGCAGCGACGGCTGAGCGATGACCCTCGACCTCCGAAGTCTCCGCTTCCCGTTCCATTTGCAGGTAGTGGGGGCTCAGTTCTCGACGATCGGCCAGTTCCCTCATGACGTTGAAAAGCCAGTCTCGCATCCGACGGGGGAAGTCACTCATTTCCTGCTCGCTGCATTGCTGTGGATTAGAAATATTAGAATATTGAATGTAGAAGGAAAGAATCACGTTTTAATTTAGCGTATTGGTATTGGTGCTGATATTTAGTCGTGGAACTTTAACGTTCTCAGTACTGAACAATATAGCATAACAGTAGACAATAAAAATATAGGGATACATGTATGGACCTAGTCATTTAATGCATCTATATAACCCGGCTGATAAAATTATGTTATTGCCTATTTGTCAGGTTTACATTTACAGATCGTGCGAATGGAGACTCTAACTAAAAAAAGTCCCAGAACCAAACATCAAACTCATTAAATCCAAGTAAAATTTTTATAAAACCATACCGCATACCATACCGGTGAGATCGGATATGGTATATTCATTGACGCTACACAACATAATTCAGAGAAAGTCTTAAAGACTGAAACGAAATAAGTCCCAGAACTAAATATCAGGCTCATTAAGTTCCATTAAAATGCTTATAATATAAACCCCCACCCGGGGAAATCTGAGAAACTCTTATTAAAAAGACTAAAAACCGAAAAAGTCCCAGAACTAAATATCAGCCTCAATCACGACAAAAGACTATCTCTATAAAACTACGGTAATTAAGACTTACAGCCATTTCCCTACATTCCCCATAGTAGTCGATGTGAAGATGCTTGTTCAACAGATTGACACAGTCATCCGATCCTTCATCACAAAGGCACCTCGTTCGGTACAACTCACAGTCACTTATCCAAGTTTCATTGTAGTTACTGCAAACCTATAAATAGCATCAATGATCCATTACTAAATTTCCCATTTCACATTTGCTCGTAATTTCAATCAGAGTTTTGACAAGGGACTCACTCGTCGACGATTATCTTCTTCGGAAGGACAAGCCTTCATGCAAACACATCGGGCTTTCCCTTTGTCTCCGGGCAGGCATTCCATACCCGGTCCACATTTCTTATCTGCACATGGATCTGCAAAAGAGAGAAAAATTGATTTAAAATACACGCAGATTTGACAGAAATAGTATTTTATTAAAGCAAAATCAAGATAAAACAGCAATATGTTACCCGGTGTCAATTCATCAAAACTATTGTCAATTTCATTCTGTTCCTGAGCTTCCTTTTCCTCGAGGACTTTCAATTTCGCTTCAAGTTCAGCTCGGGCTATTTCCGCAGCATCGTCCTTTTCAAGCATTTGAAAGACATCTTCGGGTTGGGATTCCGTTGGTGGGGCTGTCGACACGTCCTTCTTTTTGTCGTGGCGAACCCTCTTCTTTTTCTGGACATTTAAAAAAATTATTTGAAAAGTTTCAAAATTATTAGCTGTAGATGACCCAAAAAATTAGTATACTCGACCCGGAAATACCGAAATGATCTTCCAAGCTTCCAACAACCGTCTTAAAAGGGAGAGTTATTTCGGGGAGGGGAATTATTTTGGGAATTTATTGTGTTTCAAGAACGGAATATTTAAATCCAAACTTGCCTATTTATATTTCTAACTTTCTCGATAATTATTTGATCCTTTCATTTATATTTTATGATTATATTTTTTCTGATTTCTGTCGTTTTTCCGCTTCAAAGATACGATTTCTAATTGGTGGGGGGGGGGATTTATTTCGGTGCTATTACGGTTATTACCATCATCCCAATTATGCTAAAAAATATTGACGAATATCCTATACCTTATTCTGGCAATGGACATCAGACACAATCAGTGCAGCCAGAAACAGCACCAATAAAATCCTCTTCATGATGACGCTCGCTTATTATCGTACCTGGAAGTTACAGACGAAGAGGTTTTTTTTTTTACAAATAAACCGAATTTGGTATATTATTTGTAGGCACAATTTATATACACTAATCCGGAATTAATCCCGGCTTTATACTGCCTTCAAATGAATCATTAAAACACTATTTAATGTTGGTTTCCGCGAATGAGGATGTAAAGGTCTTACCTACTTTGATACTAAAAAAGTCAAGAGTTCAATGATTTGTCGATATAAAAAACTCCTTTGCAAAGTTACCAAGAAGCTGCTTTAGCTAGCATCTATATATTTTTTGCCAGTGTGGGTGTCTTATGTCCAACTGAAGCCGGACGGAATATATTATAGGATGAAGATTACTGCAATTCTGGGTCTTAAATTATTGAATCTGCATCATGGTTACTTGCTCTACTATATAACGTTAAATCCTTGGAAGGTTGCAGTCTTTCTCAAATATCAATCTAAAATGATGACTGCTTATTCAATTATTCTCGTATTGAAAAGGCATTGGAAGAATAACTCTGTTAAACGTCGTATTTTTTCAGACGCTTTTTTTCTGTTATCGTCAACCCTTCCTTAAACATAACTCGAGTTAATAATGTATTGAATTTATGCATATATGTAAGATGAGCTTCTTTAACTTTTTAAGACTTCAGAATATCCATTGGACAAGGACAGGCAAAGTATATAGAAAAGCTGAAAGTATTGAAACGCGAACATCAAAGTCTCATTTACGACTTTAGTAAGCAAATATTTAAGGACTAATCTTAAGTGACTTATTTAGTGAGTAGATACTTGTCAAATCTTATAGTTTAGGAAGGGTTTAAAAAATTATATTATTTCTGAATACTGAACTGAAACTTGAATCTTGAATGCTGAGATGTTGACTCAATCGAGCCTTGCATTCATTCCCGACATCAACATTAACACAATATTATTAAGAGGTGAAACCTCTTATTAAAAAGACTTTGTCCGTCCGTCCGTCCGTCCGTCCGTCCGTCCGTCCGTCCGTCCGTCCGTCCGTCCGTCCGTCCGTCTGTTCCGTCGACGATAACTCACGAACGGTTGAAGTTTTTAAATTTTTTTTTTCGAATACATGTTCCTCGTGTCCTAAGACAGGGGGAGTTCGAAGATGGGCGAAAACGACCACACCCCCTGGGGTTTGCCCATCTACCCCAATGTTGAAAAACCACCACCATCACATACTAGAATAGTATTACATGCCCCTATACACAATACCATCATGCCACACGTACATATTTATATGTATGAAACATGTAACAGTGCACACACATACGGGATCACCCCAACTCGCCCCGGGGCGCGCCCCACGGGGCATTTTGGGGCAAAATGAGATTTTAACGCTATATTGTAGCCACATACCGTGCAATGTGTAAACACATATGGGATCACCCCAACTCGCCCCGGGGCGCGCCCCACGGGGCATTTTGGGGCAAAATGAGATTACAACGCTATATTGTAGCCACATACAGTGCAATGTGTAAACACATATGGGATCACCCCAACTCGCCCCGGGGCGCGCCCCACGGGGCATTTTGGGGCAAAATGAGATTACAAAGCTATATTGTAGCCACATACAGTGCAATGTGTAAACACATACGGGATCACCCCAACTCGCCCCGGGGCGCGCCCCAAGGGGCATTTTGGGGCAAAATGAGATTCCAACGCTATATTGTAGCCACATACCGTGCAATGTGTAAACACATATGGGATCACCCCAACTCGCCCCGGGGCGCGCCCCACGGGGCATTTTGGGGCAAAATGAGATTCCAACGCTATATTGTAGCCACATACCGTGCAATGTGTAAACACATATGGGATCACCCCAACTCGCCCCGGGGCGCGCCCCACGGGGCATTTTGGGGCAAAATGAGATTCCAACGCTATATTGTAGCCACATACCGTGCAATGTGTAAACACATATGGGATCACCCCAACTTGCCCCGGGGCGCGCCCCACGGGGCATTTTGGGGCAAAATGAGATTCCAACGCTATATTGTAGCCACATACCGTGCAATGTGGAAACACATATGGGATCACCCCAACTCGCCCCGGGGCGCGCCCCACGGGGCATTTTGGGGCAAAATGAGATTACAACGCTATATTGTAGCCACATACAGTGCAATGTGTAAACACATATGGGATCACCCCAACTCGCCCCGGGGCGCGCCCCACGGGGCATTTTGGGGCAAAATGAGATTACAAAGCTATATTGTAGCCACATACAGTGCAATGTGTAAACACATACGGGATCACCCCAACTCGCCCCGGGGCGCGCCCCAAGGGGCATTTTGGGGCAAAATGAGATTCCAACGCTATATTGTAGCCACATACCGTGCAATGTGTAAACACATATGGGATCACCCCAACTCGCCCCGGGGCGCGCCCCACGGGGCATTTTGGGGCAAAATGAGATTCCAACGCTATATTGTAGCCACATACCGTGCAATGTGTAAACACATATGGGATCACCCCAACTCGCCCCGGGGCGCGCCCCACGGGGCATTTTGGGGCAAAATGAGATTACAACGCTATATTGTAGCCACATACCGTGCAATGTGTAAACACATATGGGATCACCCCAACTCGCCCCGGGGCGCGCCCCACGGGGCATTTTGGGGCAAAATGAGATTCCTACGCTATATTGTAGCCACATACCGTGCAATGTGTGAACACATACGGGATCACCCCAACTCGCCCCGGGGCGCGCCCCACGGGGCATTTTGGGGCAAAATGAGATTTTAACGCTATATTGTAGCCACATACCGTGCAATGTGTAAACACATATGGGATCACCCCAACTTGCCCCGGGGCGCGCCCCACGGGGCATTTTGGGGCAAAATGAGATTACAACGCTATATTGTAGCCACATACAGTGCAATGTGTAAACACATATGGGATCACCCCAACTCGCCCCGGGGCGCGCCCCACGGGGCATTTTGGGGCAAAATGAGATTACAACGCTATATTGTAGCCACATACAGTGCAATGTGTAAACACATATGGGATCACCCCAACTCGCCCCGGGGCGCGCCCCACGGGGCATTTTGGGGCAAAATGAGATTACAACGCTATATTGTAGCCACATACCGTGCAATGTGTAAACACATATGGGATCACCCCAACTCGCCCCGGGGCGCGCCCCACGGGGCATTTTGGGGCAAAATGAGATTCCTACGCTATATTGTAGCCACATACCGTGCAATGTGTGAACACATACGGGATCACCCCAACTCGCCCCGGGGCGCGCCCCACGGGGCATTTTGGGGCAAAATGAGATTTTAACGCTATATTGTAGCCACATACCGTGCAATGTGTAAACACATATGGGATCACCCCAACTTGCCCCGAGGCGCGCCCCACGGGGCATTTTGGGGCAAAATGAGATTACAACGCTATATTGTAGCCACATACAGTGCAATGTGTAAACACATATGGGATCACCCCAACTCGCCCCGGGGCGCGCCCCACGGGGCATTTTGGGGCAAAATGAGATTACAACGCTATATTGTAGCCACATACAGTGCAATGTGTAAACACATATGGGATCACCCCAACTCGCCCCGGGGCGCGCCCCACGGGGCATTTTGGGGCAAAATGAGATTACAACGCTATATTGTAGCCACATACCGTGCAATGTGTAAACACATATGGGATCACCCCAACTCGCCCCGGGGCGCGCCCCACGGGGCATTTTGGGGCAAAATGAGATTCCTACGCTATATTGTAGCCACATACCGTGCAATGTGTGAACACATACGGGATCACCCCAACTCGCCCCGGGGCGCGCCCCACGGGGCATTTTGGGGCAAAATGAGATTTTAACGCTATATTGTAGCCACATACCGTGCAATGTGTAAACACATATGGGATCACCCCAACTTGCCCCGGGGCGCGCCCCACGGGGCATTTTGGGGCAAAATGAGATTACAACGCTATATTGTAGCCACATACAGTGCAATGTGTAAACACATATGGGATCACCCCAACTCGCCCCGGGGCGCGCCCCACGGGGCATTTTGGGGCAAAATGAGATTACAACGCTATATTGTAGCCACATACAGTGCAATGTGTAAACACATATGGGATCACCCCAACTCGCCCCGGGGCGCGCCCGACGGGGCATTTTGGGGCAAAATGAGATTACAACGCTATATTGTAGCCACATACCGTGCAATGTGTAAACACATATGGGATCACCCCAACTCGCCCCGGGGCGCGCCCCACGGGGCAGTTTGGGGCAAAATGGGATTCCAACGCTATATTGTAGCCACATACAGTGCAATGTGTGAACACATACGGGATCACCCCAACTCGCCCCGGGGCGCGCCCCAAGGGGCATTTTGGGGCAAAATGAGATTCCAACGCTATATTGTAGCCACATACCGTGCAATGTGTAAACACATATGGGATCACCCCAACTCGACCCGGGGCGCGCCCCACGGGGCATTTTGGGGCAAAATGAGATTCCAACGCTATATTGTAGCCACATACCGTTCAATGTGTAAACACATACGGGATCACCCCAACTCGCCCCGGGGCGCGCCCCAAGGGGCATTTTGGGGCAAAATGAGATTCCAACGCTATATTGTAGCCACATACCGTGCAATGTGTAAACACATATGGGATCACCCCAACTCGACCCGGGGCGCGCCCCACGGGGCATTTTGGGGCAAAATGAGATTTCAACGCTATATTGTAGGCACATACCGTGCAATGTGTAAACACATACTGGATCACCCTCACTCGCTCCGGGGTCCGCTCCACGAGGCATTTTGGGGCAAAATAAGATTCCAACGCTATATTGTAGCCACATACAGTGCAATGTGTAAACACATACGGGATCACCCCAACTCGCCCCGGGGCGCGCCCCACGGGGCATTTTGGGGCAAAATGAGATTCCTACGCTATATTGTAGCCACATACCGTGCAATGTGTGAACACATACGGGATCACCCCAACTCGCCTCGGGGCGCTCCCCAAGGGGCATTTTGGGGCAAAATGAGATTCCAACGCTATATTGTAGCCACATACCGTGCAATGTGTTAACACACACGGGATCACCCTCACTCGCCCCGGGGCGCGCCCCACGGGGCATTTTGGGGCAAAATGAGATTTCAACGCTATATTGTAGCCACGTACTGTGCAATGTACACAATGTACACACAGCATGTACAGCATGTACTTGTACAACATGTACATGTACAACATGTACAGCGTGTACTTGTACAACATGTACAGCGTGTACTTGTACAACATGTACAGCGTGTACTTGTACAACATGTACAGCGTGTACTTGTACAACATGTACAGCGTGTACTTGTACAACATGTACAGCATGTACTTGTACAACATGTACAGCGTGTACTTGTACAACATGTACAGCATGTACTTGTACAACATGTACAGCGTGTAATTGTACAACACGTACAGCGTGTACTTGTACAACATGTACAGCATGTACTTGTACAACATGTACAGGGTGTACTTGTACAACATGTACAGCATGTACTTGTACAACATGTACAGCGTGTAATTGTTCAACACGTACAGTGTGTACTTGTACAACATGTACAGCGTGTAATTGTACAACACGTACAGTGTGTACTTGTACAACATGTACAGCGTGTAATTGTACAACACGTACAGCGTGTAATTGTACAACATGTACAGCATGTACTTGTACAACATGTACAGGGTGTACTTGTACAACATGTACAGCATGTACTTGTACAACATGTACAGCGTGCAATTGTACAACACGTACAGCGTGTACTTGTACAACATGTACAGGGTGTACTTGTACAACATGTACAGGGTGTACTTGTACAACATGTACAGCATGTACTTGTACAACATGTACAGCGTGTAATTGTACAACACGTACAGCGTGTACTTGTACAACATGTACAGCGTGTAATTGTACAACACGTACAGCGTGTACTTGTACAACATGTACAGCATGTACTTGTACAACATGTACAGCGTGTACTTGTACAACATGTACAGCGTGTAATTGTACAACACGTACAGCGTGTAATTGTACAACATGTACAGCATGTACTTGTACAACATGTACAACATGTACAGCATGTACTTGTACAACATGTACAGCGTGTAATTGTACAACACGTACAGCGTGTACTTGTACAACATGTACAGCGTGTAATTGTACAACACGTACAGCGTGTAATTGTACAACATGTACAGCATGTACTTGTACAACATGTACAGGGTGTACTTGTACAACATGTACAGCATGTACTTGTACATCATGTACAGCGTGTAATTGTACAACACGTACAGCGTGTACTTGTACAACATGTACAGGGTGTACTTGTACAACATGTACAGCATGTACTTGTACAACATGTACAGCGTGTAATTGTACAACACGTACAGCGTGTACTTGTACAACATGTACAGCGTGTAATTGTACAACACGTACAGCGTGTACTTGTACAACATGTACAGCGTGTACTTGTACAACATGTACAGGGTGTACTTGTACAACATGTACAGCATGTACTTGTACAACATGTACAGCGTGTAATTGTACAACACGTACAGCGTGTACTTGTACAACATGTACAGCGTGTAATTGTACAACACGTACAGCGTGTACTTGTACAACATGTACAGCATGTACTTGTACAACATGTACAGCGTGTACTTGTACAACATGTACAGCGTGTAATTGTACAACACGTACAGCGTGTAATTGTACAACATGTACAGCATGTACTTGTACAACATGTACAGGGTGTACTTGTACAACATGTACAGCATGTACTTGTACAACATGTACAGCGTGTACTTGTACAACGTGTACTTGTACAACGTGTACAGCGTGTAATTGTACAACACGTACAGCGTGTACTTGTACAACATGTACAGCGTGTACTTGTACAACGTGTACAGCGTGTACTTGTACAACATGTACAGCGTGTACTTGTACAACGTGTACAGCGTGTACTTGTTCAGCGTGTACTTGTACAACATGTACAGCTTGTACTTGTACAACATGTACAGCGTGTACGTTCAGCGTGTACTTGTACAACATCATACACAAGAAGATTATTTTTATGTAAATGTTTCGTAGCGGTTTCACCTCTTTCTTACGTGCGTTTGCAACGGTTTATTATGGATTAAATTGCATATTAATTTATGGAACTCTTTTACAGCCAGCGAAAATCAATCATCGGGCTTATGGATATAATATTAAAATGACAGAGGACGAGGCAATATAGTGATATGAATATTCTTCTGATTGCTTAGAATATGTACTGGAGAAATGAATCAAAAAACTTATTGAGATCGGCCTATAAAAATTAGACTAAATAATCGTTAAGGAAATGGCGAACCCTATATACTTACTTATTTTTATCAGTTTTCATACAAACTTTTGTGGAGAATTTGAGGGTATGCGAAGTTACTTTAATGTAGTTCGCCTGATTTTTTTTAGTACAAATTTCCATTAGATAAGCTTTCTCCATGTTATGTAAAATACGAATATTGCTTTGTTCAAAGTAAAGGTTTTAATTGTAAAACCGAAATGGGCATATTTATTAAAATAAAATGATTTTTTTTACCAAACGCGTAATGCGTGTTGGAAAATTAAGACTCTCTTCCATTTAACTTAATCTGATATCGAAATTATCGCATAGAAATTTCGGCGTTTGCATATACATTTGTAATATCGAAGAGCTTTAAAGAATCCTACCTGTTGACCCTATAACTATTTTGTGAAGAAATACACAATGAAAAAACTAGGTTGGGATATGCTAGAGCAAATTAGATGGTTTCCAAAAGTTAATAGAAATTCGTTTTCAAATGGCCGGCTTCCTTAAAATGTACTTTGTAAGTCTAAAACATTAAATTGTTATTGCTGTAACCGGGTTCTATCCCTTATAAAGCTCTAATTGCTTAAAATAATCAAATCCTAAAACCATCATAAATTCATAAAGGCTGAAAATAATCCACTTAAAACTGTCTCCCACCGATAGTGACCACATTAATTATCAAAGAATGACGGGATTGATACTCCCCAATACATTCTTCTTACAAAAACCTGTTATAAAACCACTTAATTATCCCTATTAAAAATATACAAATCAAACACTTACCCAATGCAAATGGTAATCTCCAAGAGTTCTAAACACAGATCTCCTCTCAGCTCAATCCAAGAGCTGGATTAGTCTACAAAAACGCTCTGGAAGAAAAACATGGACTGGAATTTTTAGAATGAAGATGAAGATGCAAGACTTGAAGATCCAACTCTTGTTCCTCTATATCTATACATAAGACGAACCTTAATTTTGTTTTTATTTTCAAGCTATAAAAATCTCGGCTAACTTGACGAATAAGGGATGAGGATGTAGGGAATCGTAGGCTTGTAGGATTCTTAGTAGTGTATAAGAGACTTGATAAATCTCAGGACATTGTGCTTGTGCATGAATATGAAGAGACATGAATGAAACCACAAACTTCCCTTTACGAATACGAACACATAATATTACACGCTTATAAGAGATCCTAAATTCGTCGGAGGGATTTGTACTAATCTTGAGAAGGATATATCCTGGCAAAGTTCCTTACATCTCGAGATTAGTTTCTTATTTTTTAGTGTACACAAGGCAGGCAGGACCCTAAAAACCCTAAGAAAGGTTCAGAGAAGAGATCTCTAACTTGAAAGATGAGGAAATGCGAGGGTAGATGTGAACAGGCTTATATTTGACATGAATTCTACATCTTACACCATTGCATTGCCTCGTTTTTAGCCGTTTCAAATCTTTGGATTTTATTTCAACAACTTCCCTTCCATTGTGAAAGCGAAGTAAACCTAATATGCCCAACCAACAGCCTCCGAAATAGTCATATCCAGGAAGATGAAGATGAATGAGAGTTTGTAACTTCTTAAAAATCATCTTACAAACTCTTGGAGAGAGGATGCCGGACGGAACTGGGTTTTGGAACTTGGTTGGAATGACGAGGGGTTTTGATCTTCGCCCTTTATTCATTTGAAATGCTATGAGAAGTTAGGTCTGTCTGTATTATAAATGTATGTATCATTGATAATTAAAACCAGAATAAGTTAAGAACAAGAACTCAAGAAGAAGACAGGCAGAGCAGGCGAGGATATTGCATTTTCTGCAAATATTTATACAGGACTTCAAAGGCTAAATTCTTCAATTACGAGCTCGTCTCATTTGCATAAATATCTTGGGATGAGAGTTTACGGAGTAGAGAAGCTTGAATCCTAAGATTGAACCTGGGATTCATAATATTCGTATCCATGTCTCATTTCATTGTAATTTAATAAAGCTTTTTATGAACTTTTTGGCAATAAATGTCCAAGCACTGACGTTTAATTGAAATGTTTATACTTTTTACGGTAGTTGGGCTAATTATTGATTCTGTAGTATTTTTTTATGGAATAGGCATCAGATTTTTTTCTAATTGTAAGTTCTCTTGTTTATAACATGTTGCTTTCCCCAGGCAAACTAGGGATGCTATTTCCGAATTTTCGGCCCATTCGTCCCTTGCATTTGTTTATAATTAATTTGTAAGAACTTTAATCCAAATTGCGGTCAACTAAATTTAATCTCGATAGTCGTTGCCGTACTTTCGAGCAACATAAATCAAATCAATTCATGTGTCTGAGGAAATCTGGGTCAAAGGACGCCTTCAATGGACTTTATATGGAAGTTTTATGATTGCATGCAGATCAACAAGTTTCTCGTTATTTTTACACGGGACTACTCGTCTGTTCAATATTTGTCTCGTCTCGGAGTTTAGCTTAAGTCTTAGAAAAATTGAACTCCAATTAGTTAGTTGGTAGGTTAAAATATTTGCTGAATTTCCAAGATAAATTTGTCATGTTTTGAACCTGACCATGTATGACCATCGCCAATCCATCTAATATCATCGCAAGATCGTTTAAATTTTAAAGGATATTAGAATGAAGTTATGTTAGCTCATTGAAGAAAACTTGAAAACATGTAAAACAACAAACGAACGATACCTGCAAATTTTAAAGATGCAAACTGTTTAAAAATGAACTATAAATATAAGTCTATGAAATTAGCCAGCCAGAAATAAATGCAAACACCAAAGTACTTGACGAATTTGTCATGAGAATGATCATTTATTATTTGCAAACCATTTCTTGCTGTTGTTGAACATTTATTATCATCAATCATCGCTCGATTTCAAATACATAATTTAGTAAGTTGTCCGGTATATATTTGCGATTTTGGAAATTTTGACAAAAAGAGTAAATCATAAAATACGGGTTGTTCTGTAGTTTTTCTTGTAGTATATGTAATAGTAGGATAGAGTACAGTAGAGGATAGTGTGTGTGTACGGTTCATTCTTTGCTTAAAAAAGGGTTATTTTTAGTAGTTTTTGTTTTTAAATAGATTTTAACATAATTATCAATCCTTTCCTCGTGATCTTTGATCTAGATGTTCTGTTTGAATACTATCATTTTTACTCCGAACGTATGTGTTCGACTTCGATAACGACGACGACGACTTTGTTAAACTTGAAATGCTTGGCTTCAGAAGGAGCCATGCAGGAACAGTAAGAAACAGTTTCGTGGTAATTAATACAAATCATACTGGAGGTCAAATTACAAGAGATATACAAATAAGAAATAAATAATTACTAACACAGATTACGCGCTGTACAATTAAACCATTCCTCAAAACTTCAAGAGAGAGATGATGGCTCCTTGGTTCAGGTAAATCTAATCGGACGTGGTGTACCTGTACTCGTATCTGTCGGGATTTTGTTTGGGTAATTAATATTACTTTTTACTTTACTTTGCGGTGGATACTTGACATAATATTTCGTATGTAATTATTACAATTCAAAAAAATAAGGGCTTAATTCAGTTATTATCTTAAATTTAGAATTTTCTACAATCTTCTTCGAAATATTAACTTAGGACACTAAACCAGCACATTGGTACATTTTGTGGCTTGAAAAAATCCGAAACTTCCGAAAAATTAAAATATATTTTAACAATTACAAATTGGTGTTACTACTCTATCTCGCTTACAAACTGGGCATTTTGACTTTTGACAAACCACAAAATCTACCAACGCACAAAGCATCCCAAGTACATAAAAGATTATAATAACAATGTTTCGAATTCGAATACTCCAAAATTTTCATATACCACCACAGTTTACAAACAAATTTTTTTTTTAGTCATTTATATATATCTTCACTTCATCAGCAGTTTCTCAGCTACGAAGTTACATATTTTACAAGAATCTGCTGCAAAGAAAAATCCTCCGATCAACAAAAAAAGACCTACTTCCTAGCTATCCGCATTACCGACAATGGCGACACGGAAAAATTAACCATGACCTGGAGTTATGTTATACAAAGGTCACACGTAGATATTTTACCGAAGAAGTACATAGTAGGGTATATTACTTTCTGCATTTTTGTGATTATTTTTGTTTTTATTATTACTACTCGACGACTTCTTCAATTTCACACTCTTCATTATTGATATAGGTTTGGCAAACACACTCCTTCGTACGTTCATTCACAATCAGTCCGTTTGTTTCTACAAATATCCACCGAAATGTTTCTCCCCTTTTGACTCGACGAAATTAGTCTTAAACATAATATGGAGTTATCATATTACATATAACCTACCTAAAAATACGATTGATTTTTTGATACGAACCTCCCCGTTCCCATAAACATATATGTACGCCTGATTGATCTGACCTTCACAGGTATTTAGTTAACTTGATTTGACATTATAAGGGGGCAAATTAGTTTTAATTTTTAAAAAACATCTTAACGTCTCGTCCGTGACATTATTTAGTTAATACAAGTGTGTACGAGTAAATATATAATTCGAAAGCGGATGCGCATTGTTCGGGACTTCAAAATATAAAGTCCTTCTTTAATTTTCCTTCCTTTTTAATAGTAGACACAATTGCCTAAACCTATTTTAGTTTCAAAGTACATGAAATTATTGTGAGCAAACTGCAAAGGTGTACTGTATTCTAAACCTTCTGTATTAAACCCTAAGTAAAAAGTATAGTGCAAATAAAGGAGGAACGGTTGGAACCAAAACGGCCTAATAAAAACAGAGACCTCCAATCAGCCAAGTCAGAGGAGCTAGATAAGATACAAGCAAGTGCTGAGTTTTTCTACTCAAATTCGTTAACCCAAAGATTAAACGTAAAGCATTATCAAGCCTTATATGCAAGTGAAAGAGATATTGTTGCGTAACCAAAAAAGTGGATAATAATAGTAATAATTATCATCAACAATAATGTAATAAGACAGAGTTATTAAAAGTATAATAATTAACTGAATAGTTTAGTTTTTAGGCTTAGTTTAAATTAAAAAAAAACAGCAGTCCTATATTTTTTGTGTAATTATAAACAATTTTTTTTTCTATTGCGGAGATCAAAGGTGAAGACAATCTATTTGTTATTAATTACTTTTTTAAGGTTACCCCGAAGTAAGTTAAGCGCTCTTTCCGCGCTTAACAAACCGCACCGCCAGCGCCCTCATATTTGTCAACTAGATCGTACTTATCTAGTTACGTTTATAATCTGTTATCAGTTTTCTTAAAATACTTAGTCAATATTATTTTGTTTCGAGTTGCAGTCGCAAAAGCCTCAGGTGTTACTCGGCCTATAAATGCATAATAAAATCTTATCTGTACTTTTTGTTTCAAGTATGAATATGAAAGGCATAATAGTATTTAAATTATTTTACTTAACCGTTTTTTAAATCATTTTCTTGGGTTTTTACTATTGAAAACCTACTTATGAGATATTATAGTAACTTAGCAGAAGAGTTCTCTTTTTTTTGGCAGAAAATGAGAATCAAACGAATACAAAACCGGAGGTTTTTTATATGGTTCCTGGTACAAAGAGTAACTAGTTAAATTACGTTAATTTATCTATTTATCTTAAGTACCTTGATACCTAAATAAACGATCATTATTGTTCTATTTATAAGTAATTCTAAGATACTGAATGATTCACAATCAGCACGCAAAATAGATTATAATTTAGTATAGGATGTCGACAAGACCGGCGACAGATGCAAATACTTTTTTATTCTGCTTGAAATTAGAAATCATTACGTACTTTTCGTCACTAACAACTAACCACACTCATACACGATTCGTGATAATGACACAAACGACGAAACCGATTCATCTTCTATAGACCATTTGCACCGACTTATTTAGTGGTTATTGATATTACTTTATCATTTTAAAAAAACTTAAATTTAGTTTATCACCTACTCTGCTCCTCGCCTTCTTATAACACTGTCTAATTATAAATACGTTGAAAACCTAATCATTATTATTTCCTATAAAGTTCTCGGGTAGATACCAGTTCACAGGCAACAAAAAAATTAAGAAAAAGCTACCACGGTAGTAATTCACGACTAAATTGCATTTGCAGCACATCAGGCACGATGTTGGTTACAGTTACAGTTATAATGAAAAATTATTTCGCGCAGACGTTTTCATTTAGATTAATTATCAATGATAAGATATTCTGGTTAGCTTAGTAGTTAAGCTGTACTAATTACCTAACGAACTTCAGTGATCAAACTGTTTTAAAATCTACGTGAGACTGAACACAAACGCATGAAGCAGGAGCTCCGGTTCTTAATCATTCCCTCCCTATATTCATTACAACACTTGCCATCATATTAGATCAACTTGATCATCCCTCCCATCTCCAGTCGTATTGAACGGTGGTTTGTTGGGGCCGGGTAATTTCGTCTCTTACTAATTATAAGTTTAATAACTAGGAGATAGTAGTAACAACAGGAACGACTAGTGGAGGTACAAAGAAACCGTATTAAGTCCCAAAAAATCTGGTAGGTGTTTCAATAATTGAACTTTACAATATCACAGCCCAGTGTTTTTTTAAATACACTATTCCCAGCTGATCTCTAGTGTAATCAGAATTAAAATTTCCGAAAGCTGATGCTCATCCGTCATGTGTTCAATCACAAACTCAATTTAATTTACAGCCCTAACAATCTAACAAATTCACTCTTACTCGAAAAATACGGAACATTCATACATCGACAATTCAATTTAAATGCGCTCTGCTTAAAAACTCTTTTAATTTTAATGTACTGTTGGTCAGCTTTCATTCCCCTAAAACTAGCATCAACAATACTCTTCAGATTCACCACCTTCAACCTGCATATGTATTATGTCACGTCCAACGACTGAGTTTGAATATAAGACTGCTGACTGCTCTATTTACACACCCATTAATTATAATAAACGTAGAAATTGAAATTACGAACCAATCACTTACAATTACAACTAATAACTATATATTAAGTAGATTTCTGTCTGTTCTCCCGTCAAGGTTTGTTACCACTCTGACCTCGACCTTGGCCCATGCCGCCACCAGTCCCACCTCCCCGTCCTTGGTTCATTCCTCCACCTCTTCCGCCCATGCTTCCGCGATCCCGATCGTTTCTGTCACCTCGCCTGTCTTGGTCTCCACGTCGGTCTTGGTCTCCGCGCCTGTCTTGATCATTCCTCCTGTCATCACCCCCACGATTGCTTCCCCTGAATGTTCTGGAGTTGTTGCGATTACCTTCCGATGGGCGACCCATTCCTCCGCCCCCACCACCTCCAGGGGATGCTGTATCCATTCGATTGTATGGAACATCAGAATGATCACCTTCGGGACGTCCTGATCGTTGGGATCTCTTCTGTTCTACGTTTAGACGTCGGTTTCCTCCTCCAGTCATTTTCATGAAGATTTCACCCTGGACAATAAAGGAACGGCAGTCAATAAAACGTAATTTTAAATTATCACTCAACCGATGGGGATCGAGAAACCCGAATATTAATTTATTTACCTTCCTGTCGATGGCATTCTGGGCAGAAACTGCTTCTTCAAAAACGACAAAACAGAAATAGGGAACCTTCATTCCGCCGCTTTTAGGTGTAGGTTTTTGGATTTTGACTTCAGCAACCTCTCCGAATTCCGAAAAGATATCCTATAAAATATGACACAAACGCAATCAATATGAATTAATGAATTTGCAGTAAGTTGCGTTACCAGAGCTAAAAGCTGGGGTTGGTTGGGTTTAATTTTAAAGTTGGTTATTGATCATTTAATTTCATATCATTATCAATGGTAATCCGACATACCTTCATGTCCTGGACTGTAACAAAATGGGGAAGATTGCCCACAAAGAGCTGATTTGCATCCGGATATGTATGGACAGGGCGTCGACGATCACCATCAATGCTACTAGTTTCGTCATTCAGGGTGGTGCTAGACCTGGATGTTAAGCGTTCTCTTCGCTCCTTTACATCCCGATCCATCGGAGGCCTGTTGTTTTCACCCCCACGCTCTCTTCCATACCCTGGGCCTGGTCCTCTGGGGTTGCGGGGTGGCAAGCCCTTAACACCAGCTCCCGAAGTAGGTTGAGGAGATATCTGAGATGGAGACGTCGTTCTTGCATCGGCAGACGTTGTAGACTAGTCGAAAAGAATTGTAAATAAAATATATTAGAGACAACTACATCCTATACTACCATTACTTTCTATAGAAAGAAAGCAAACAATAACAAATAATGAACTTATGACGTTATACTTACAAATTGGGAATTGTTGGAGTTTGTTCCAGTAGGTCCATTTGTTCCTTTAACTCCAGTAGGGACATTAGCTGTTTGATTAGAAGGGGCCGATTGAAATTTGGGAGGTGGAGCTTTATTGTTGAATCCACTGGTTTTGAACAGATTCGCATATGTCTTGGGAGCGTTGTTGTTATTTACTGGTGGTTCTTCCTCAACAGGTGCGCTACTAACAGGGGCTGCAACTGTTGGAGTAACGACAGCCTCGACAACAACCGGTCTTGTGGCTACTGGAACAGCCTCGGCTGTGATGGTAATCTTTTCTTCTTCTTCTTCCTCGACTTTGGCTGGTGACGGTATGCTTATGGTGGTTGGTGGGCTATGTTTGGCTGATACTTCGACAGGAGCCGATGACACTGGAGTAGTAGGTTCAGGAGCAATTTCTCCGTTTACATTGACCTCCACCACACTGTCCCTCTCATTATCTTCAGTTTCTTCTGTGTCCAACCCTGACTCGCCAGTTGCTTCGGTGTCATTTTCGTCGTCACAGAAAACTTCATCTTGATAGTGGAATATGTCATTGCGGACATAGTATCTTTTTGGGGTCTGTGGAGCTAAGACGAATGTTTGCATGAATCGTCTCATGGGTTGACCGTTGTTAGAGAGCTCGCCAGTAACCTGGATAACCACACCGTTCCCCAAAGTCTCATGGGAGTCCACCTACATAAATGATGTCAATTAATTAAATTTTTGATTGGTCGACGAGCGATGTGGAAGATTATCATATATATGTCATATAGCACATAGGGTAGGAGAGGACTGATTAAAATTAGAAATTTCAAGGGATTTGGACGAACCTGTCGGATCTTAGCGTGACAGTTATGGAAGTTGAGGGATTGGATCCGCTTATGGATCTCCTGTTGACCATAAGCGACTTTAGAATCCCGAGCAGACACCCCGTGAACAAAGGAGGAATCGTCAGAGTAGAATCGATGGAGGTAGAGTGGCCCTTGGTTCAACACGGTGTAGTATTGACGAACGAATTCCAATCCGACCAAGTACACATTCGTCGTGTTTGAATTATTATTAGGAGTGTCTCCACCGCTTGGGCTATGGGCCTGAAGATGATGATGCATTGCGCTTTCTTCCATGACCATTTTTTTCTACAAAGAAAATTCCACTCAAAGGTAAGAAGTTTGTAGAATCTATTATTTCCTCAAAAATTCTAGTGTTCCTTCTTCTCTGGGTTCTTGGGTGTCGCCCGAGTTTCTTTCGTCAGCTTGGCTCCTTCTTGCGCCTCAACAGTTTGTTAATCTAAAAGAATTTATAAGCAAACAAAACAAAGGTTGTTAGTTGATAGTCTTGCGTATAAATAATTCGCTTGTACAACAGTTTTTATTTATATTTTGTTTTTGTATTTGTTGTTTATAAATGATAGATGTCAATGAAATGTTGCTCTTTGTATCTTCAGTCACTTGTCGAATCGAAACAAAAGTGGTCGCATATATCACAAAATTGTATTGTGAATAATGTGAATGCATTTAATATTTGATATTTAACAATTTTAACATTCAACATTACACATTGATTGCATTTTTTACTAACTGTGAACTTTACTATAACTACTTTACTTATAGTACTACTT
The DNA here is from genome assembly GCA_906901685.1 of Desoria tigrina. NCBI lineage: Eukaryota > Metazoa > Arthropoda > Collembola > Entomobryomorpha > Isotomidae > Desoria > Desoria tigrina. Next base: position 4,087,592 of record CAJQTU010000010.1, on the reverse strand, counting down.
ACTGAATAGAATGCAATGATTTTCAATGATGAATATGTGTGATGTGATATGACAAATCAGAAATATGATCGATTGCAATGTTGAATGTGTGTATGATATTCAAAAAATTAAAAATGTAATAACGTCTGAAGGTCAAGCGTTCGTTACGTTTTAGCGTGTATAGTGAATGGCAAATGGTGTGATTGCAGATTTGAAATAGTGAATTATTGATTATCGTGCTTGTGGCTTTTGTGAATTGTTGATTACTTCATAGATAGTTAAGGTATCAGGTTCAGCTTTTGGCTTTACAGTTGACAGTGTGCAGTGTACAATTCACAATTGACAATCAGTCAACAGTCAGTGGTACCGCAATAATGCATGCATAACAAGTAAGTGATAAGCAAGAAGAAACGGAACGGAGCCGTTAAAACGTCAAATGTTCAATTACAAATTATAAAAATTGCAAATTAAACTTCAAACTTTGAACTTTGAACTTACCTAGCTCAACACCTCAAACAAACGTTGTTCCAAGTTCCAACAATAATAGGCAACTGCTCGGAGAAGTTAAAGTAAACTGATGAGTTTCAAGTTCAGGAGTCGATAACAAAATGTGAGGGAAATGTTATAGCTCCACAACAAAGTTCCTTGTCCTCCTACTATGTACTATCTCGTACAGCCAACAACCAAGAACGATTTTCGATGGAAATATAAAAACTACCAAAACGTAAGTAAACTGTGCAAAATTAACAAGTGTTTCTCTACGATCTAGATAAAGAAGTAGTGGCGGAGTTCTGCGTCTGCTACCTCTCCCGAAGTAATTATAAGATAAGTCTAAAAAAGGGGATTAGTAACGATGAATTTGTAATTGTAATTAAATATATAGAAGTATTTCTCTACCGTCGGTCTTTTCTTCACAGCAGATTCAAGAATATAGAGGCTGAGAAGTTGGTAGCTCTGCGTTTTTGTAATGGAAAAGTGAGTGCGATCATCAGATCATCATCGAGTAGAGGAGTGTGGCGGTGGTATCGTCTGATTCACGAACTCCGTCCATGCAACTCTCTTCCTTTGTCAATGGAAAAATGTGTCTTTTCCTTCCACTCTCGACGAGGTGTGTAGGGCTAAAAACACTGTGGGTCCAAAAATTGGGCCTGGCTTCCCTTTTCCCTTCTCATTCCTCCAGCAGCACCAAAAAACGTCGGCTTGTCCCAAAAGCATTGCCAGTGACCTCTGCTGGAGAGGATCACTTCCCCGCCTCCACACAGCCTGCCCTTTCTTTCTCGTTCTTTCCAATCCAAGGGCCGTTCATACACAACCCCTAAAATATTCAGAGCGAGAAGAGAACCGTAGTGGACATGGGGTAACCCTAAGGGTCTAGTTGGGGTTTTGAGGCATGGAGTATTGGGTACAACTGGTTTTTGCTTTTGTCGACATGGCTAGTAATAAAGAGGTTTTTGATTTTTTATCGATGATTTTATTGACTTTGACTCGTCTTGTACTAGAATGTAGAAGGGCTGTGCTGTGATGAGCACTTTTTCCTAAATCAGATAAAAAAATGGGCTGGATCTGGGGATAATTATTCGAAGGAAATGACGAAGTCATTATTCTAGTCAAAATTATCCTATAATCTATTTTTGTAAATGCAAAATGTTAGTGTTTAATTGGTCAATTATTAACGTTAACAAATGTTAAAGATAGAAAATGCCAAAAATAATTTCAATTTAATGTGCTCAGCAAGTAAAAAACAGAGGCGTTTTTTATTTGTTTTTTTGATTAATCATTTAGTTAATTGTGAAAAAGATCTATGTTTAGTAAACAAGTAGTGTTTTGCTAAATATGTTTAACTAAATATTTCTTAATCTGTTATGTTGGGGTTGCGTTGCTTCGCTTCCTTGCTGTATCAACAGCAGCACACACGGACCAAACTATAAAATATCAAAAATACATTTGTTTTGTAAAATTCGACCTTGTACCTACTATACCAAAATACCAATAAATCTACAGGTAAAATATTTTAATTTCATCAAAAACTATCCTGTAATTTATTTGAGGACAAACAAATTTAACTGAGCTTTGTACTTACATTTTTAGAAGAGCAAATGGAGCAAAAAGCGGGTATGGGCATGACTGCCTGGAATAACTTCCCTTAGTAAATTTCAAAACGACCATAAAAGACTTCAATAGTGATTTTGGGTCATATTGGCTTGGCCATCAAAAGCAGCAGAAACGTCGACTTTGTCGGCGTGTCCCAACTATTCCAAAGAGTTTGCGAACGGCCCTCAGTGGTAGGGTAGTTGATTTCTTGATTTGATGTCCGTGTTGCCATCTGTTTGAAGGGAGGAAGGGGGAATTTGAGTCGTAGTTTGGGAAAGAAGACGGGAGGATCACCTTGTGGACTCGAGCGGAGATGGAAACATGCCGTAGTTAGCACCTAATGCAAACTTCCCTCATTCCGGTTTCTTTTTACAGGGGATTCTATATATTGGAGATAGGACTTTGATTAGGTCACGTTTTATCGGGTTGTGGAAGTTTTACAGACGGATTTTTCATCAAATTCGTCTCTTTTTTCATCTTAGTTTCTAAAACAAATCATAATTAGATCAAAATGGTACAGAGGTTAACTTTAAGGAGACGGCTGTCCTACAATACGGCGAGTAATCAGCGACGAATGTAAGTACTTTTATTTTTGGGTTTTTTTAAGTTGGCAAACTTCGTTCATCGGTTTTCACAAAAGGCCATGTGTTTTTGGGTATTTCTCAATACTGCATCATGTTTTTGATTTTGGAGTTTAATTATAATGGTTTATTACATTTACATGTAGTTTGTATTCGAATTTTGTATATGAATGAAAAATGACTGTTGAATGCAGAAAAGCAAACAATAACATTGCAATTAATTGCACAGTCAGTATACAGTACAATGAATGTATGTTGTATGGTTGTATCGTTGTATGTCATATGTTGAATCATATATCGTTGTATTTAGTTGTTAGTAGTCTGAAGATCATAGTAGATAGATAACAAGTAAATATATCGTGAATTGTCATTGTTTGCAAAGTTTTGCATTTTGATTGATTCGACATATATATATTTCGCATTTCATTTTTGTGTTTCCTTGATGAATTCGAATTCATGTGTCACGACAGGCATTTGTGAATCAATGCACATAGATTAATTATTTGGATGATGTATTTTCAGTGTCCGAACTCCCGGAGGTCGCCTGGTGTACCAGTATGTGAAGAAGCCAAGGAAGGTGCCCAGTTGCGGAAACTGCAAGGTCAAGTTACGTGGAATTGTCCCTGCCCGATCTCGTGAGCGTTCCCGTCAGTCCCGTCGACTTAAGATGGTTAAGCGAGCGTACGGAGGAGTCCTTTGCCACAAATGCGTCAAAGAAAGGTTGATAAATCTAGAGTATTTATGTAAATCAAGAAAATAGAATGCAAATGTTCGAAAAGAGAAAAGCTAATCAATTGTATTTTTGTGATCGTAGGATTGTCAGAGCCTTTTTGATTGAAGAACAGAAGATCGTGGTTAAACTGATGAAATCCCAAACCACTCCAGCAAAGGCGAAGGGAAAGCCCGCAGCGAAATAAAGTTTTAAGAGTTGTGTATGACCTTACTATGTTTTGAAATAAACTCGATTCTTGAAAATTCATCTCCGATTCCGGTCAGCCTTCAACTCTTATAATTTATTTATCAAACCATATTTAAAAATAATAATTAGGTAATAATGAGGTACGTAATACTAGATACCTAGGATTCGTATCTAGGTTTGGGTTCCGAGTTACCAACTTTCTGCATTTCCTTCAGACCCTGAATAACTATATTGATCTGTGCTTTGTAATTCAATTCTTGCTGAGTGAGTGCACTGACACGGGTGTTAAAGAAGGCTATTTTCTTCTCACAAAACGCCAGAGCATCTTTTGAACTCATAGGAAGCCAGATCCCACAGCCGATGTCGACAGTCACTGTTTTGGTATCGGGAATTGATGCCTGGACATAAAAGTTTGAACCGATGTCAACTCTGGTCTTGAGTTTTGTATTTTCCCCTCCGGCAGTCGTAGCTTCACCAACTTTCTCCAAGACCGTTTGTAGCTGCATATATTGAGCTATTTGGTTGTAGAGTTCATCTCTTCTTTCCAGCGTGATTCTCAGGTCGGTACGAAGGACGTCGTTGAGAAAGGTTTCTACGTTAGAAACTTTGTTTGCGTCGAAGATGGATTGGGGGATTTCGCCTTCATATCCGATGGTAACTGGCATTTTGGCAATGTCTTCGGATTTGTCGGACTTTCCTGGTGAAAGTAATTAAATTGTTATAAAATAACTTTGTGTAACAATTTACATTTTTATTGACGTCAGAGATTCTTGACAAAAGAAAGACGAAAAATGCCACGTCAAAAATAATAACAAAAAAGTCATTTTCCGCGAGAAAAGGTTAGGTTATCTATCTATCCAGGTTAGTTTAGTGGGTTGCATGCAAATGCAAACAGGAAATTGCATAAGTTTGTATTTTAACATAATAAGATGATTCTACATTTATACTCTAAATTCGTTCCAATACAAAGGATAACCAGAAGCAGAAAATATTCTATACTCGACTAACTCGACAGAGCTTCGTCATTCATAAAGAAAATATTATCTAAAATCTAGACTAGCAAGTAACTAGGCTCCCTTTAAACGGTCTGCCTGTCTATAAATATACCTGCAAACTATGTGCAAGCTACTAAACTGCAACTGCAAGCCTTAGAAATGTCAAGTCGAATAAAAGTAACTCGATTTATTTGTAAGTAAATTGCAAAATTACTTCGCATAGTATTAGTTTTCTTCTGATGTCTGATCTATGCAAATGCAAAGACTATGCATGGAACTTACTTTAATCATCTATTGTGATTGTACGGTATGCTCTCTGTAAATGTTAAAAGGTATACCTTTAGTAGCCGCCTGGCTGGAAGATGCTGAATTGTGTAACCTGGAAAGGCTGGACTGTCAGTCAATGTTCACGCCTCGTTGGTTAAACCCAATTCCCAGTTAACGTAACAATATGTTAAAATAATCTCCGCCGCACTTCAGTCCAAACATCAGCTCGTCAGGGTCGGTGTATTTGATTGATACTTGGTAAGGCTACCTTTACCTCTGTCTATCTACTAAAAATATCTTAATTTTTGAACCCGCTTTCTCTTGTTGTTACTTAAAGAATCTGTAAATACAAAATAGAAAACCATTCCGTTCCCATTAATCATTTATTGTGATTTGTAAAACTGTAACTTATTCATTATTTAATTAAGGTATGCATTCTATTACTATTCTGTATTCAAATTAGGATTATTAGTGCATGAAATTGCACAACTTAACTTGCCGTACTCACATAAGTCGCATATAAATATTGAATATGAGAAAGTTGAAAGATCTCTATGCCCCAAACACATGCACAATGCAAGAGGCTGCTTTACAATGGAGAAAGTGAAAGTCCGCTTTCTCTCCCTTTGACTTAATGTATAAAAATTCAACCTTTTTGCTTGAATGAATGAGTTCTTATTTGTTGCCGTTCTGCCTGGTCTCTCGCTCTCGTTTGCTTTCTCTCTCAAGGTTGAGTATGTTTTGTTTGTTTTTTTATTAACAAATTATGTGTTTTGTCCGGTTTAGGGATTCTAAGCTCTAGCACATGTGTTAATTTTACCCGGCCATCTGAACCAGCCGAATAAGCGCTGGTTTCAATACAAAATATCCGGTGTGGTTCTTTTAATATTTGGTTTTGTCTGGCAATAAGATAGTGGCAAACGACAATCAATGTGGTGCCTGGTGCTCTCTAATAATTTTATTTTAAGAATTATATATAAATCTATAGTTTTAGTTTAGACTTTTCTTTACTATTTTCACTTTTTTAGAAGTGCTGTGTGCACGAAGAAGGTATTAATTTGTAATTAAAAAGTATAGGAAGAACTCCATAAGAAGGTGGAAGGGCAAAGGGTAAGAAGAAGATGGATGTAATTATTGTATCTCCTATGAGTCCTATGTCCTATTTTCTAATCTTTGAGATTTTTTAACTTTTTATTCTACCAAAAAAAATTTAAAGGCTTGGCATGTTTTATTGTTTTCGTTTTACTACTGACTTGCATCCTGCTAATTAAAATTAAACAGAAGTTAATAATAAGCAACTACTATGATTGCCGATTGATTCTAGAGAACCTGAAAAATGTATAATGTAAATCTTTTGTATAATTCTTGCATCGTGGATTAATTTTATATGATCTAATTAATCATGATTGCGTACTTACTTTTTTAATTCATATGCCATAGTCATCAATAGCACCATTTCATCATTGATCATCAGTCGTTTATAAACCAGTTTTTACATATACAGAGATACTAATCAATAGCTAGTCCGCCGGCGGCCGGGGGTTTACTTATTTAACGCGTTTACAACTAAATTATATTCCATTCCATTCCCGAATTCCCATGCCTTGCTGTATAGATAGATAGTTGTTATTATACTATCCATATCTATGGTTGTACAATATTAATCTGATAACAGGCATGCACCGCACCGGCACCATTCCATTTTAGTATACTAGCCATGCAAAAAATTATAAACCATTTGCCATTTCGTATTAATCTAGTTCCTCAACCTTGCATAATCACGGATTTCCTTCAGGAAGTTTTGAATTTCAGTTTTTATGCTTGATTTTGCGAAATTTTCCTAGTTATATATTATATATCGTCTTTCCTTACAGCAGAGACTTCATTCCGTATTCTACAGAAACAAGTAAGCAAGGAAAGGACGAATTCCTTCACTGCCGTCGAATACATTTCCGTGAAATCAGTTGCCCAAACAAAACCAACTAACGATGGCTGTACCGTAAGTATTCAATTTAAGAAGGATTAATAAAGCGTTTAGTTTTGAAAGATGGTTATTAATTACTTTACTAATGAAGTACGTTTTTCTGGCGCAAACTTTCTTTCAGAGAAGGGATCTTATTCGGGATGGGAAATCCATTATTGGATATCTGTGCTAGCGTTGAACAGAGTTTTCTTGATAAGTACAAGCTGAAAGCGAATGATGCGATATTGGCAGGTGAAGAGCATGTCCCGATGTACCAAGACATGGTGGACAACTTTACTGTTGACTATATCGCGGGGGGTGCTACTCAAAACTCCCTTCGAGTGGCTCAAGTAAAAAAAATATTTGATTAAAATAGTATGAAAAGTTTTACATTATGGTTATCATTTTTAAAATCATTGGAATTCAATTCGTAGTGGATATTGAAGACGCCAAAGGCAACGACCTTCATGGGGGGTGTTGGGACCGACAAGTTTTCCAACACTCTGGAGAAAAGTGCACTTGACGACGGTGTCAATGTTCACTACCAGAAGATGACTGACCATCCTACCGGTACTTGTGCTGTCCTCGTTACAGGACATAATCGAAGTCTGTGTGCTTATTTGGGGGCAGCAGATCACTTTAGTAAGGACCATTTGGATAAACCCGAGAATACTGCTTTCATGGAGAAAGCGAAATTTTATTATATTTCTGTGAGTTTTATCTTAAAAATTTATTTAAACATTAGTTAAATTATCAACACAATTATTAATAACTTACTATTTCCAGGGATTCTTTCTGACCGTGAGCCCTGAAAGCATACTCAAGGTGGCCCAACACGCTGCTTCGACCAACAAGACCTTTATGATGAACCTCAGTGCCCCATTTATCTCGCAATTCTTTACGGATAGACTGAATTCAGTCGTACCATACATCGACATTCTTTTCGGAAACGAATCGGTAAGCTATATCTTCGTCATTTAACCTATAGTTTCAATTCCTGAAACGTCTCTAAGATTTTTAATGATTTGAACTATATAATAGGAAGCTGCAGCTTTCTCCGAAGTCCAAAAGTTTGGGCTAACTGATGTTGCTGAAATTGCGAAGAAAATTGTTGGACTTCCAAAGGAAAACAAAGACAGACCAAGAATGGTTGTATTTACTCAGGGCGAAGGGCCAGTAATTGTTGCTCAAGGTAATTAAAATTAAATTATTTATCAACTAACACTGCCTATCTTTGAAAATTGGGACTAACTATTGATACTTGATCGCAGCATCTGGAATCCAAACGTTCCCCGTTACTTTGCTGCCTAAGGACAAAATAGTCGACACTAATGGTGCTGGAGATGCCTTCGTAGGAGGTAATTAATGAAATAAACAAGACTAATAAACTGTACATTTTCTTAATTGGCTATGTACTTTGTTTTTGTTTTAAAAATCCAACCCAAAATTGAGTGAATCCTTTGCTTTAAAAAAAAGGGTTCCTGTCCCAATACGTCCAAGGAAAGCCAATTGAAGGCTGTGTGAAATGTGGGATTTGGGCTGCCACAGAAATTATCCAGCAACAAGGCTGTGCTTTCCCTAAGGATAAGAGCTACCCTGACCTGAACAAAAATTAGTAATCTGGGATATTTGCAATCTTATCGACAGATGAAAAACTATATTTGGAATTCCTAATTTTCTGGAATAAAGGAGCATCGTGTCTTGGATATTTATATTATTGCATTCCAGTTCAATTCTGAACCCTCATTTTATTTTCGGTTATCGGTCTTGCATTCTACACACATAGGCTTCTAAGAAATTATCACACATAATCTAAAATTCTTATTTAAGGAAAGAAAGGCAAGAACTACGTTAATTAATTTCACATTTGAAATCAATAAAACTAGGTACACGAAATAACCAATGGGATAATCTAAAATCTATACGAAATTAAGGGATGGAAAATGTACCAATTTTATTTAGTAATTATGAATTAGAATGGGAAACACTTGAAATGATATACCGTGCTTCGTTTTTATACTGAAAATTAGTATTTAGGAAATGAACATTTGAGCCATAGGTTCAATTAATATCATCCATTACTTAAGTTATCGATCAAACTCGAGGTCGGACATTCTATTTTTAATTGTGTTCTTCTAACGCAATTACTAACAACAAAATCCATCGGGAAAGAATAAAATGCTACGTTTCCTCTACTAGTCATGTCATCGTCCACTTCTACCGTACCGTCATCATCATTATTCTTTGCATTATTCACATTGCATCATTGGTAACGTTATCATTTTCATGATAGTTACATTTACTTAAATTTCACAACCAATTCATTCGCTATTAATTAACATTTATTATTTATTTCGAAAATGAGACATAATTATTTCAGTAGTCCTGTGAAATAAGTGCCTAATTATAATACATTTGCATTTAATAATAATCATCCTCTATTTTTTCGAGTCCTTTGTCTGTTCTTCTAGGTAGACTTGGAACTTTTTCCATATAGTTGCCGGGTCGTCCACCTTGGGACACTAAATAAATTATGAATTATATTATGAGTTGACGTTATTTTGTTTATTGATACATGTAGTTTGTACTGAAGGGATGCAGGGTCGTTTTTATGATGGTCATAGTCATACTCTCATTCATACTCATAAATGTCATAGTAGTCATAGTCAGTATCGCATAATTCTGTGAAGACCCAGTCAAATTCTATTGATGGTCTCAATAAATATGCACTATACTCTGGCATACTGGCATTGCCTGTGGGTGGTGAAAGTGAAACTCGCATATTCAAAAACTCTTCAACTTGACAGTGTCAATTTTTGAACCTTTGACCTTTGCAAAATGAATACATCAATCATTATTATCATTAACTATCATGAAACTTGAGCTTGACCGTATTTGTAGTTGGAAATTGGAATGAGAATGGAATGGAGTATCAAATACGGAAATTCCGTAACGGAATGAATGACAAATGCAAAATTGGAGCTTGAATGAAATTGTAACAAAAAACCAAAATATTTAATTTTAGGACTTACGGTATCATAATTCTGGCAATAGTAGACACCGGTATACATCCCAAGTCCAAAGGAAAACTGTTTCAAAAGTATATTGAAATTCAAAATGAGTCAAATTTTTAATTTTTTTTAATAACTACACATGCAAGCAAGGAGTATCAAAGTATCAACTATTAGAATCAAAATAATTTTTTGTTTTGATGATATGAAATAAAAAATAACAAATTATAACTTACCACCTTTGCAAATACTCCCATACTTTCAAGGATAAATATTCAAAGGTTCTCAATTTAGTATTTAGAACCCTGCTTAATTAATCCCAAAATTTAAACTCGAAGGAAAGTCTAAATTCCGAAGGTGGAAGGGAAGAAGAAATTGCAAGAAACAGTGAGTTCTCTACTTCTCTCGTACAATTTCCCAATTCCCACGCCTTTTCAATGTGCATGCAATGCAGAATGCTTTCACCCTGTTGTCCCGTGTCCCGTCTGCCTCTTCTCCTTAGATAAGATTTACATATAATATTTATATGACTGGACTGAAATGCAGTTTCCCATTCCAGTGTAGAAATTAAATCTATAAAGTTAACCTATAGATATTTAATCAAATATCGTCCGATGCCACTGGAATAAGTCCCCACCCCCTTAATTGCCATGCCCTATATAGCTCTATTGCCTCGAGCGAGTCAAGCAGGCTATACTTTGATTCTTTGATTAGTGCACCATCCTGATTTTGCATGTTCTATCTGTTTCTGATATTATCGGACAAATTATTTGATAATGAAATTTATATACTTTAATTAGCCCTTTACTCTCTAGTTAATTAATATTCATATATATTTATAAATCGATTATAACATTGCCTTTGTCGTTCACGGATAGGATACAGAAGAATACATTTTTTGAGGTGCACCGTGTACATTTTCCAAGATTGTGGCTACAATTTATTCGGAAAGAAAGAAGAAGAGAGGGATTAGATGGGAGAAAGTGGAGAAAGTAGGTGAGAGTGTGCCATGTGCTCAGGCTGGGGTGCGTTGAGACGAGCCGGTGTGATGGAGTGAATGGCGGCGGACTGCGGAGGCCGGCGGCTCATTTCATCAACCTTTCCCACATACAAATTGCACTTCACTTTTGTATTCAACATTCAGGGCCTCCCTCAGCCATCATTTCTTCTTCTTGTCTTGTCTTTAATTAACTTAACTTAATTTTGGTTTAAAAACGGATTATCAATATTAATTGTAATTAATTCTTTTGGAGTGGTAAGGCGTGGGGGTCCCTTTCATTGGATTGGAGTCTGAGCCGTGCGTTGATGCTGTCCTGTCGGGACTCAGAATTTGCAGATCGATCGTGCGTGAGAAATCAACAAACAACAAACAAAATCAATCAAAACGTTTTTGATTCAGGGCACAGGGTTTGTCTAACAATCATAATTATTCTTCTATATTCAATATTCAATATTTGATATCTGATATTCATGCTTCCTCTTCACTCTTTGTGTGTTGTGGCTTGTGGCTTGTCGTTGTCTTGTTGAGGCTACCTCAACTCACTAGCTTACACCAGTAACTGGGTTTATCTAGTAGGTTGAGTTAGACTCAACAAGTCGTTGTCGTGTTTAAAATCAAAAATAAAATTTATTGAATATTCAATATTTAATATTGAATTTTGAATTTTATGCTGTATGCTGTATGCTAATTGCTAATCAGTGCACAACACACAATAACAAATAAATAATAATATTTCACATTTGACATTCAATTCAACATACATTTGATTTTGCATTTATTTTGCATTTTGTATTTTAAAATTAATAAAATTGTTGGTTGTTGTGAATTGTGAATTGTCAGCAGAACGAGGACAGGAGGGGAGGGTGACTATTTTTTAGGTCAGATCACATATCAGGGTCCGAGCGTCCTGAACGAAACGTTTACTAACGCTGCCAGACAGACAGTGCCAGTGCTTGGTGCCAGACAGAAAGTCGGGTCGTCCGCCTCCAACGATTCAGGTCACGGGTTGATTTGTAATGGAGCTACCATCGTTATTGTTGTGGGACCATCAGTGGGGAGAAGACCTAACGTATTTAGAATGGATAGTCTATGGAATATCGGCAGGTTCTTTGCTGATTAGCAGTTTGTTCTTCCTTCTTACTCTTTCGAAGAAGATCAGGTGATTTAAAAAAATTTACAGTTAAACATGAAAAATGAAAATCGGATTGAAAATTGAGACTAATTTAGTTATATGTACATACAGCTAATAGCGTTGGATTTTGGATTTAATTTTGTTGTTGTTTTCCTGATTTATTGTCAGATATGCAATACCAGCCAATGTAAATTGCTGGTTCTGTAATGAAAACATGAAGATTCCATACGCTTCCAAGAACAATTGGAATTGTTCTAAATGTCACCAATATAATGGATTTGCTGAGGTAAGTAAATATTGCATTGTAGCATTTTAGCAGAAACGTAGAGATACGTATGTGTGAATTTTAAATTACAATATATTAAGAAAGATGGCACAATATAAACTTTGTTCTCCATAGGACGGAAGTTACAACAAGCGTATTCCGGCCCAATATATCGAATCACTAAATAAACCTATTAAAGCCGCTCTTTCCAAAGTCAGAATAAGCAAAACAACTGATGATTCGAATTCAAATGGGCTATGTTCCGAGTGCAATCTGAATCAAGAACTGAAATGCTTTCAGTTGGCTTCCTTCGTTCCTTCAAGTGACAGTAGCTTTGATAGAGAAATCGAAACTGAGCAGTAAGACTTAACTCTAAACTCTAATTTTGTTTTCTTACTTTACTCAACTTTGCTGCAACTGACAATTAAGAATTCAATAATCCCTTCCTTGTTCCTTCGTATAATGTCTAACTCCAATTTGGATTTTCTACTTAGGAAGAGGCTGGAAGATGTATACGATCTCTGTACATCGTGTAAATTGGTTGTCAAACAATCATTGCAAATATCGACGGATACACAAGCACAGGTAGCTTCAGGAAAAAATGCACAGTCGAAAGTTTCGAAATCCCAATCATGCCTAGGAGAAATATTCAATTGGGCCACAGGCAGCAAATCCATACTTTCGGGAAATCCCGAAGCATCTTCTGTAATGTCAAAAAGTGGAAACTGTTTTTCTGATACAGAGACTGAAGATGAAGACGAAAACAATATGAAAATGGAGAAGCTGCAAATTGGATCACCGACGAAGGGAAAGGGCCCGGTTTTATATGTTCAAAAGGACGAAGATTGCAAATTAGCTGGCATTGGCAAGAGATTTAGCAACCCGAATTCTGTAAGAAGTTTTAATTCGTGTTCAACTCCTCCATCAGTGTCCGTATCCCCTCCTCTTAGTCTTAGGGTTACCCCGCCTTGTAAGTTTTTGGAGAACTATCACAACGATCCTCCTCTGTGGAAAGATTACCCGATGGTCCATAATTCGTCTGAAGTCTCTGGAGTTCCGTCCTGCTACTCTTTTAGTGGTGATAGTCAACGTCTCGGATGTAGCCCAGTTTCCTTTGGCACAACGTCCTTCTATAATTATCGCAGTTCTTCAATGGCAACTGTTTTTGGTGGACGACGGCCTTTAATTTCTCCGTCAAGACTTTCTTCGCAACCTACTTCTCATATTCCTTATTATCCGCACATTCCGCCTCATCAACCGTGTCAAACGTCATTTGGAGGCTACGGAGTCTTTTATGGGACAGCAGATTTGATAATTCCTCAACAATTTTCAAATCCTTTGCCATTATCTAGGTCGTCTAGCCAAAGTTCTGGCTTCGTTTCCCAATATGACGTCAATTTGAATCCGACTTCCACTAATTTACGGTTTCCAGCAGCTCCGAGATCTATTTATAGCCATGATCAGTCATTGCATCCTGCAGTTTACGCAGATCGTATTCGACGGAATGCAAATTGTAGTCCTACCCAATGTACTGAATATGTTAATAATAGCAATTATGGTGGCAACCTTTCACGAAACCAAAGTTTGGGATCATCGTCCCGGGGCTTTTATGGGCAGATCAACATCAACAATGGAGATACTTGCTCCCGACTTGGACGAAGAGGCAAATCGTTTGAACCACTAAACGAAAGTCAGCTCTACTCGGATGAGGAGGATTCAACTTTTAACGAAAGTTATCAAACTGCCAAAAGCTCACTTATAGAGAGCAAAATCAAAAACCGAAAATGCTGCAATAACAAAAGGAACAATAAGAAACGAGATCAATTGAATGTTGCAAACTCTCCATCCAGTACGAATATGAATGATACAAGGGATCGCAAGGAATTGAAAAGCAAAAATAGTACTACGGAAAGCTCATCTATTTCAACAACTTTGACAACTTGGTCGAAGTATTTCGGACTTGTATATCAAGTTTTTCTAAGAGTGGCACTATTTGCAAACATATTGTTGGTATTTTGCTTATTTTTCGTGGGTCGATGGCCCGATTTCGTCGAACCGTATGTAAATGCAACAGTTGGGTGTTGTGAAAGTTTTACGGGTTATTTAGATAACAATTTTCCTAATTTATTTTTTCCCATAACCTGCCGAGTGGGCGTTGTGGGTTACTTTGATTCTGATGCCGACATAGACATGAATGATCAATTAATTAATCAATTAATGGTTTAAGTGGAGAATGTAGTTGCGTAATAGTCACATGCAGCTATACCATACATCTGCATAAATAATCATTACTAGTTTTAGTTTCGAGTAATTGTTTAAAAATCGAAAGTTTGAACCCCGACACCGGACCCGCTACAATTTTTCTAGTTTTTTAAGACTATTCACTATTACAACAAAGCAAAGCAGTTTGATTTTGCCCTTAATTTCTCTATATCTTGTTGGGTTTTCTATTTGCTCATTTGCATTTTGAATTAAATTAGCTTATTGACAGCGAATGATATCATAAACATTCGATTTAACTGACATAGGAAAAATTTAGTTTTAGTGTGGTTTGATAACCTACGTAACTAAATATAGGATGTCGTGGCTTCTTAGCTTAGCTGTAATATCGAAATGCATTTTGAATAGGTAAACTTTATTTACCCAACTTGTCAAATGGTTAACCAGTCAACTGTTTTTGAGTGACTCTAATTATACTGACTGAACAGAGGTTAAAGATAGTAATTCTTTGAATTATATTTATATGAAGTTACTATACGAATATATAAAATGTGATAAATAAATATGACCTACAGATTACTTACAGTATGTTAAGGTAAACATAGCTTTAGCTTAAAATTAGATTTAAATGATAGTACGTAGAAATACAAAATAAGAAATCATAATATTTATATATACCTACATATACCTTTCCCCAATGGTATTAAATGTTTTGTTTTTTGTTTTATTTTACTAAGGTGTGAAATGTTAGTCTACTTAGTGTTAGTAGTTCCTTTGACACAAATAAAACTTGATTTAATCCTGTAAAATTGTTAAAAATTATGTTATGAATTTTTGAAGTCAAAATAAAATCAATCAGATCAGATAAAAGCGTTAATATGAAAACAATTAAATTGTGTTATTTGGAAATTGATATTCGATGCTAGATGCTATTCAATGTGGGTTGAATTTTAATCATCCAAGTTTTCATATAATATGTTGCTTGCAAGATGCAATTGAATGCCAAAGCTGGCAAGTATACCTCATTAATGGAATATTAGCATTTGTTGTCATATTGTTAATAATGTTAATTTTATTTAGATTTCGATCAAAATTAAGGATCAGAAAGGTCAGAAAATTTTAAAAACGTCTAAATTCGGGGCTGGAAATAGAAATCTAAAGTGAAAGTAGAAAGGACGCTTTCCGTTTTGCGAATGCCCAAATCGAATGCATGCATGTAAGAAAGTCTATATCCTGCGAGAGGGATTTTGGGAATGCCGGAAATCTTGAATATGGATTTTTGTTAGATGTTGCGGTGTCATTGTCACTTTCTCTGCCTTGAAACTTGAAGGGAGTACGGAGATCGGAAGTTTATTTAAAAGTTTTTTCGTTTATCAAAAAAACTTAATTATAATTACAATTACAAGTGATTTTTGTTACTGCTGAAGACTTCCGCGTTTAGTTTGGCAAGAATCATGTCAGCGCCGGAGGCCATGAACGTTGACGAGGAGGTAAGTTTCGACGTTTTTCATTTTTCATTTTTTGGTTTATATCGATTTTGGATTTGTGATTTGGAGTCCAAACAGCGGGTCCAAAGTGACATACGGGTCAAAATTTTGACCCGTATGTCCTCTATTGTGTATTGTACGTACGTTTGACGTTGAACGTTGAAACTGAAACTATTTTATGGCTATTCACTATTAATTACTATTGCATATTGATTGTGTGTCAGTTGTGTATTTTGTATTTCATATTGATGTTCAATGTTTGACATTCAATATTTAATTGTATTTCATTGCACATTTGACATTCATTGTCGTTGTAGATGGAGAACGAGATCAAGCAGTGGTCAACGGATGACATGTTAGGTCGTTCCCGGCTTCTGGAGAACGAAATCCGAATTATGAGGAGTGAAGTGACCAGAATTCAACATGAGCTGACCACCCAAAAGGAAAAGATCAAAGAAAACACGGAAAAGATCAAAGTGAACAAGACACTTCCTTACCTTGTCTCCAATGTTATTGAGGTAAGGAGCCAAATACCGGTTTAAAGGCTGGATAAAGGTTTCTGTGATGTCAGAATGTTTTTAACTTGTGATCGTCAATAAATAAAATGATTGTTATTGTTGACTATTGAGATGTAGATAGTCTAGTGGTAAAACGAAATTACATTGCAAAATTTCAGATTTTGGATGTAGATCCCGAAGATTTAGGAGAAGAGGATGGAGCCAACGTTGATTTAGATTCTCAAAGAAAGGGAAAGTGTGCGGTCATTAAAACATCAACTAGACAAGTACGAAATAGACGAATCTTACAATAATCTATAATAAAATGTAATTATTTATTATATGTTTAATTTCTTGTCTCTGGTTGCGATTGCTTTCCCATTTAGACTTATTTCTTACCCGTGATCGGTCTGGTTGACGTCGAAAAGTTGAAGCCTGGAGAACTTGTGGGAGTGAACAAAGACTCTTACTTGATCTTAGAGAGCCTTCCTGCAGAATACGACGCGAGAGTGAAAGCTATGGAAGTTGATGATCGACCAACTGAACAATATTCAGATATTGGTGGTTTAGACAAGCAAATTCAGGAGGTCAGTATTAGTATTTTTCAATAAACTGTAGCGTATTCTTAAGAATATGAAACACAACCAACTGAAGTAATAAATTTTGTGCTAATATTTTCGATAAACAATAATAAATGGTTGCAGCTAATTGAAGCCGTCGTTTTGCCAATGACGCACAAAGAGAAGTTCGAAAATTTAGGAATCCATCCCCCTAAAGGGGTTCTGTTATACGGACCGCCTGGAACAGGAAAGACTCTTCTTGCTCGAGCGTGTGCGGCTCAGACGAAATCAACTTTCCTTAAGCTGGCTGGACCACAACTTGTTCAAATGTTCATTGGTGACGGTGCAAAACTAGTTCGAGATGCTTTTGCTCTGGCTAAAGAAAAAGCACCAGCGATCATTTTCATCGATGAATTGGATGCAATTGGTCCGTTAGGATTTTTTAATAAAAATTTCGATTTATCTTAATTGTTTGAAGTTAATTTCTGAAATTGGGTTTATAGGTACCAAACGATTTGATTCTGAACGAGCTGGAGATCGAGAGGTACAAAGAACTATGTTGGAGTTACTGAATCAATTGGATGGATTTTCATCCAATGCTGACATCAAAGTTATTGCAGCTACGAATCGTGTGGATATTTTGGATCCTGCTCTTCTTCGTTCAGGTCGTTTGGACCGGAAGATTGAGTTTCCTCATCCAAATGAAGAAGCCCGAGCTCGAATTATGCAGATTCACTCTCGGAAAATGAATGTTTCTACGGAAGTCAATTTTGAAGAACTGTCAAGATCGACAGATGACTTTAATGGAGCCCAGTGTAAAGCTGTTTGCGTCGAAGCTGTAAGTTGAACCTTGTAGTTAATTCAGTTGTGCAAATTCCTTATTAAACCCGCACACATTTTTACTAATTTTGAAAACTTTTAGGGTATGATTGCCTTGCGAAGGAATGCAACGACGGTGACACACGAAGACTTCTCTGATGCGATTATGGAGGTTCAGGCTAAGAAGAAGGCCAATCTTTACTACTACGCGTAGATTTTTTTGTACTTTTCATATTTTAGTAATCTACAAAATCCCAGTTTAATACCTACTTTAAAATCAAAACATAATTGAGCGTGTATCATTGTGTAACCAAGTTTAAATTATCAATTTGTATTCAATTGTAATCGTAAAAGGGCTGCATGAAGAATAAGATTAACCATCTCTTATTAATAGTGTAGGTAGTCCGTCATAATAAAAGATAAACCAATACAATATATCCAGCACACAAATCCAATCGGCTGATGACAAGCAAAAGCAAATGTATTTAATTGAAACAAGAATAAAAAGTGTTGAAAATTGTAGTTTTTGCGTAAACTACTTAATTGGTTTAAGCATGTAGAATTACGGATTTCATTTTTTGTACAGTTGAAAGTTTAACTTGGCTTGCGTTGACTTTAGTTTCGTGGTGTCTTTAATTAATAGTTATAAGCATTAATTTAATTTATTTTTAAATGGCAATAATGCTAGTTAATAAGTTGAGCATTCATGCCATGAAGTGTAGTCGTTTTTTCATGAAAATGTAAATGTGTAGTCGGATTTTTCCATAGATATACATATATAAAGAAGTGTATCTACGTAATGGATTTTTCATACTGGGCAATTGGGCATGCATTTTGAATCATTCCCATGACATGACATGACACTTCACACAACACACATTACCAATAAATTAACGAATATGACGAATTGATACATTATCGTTATCTTTGCTAATGTTATATGCTAATAACAATAACTATTTTATATAAATACATCCTTGGGCCTTGGGCGTTTATTAAAAATTAATCTCAAAAGCACGTCAAAACATTGAGCCCAACCCTTTATGAGGCCGAGCGGGTTGTTTGACAGATCTAATGTTTTGGTTTTAATGTTATTGTAGAATCCGGCCGAGGACGACAGAAGATGGTTTTGTCTTTTTGACTTTGAAATTTTAGTTTTAAATTGTAATTTTAATTGGCACTTAGCGAGGGAGATTATCACCATTATCATGATGCACGGAACCAAGCACCTGGAAGGTGCCCGTGGTGGTGGTTCCAGCGAGTCCCTTTCGTCTGATTCCAAATCGTCATTTTCCAAGGTTTGCATTTATTTGTCCTTTGTCCTTGATCTTCAATCCAATCTTTGATCTTTCTTTTATTAATTTGTAATTGTTCCATTTCACATTTCATCCTTTCTGAATCCTTAAAGCTATACGTTAACTTTTAATTAATGTTGTAAGTTTTTTAATACCACACGACGTTAATACCGAATTCATAATTTGTAATTGCAAAATCAAAAAAGGCATTAATTTTTTTTTATCAGGACTCACAAGGGAAGAGTTCGACAAGTTCAACCTCTAATGAAGCCCACCTGTCCAGATATCAATCTGCTTTGGCTGGATACAATAGTGATCGACCTGGAAATGTAAGTCATCTCTGTCCAGTATCCACTTCACACTTATCTTCAATCTTACCCTTACACCTTACCTTATCACTTACATCACTTATAATTCCGCTTTACATATTTTCGTCTGTTTCTGAATAGGGATGCTTAATAAATACTTGCAATGAATATTATTATTATTATATAGTATGGGTTTTGTTTAAATTCTACAGGGAGAAGAAGTTCCAATAATTGCAGGGGAAAAGTTTCGGAGGGTGAGTCGAGATGTAACTTACCTGTGCCCTTTTAGTGGTCCCATCAAAGGAAATCTCTACCTGACGAATTACAAGTTGTTTTTCTCAAGCAAAGACAGAGCTAATGCATTTGAAGTTCCATTAGGATTGGTTTGTTCTCATTTTAATTTCCAAGAATACGAATCGAATTATATTTTTTATTTAAATGCTGACAATTTTACATTAAAAGTATTATAATTAAAATAGGTCAATAGGGTGGAAAAAGTAGGAGGTGTATCGAGTCGAGGAGAAAACTCGTATGGGATTGAGATATTTTGTAAAGATGTCCGAAGTCTAAAATTTGCCCATAATCCCGAAAACCATTCGAGGCGAGAGTTTTTTGAAGATTTACAACAATTAGCATTTCCCATTGCGAGAAAAGAACTTCCCTTTGCATTCTCGTATACGGAGCAGTTTCCCGAAAATGGATGGACTGTTTACGAACCTATTCAGGAACTTAAAAGATTGGTAGGTCCTCCAGAACTGGAAAAGCTTTTACATTTCTAATGATTTCTATGTAAAATGCGTCTGATTGTTTTGTTTTGTGTTTAAGGGAGTGCCAAACGAGTCCTGGAAAATAACAAGGCTGAATGAAAAATACGATATATGTGACAGTTATCCTGCAGTCTGGGCAATTCCAGTTGCAGCATCAGAAGAAGAATTTATCCGGTCCGTGGCAACGTTTCGGTCGAAAGGCCGGATTCCCGTGCTATCATGGCTTCATCCCTTTAGCCAGGCCAGCATTACCCGATGTGCCCAACCGATGGTTGGAGTTGCAATGAAAAGAAGTAAAGATGACGAGAAATATCTTCAAATGATGTTGGAGGCGAATGCACAAGCCCATAAACTTTACGTTATGGATGCTCGGCCTAAGTAAGTTGTCTTAAAAACATAAGGAGATTCATTCTAATTCAGTGGAAAATATGTAGTATCTTTACTAAAATTAAATAACTTTGTATTTCAGTGCTAACGCACTAGCGAATAAAGCCAAAGGAGGTGGCTATGAATCAGAAGATATATATCAGAACATGGAGTTGATATTTTTAGACATTCATAATATACACGTTATGAGAAGTTCGCTTGGCAAATTGAAAGGTATTTGTCTAAAATTGTCTAAAAACAATTATATTTACTATTTATCCAACTAACACATACAAAATGTTCAATAATTTCTTCAGATATTTGTTACCCGACAATCGATGATTCTAAGTGGTTTTCCCAAATTGAAGAGTCCCGTTGGTTGGATCATATCAAATGTACCATATCAGGAGCAGTTCGAATTGTTGACAAAGTTGAGAATAATAAGACTTCGGTTTTAGTTCATTGTTCTGATGGCTGGGATAGAACCGCTCAGGTAAACATATTCGTACAAGAAAAAAGTAGTCGCATGTCATATATGTCGTTTTAGTATGCTGTGTTTTTAATAATCTTTGTTCTTTTTCAGTTGACCTCACTATCCATGCTACTTTTAGACCCATTTTATAGGACCTTAAAGGGTTTTCAACTCCTGATTGAAAAAGAATGGCTAAGTTTCGGCCATAAGTTTCAACACGTAAGAAATATTGACAACTCCTAATTGCCTCATCTATTAGTTAGGACTTTTTTTATAATCAGTAAATTTTTTTCTAGCGTATTGGGCACGGAGATGACCGGCATTCAGATGCTGATCGTTCTCCAATTTTTCTCCAGTGGATAGATGCAGTTTACCAAGTGACTCTTCAATTTCCATACGCCTTTGAATTTAACGAGTACTTCTTAGTTACTATATTGGATCATCTGTACTCTTGCCGTTTCGGTACATTCCTCTTCAACACCGAAAGAGAAAGGGTGCTTAATGATGTGAAAAAGAGAACAGTATCGTTGTGGTCGATGATAAATTCGAAGAAGGATTTGTATCTTTACCCGTTCTATTGTGAAGAGACTGGAGCCAACCGCGTTCTCCTTCCATCACCAGCTATTCGTAATTTAAAGGTCTGGAAGGGATATTATTGCAGATGGAATCCAAGAATGAGGTCACAAGTAAGTTACACATGCCTATTCATCAATTCACATTTTAATATAAGTAATCACGTCAATAGAAAGTGAAAAAAATGTCATCATTTTATCGCTTTGCTGTCGCAGCTTGCTGAGTTCAAAATCAAACAAAAATTAATTTGTAAATTTTTATAAATCATAGGAACCCGAATGGACAAAATATCAGAAGCTTCAGAACTTTAAATCCCAACTAGAAAGGAAAATGCTAGAGCAACGGCTTGACGGCGAAGTGAACAGAAATCATCATCTTCCCCATCCGCTTCAAGTATAAAATGCTTTTATGAGGGATCGATTTATTATAATAATATCTGCTATAATAACAATCATGTAGATAAAAGTATTTCACAATTTCACTGCGTCGCGTCATCGTGTGCTAAATTCAAGTTCGCATGTGTATAGCTTTTCTACTGACTGCATTTGTAATACATTTATAATTTATTATAAACACATTATAAAAGTTACCATAAATCAATGACTTGTTTTACTATTAAATTATTTTACGAATAAATGTATGTACTAAACTCATACTACAGCCAGATGCTAAATGTAAATGACCTGTCGCTTAAATTGATTCACGCATTACTGGCATTACTAATTGGCCTTCGTATGGGTCTATTCCGTTTCGAATATCCGGCCGATCTACTCGCTTTTTGAACAGTGTATAATATCATGCTGGATAATATGTTCATTATGTTCCAAAGTTTTTTCGTATTTCGGATTTATAAGTTCAGTCCAATCGAGAAGTCAATTTTTCATTGTTTGAATCTGACCCAGATTCATCATCATCAGTGGACATTGACGAAATTCGACCCGTTACATTTGCAATGCATGCAATGCAAACACAGGCATCATAATGTGGTAAAATCACCCATAAATGACCATAGGGTCGAGGTTCCCATGGAAAAACTTTATAAAGCTATAAAAATCCGAAATCAATGTCCCAAAATTATCGAAAAATTGAAAATTTGAACTGTTTTTCGTCGAACCTGCTAACGCTAAATCGGATACAATATCGGATCTATATCTATAACTCTCTTAGGAAGCTGCAATAGCAATAATGTCTCAATCGGGTGAAGATAAAGCATGGGATCTCTCTGGACTTCCATCTGCGGTAATTGACAATTGGCACACAAGTTTACAGGCTGTTGAATTATAGTTGATAGCTCAGCTCTGAATCTGATGATCCCAATTTTTACTCCGTATAGAACCTGGACGATATCTTCAAGAGCCTGCCTTCCAACGAAAAGCAGACCCTGTTGGGACTCTCCGTCTCTGGGTCCAACAACAAACCCTCTGGCTCGTCCGGGGACCCCGATCCCGACACAATAGTTTCTTTTGGCTTGCTCGTCCTTGATCATGGAGTTGTGGTCACTACCTTCTGGCAGATCGGAAAACCAACACAGGAAATGGTTCTGGAAGACGACGAGGAAGGATTGGAGGCCGAGGCCTCAAGTTTCTGGTCCAAAGTGACGGACGTCATGATTATTCAGTTAGGTCCATTGAATGAGTTCAAACTCCAAGAACGTGATCTCATCCTTCAAAGCGTTACAAATCTGGTGACCTTTACGGCAGGTGAACCGCTCCCAAGCCTTGTGGACGAGTTCCAAGAGCTCTTCAATAACAACCAGGAAACATTAACGAGGATCATGATACTGGAAAATGGGAAAACCGGGACTGGAACTGCCGTTTTTGACTTCAATTGTGTCGCGAACTGCTCCGCTTTGGAGAACCTTGTCATTTTGACCATCAGTGACGACGCCAAGAACCTGCGAAAGATCCCCAACGGGATTAAGAGCCTGATGAGCACCCATTATTCCTCGGAGAAGGAGCTCGTATGGATAGCTAAAAATTGCCAGAATTTGGAAGTCTTGATGATCTGGGTCGGAGTTGACGATGAACAAGACAATCGGATCAATGTGAACGTTTTGAAATCTTTCCTGAAATCTCCGAATTTGAGATCTTTGATACTCTTCGTAGATGCTATGGATCCGGAAATCCTGGAAGCAAGTTTAGAGACCTGGCAGGAGCTCTGTGACTCCTTCGGTGACAGTCAAGTGAGCGGAATTAAGGCAGAGTTGGGTACCAGCAACAGCAACGATATTTTGCAATTTTGTCCAAACAAAGCCTTCGACTTGATCTTCTCTTGCTCTATCGATCGTATGAAGTTCAAGGGGATTTAAAGCTATTGACATCTCTTGTTAAAATGCATAAAACGGACCATCTTGAATGTTCTAAATTCGAAATATAATTTATAAACTGTTCTGGCCGTTCAGCCTCTAATTAAAAAAAAACTTCAAATTGACGCAGTACTTGTAACAATGTATTGTCCATTACTACATCGTAATCGTATCCCGTGTAAGTCTTGTCGAATAAATTGACCGCAGTAATAAATGTAATCCGTATGATAAACAAGAAAATCTTGGTTCAATTGCACTCTATTTATTTACGACGGAAATCATGAGTAATTTATTGTAACTTAATTGTATTTCAAAGCATCCTCTATCCAAACCAAAGATTACACCCCTCATTTTGATTACGCGAGAATATTTACACATGTAGAAATACCGTAATACCAGCATGCAATTATAAATTTAACAACTACTCTTTTAATTCAACCTGAATGATAACTTTGAATCAAAATTGCCTAAAATCTCCCCCAATTTGAGCGACTTCCTATTGAGTAGATGAAACGATGAAAGTACGGCAATAAGATCCAGGACGTATATTTCGAAACCATCTTATCTTGAAACGGCCGTTGTCAAGCAATTCTGAACGAATAGGTAAAAGTGCGTATGGAAGCATAAAATAAAATAAACCTTTGTTCATATTGTAAATCGATGAACAGATACAGCCACGCCCACATTGAAAATTAATTAGTTTTTAACATGTTTATAGAACTTATCCTACCGTAGTCATATTTCACTCATATCTCTATTGGAATACTTGGAATTATTCATCATCACTTGAAATAAGACTTCGTATTCGTGATCTCGTAATCTCGAACAATGGAAGGATCACCCGGATCGATGTCAGCGTATTCTAAGGGTGGGAGGAATTGGATAAAACCTAGGGACGGCCCAGGTCCATGCGATTACGATATCAGGCTTGACTCCATTGTTAAACGAGAGGGTAATTGATGCGTTTTCATAATGATTTTTTGTTAAATTATCCGTATTCCAATGTACAGGTTCATTCGTAAGTTATCATTGTCGTTACTTTAATTAGAAACGGTTGCTCCGTTCGATACCTCTGGTACCAGGCAGCAGTTAAAGGAGTCAGAGGAGGGGCAGAGGGTTTACTACCCTTTCAAACGGGATTTACGTCAACAAGTAAAAATTTTTAAATGCTTTTGTCTTATTGTGTATTTCTTTAAAATACGATGATGCCTGCTTTATGTTTTAATCAGAAATTCTCATTTCCCTAATCATCTAAGCGTTTTTAAACTAAAAATTAGGGGTCGCCCTTATTCCGATGGGCAAGTCGGTTTCCTGAACCATCGACTGAGTGTGTCGGGGTGGGAGGTGAAGGTCATACCGGTAGAATTCCTGATCCTTGGGTTAAGAACACTCAGGATATATTGGATATGTCTTTAAAACGGGTAAATTACATTCTTTCAAATTCAATTAAATCTTATTTACTCATCAGAGATTTAATTGCAATTTATGATCCTTGCATAAATAAAGCCAAGAACCCCTTATGACAAGTACGTGTCCAATAATGT
Organism: Desoria tigrina; assembly: GCA_906901685.1. Lineage (NCBI taxonomy): Eukaryota > Metazoa > Arthropoda > Collembola > Entomobryomorpha > Isotomidae > Desoria > Desoria tigrina. The sequence goes on along the minus strand of CAJQTU010000010.1, from coordinate 4,062,176 downwards.
CCCAACCGTAGCTCATCCTCTGGACAATCGATGCTTCGTGACTGGAATTGATGGTATTTTTCAGTTGTTTCATTTTAAAAAGTGGTTTTAGTATGACTAAAAGTTAATCCTGTTTTTAAACCCCAAAGGGAGAATGTATCCTTGGAAGATGATCAGGAAGAGTAAAATCCCTGGTCCTAAGTATGACACTTTTAAGGTACCATTTAAATTGCTTTTTTATCCAATTCATTGCGATTTCGGGACTAAACTGTACCCTTGTTTGCGAACTGAAAATATGACTTCAATTTTGAACCGTTCTTCATTAAAAAAATCAGGTCTTCACAAGTCAGTCCAAACTCCCAGCCAGGATCAATTTTGCAGGGATGTCGGTGCGGAAAAATATATTTCCTCCAAAAGAAGGAGCAGGTCCGGCTGATTATGTCGTCCGTGGATTCTTCCCTCCCGAAGGGGGTGAATTTCTCGGTGAGAAATGGGACGATCCGGATTCCAGTTCCCTCAGGTTATTCGACGTGTTGGAAAAGCAGACAAGAAAGGAGGTTCGCAACGCGATAAGATTGATGAGGCAGAAAAATTCGCATGAATTTATAAACCAATAAATATCAGATATAACATGTCTTTTTGATGGAATTTTGCTTTTGATAAAATATCGAACAGAACTATCCCAGCCCATCCGATGCGGTTGTACCTGGAAGTTTTGACAAGTTTTGTCCCAAAGCCGTGTCAGCTCCATTTAGATCCCGCACCGCTGTAAGCCGATTTATTTAAATCCTCTCTTTATGCATGTGTATTGGATTTGGGAAATATTCTTATCAGATTACGGCTCGTTTGTTCTTCCCTTCTTTCTATCGGATAAGTAATTCTTTCCTTTCCTCAATCCGCAAAGCATTCGGATAAGAGAGATAAAAAGAAAAATACAATTTTTTTGCCGACACATGATAAATCATACATGATTTACCCTTTCGATACTGTCTGTCAACGGGAAGATCCATTGTCATTTGTTAGCTCGTCAAAAAATGTTGCTTGCCCTGTATTTAATAGCTAGGACTCCGTGAGCCCAAACCCGGTCCAAGCCCTGCCGAATACTTCGATGTCAGCAAGTTACGAGAAGAGGATTTGAAAAAGCGACTCCAGCCTGGAATCATAACGTTCCCACCTCCAAAAGCCCCTTTCGAAACTTCACAAGAGCGATTCCTGGACCCTTCGGAGTGGGAGCAAATGTTCATGCCCTCATCGGCAGAGTATGACATACCTGGTTTTACAGATGAGCTGAAGCTGAATATGGATCGACATCCGGCTGCAATTCCGAATCCAAAGTTGGGATTCCTGACCTCTTCCGAAGCACGGCCTGGTGGAAGGAAAGATGGCAAAGGTGGTGGTGGTGACCTGAATCTTGCGTCGAGGTCAACTGAACCTCCTAGGAAATGGAGAAACTTGAGACCGAAAAAGGGCCAAACTTATATTTACAACGGAGCTCCGCCTAAATACCCGGTATGTTAAAGTATAACATTAGAATGGGAATTTCCATGGATCAGGGAGGAATTTCGGCTCAAGATTGTATTATTTGTCCTCTATAAGGACTCACCTGGCCCTATTTACGACACGAATCCAGGATCCGCTGCTTGTAAAGCCAAAAAATCCTGGTGGGATCCTAGAGGACGGAGTAAAACCGGTTTCGGGAATTCGGGTTGTGCACGAACAACGCAGTGCTATTTCTTCGATAAGGACATTCCGAGTCCGGGGATGTACTACTCGCAACTTCCGGTTTGTTGTAAGCCTCCTGGAAAACGACCTTTCCATGGGCCCAGATTTGTGGACTCGGTTTCAGATAACCCCGGACCGGTTCATAAGGTGATTTTTATTGATATTTTAGAGGAAGACAATAATTCGCTAATTGCTGTCTAATTCTACTTCTTACTTGTTCTTAAACCTTGCTTTTGCCATTAAATAGCTGCACCAGAAGTGTGAAAGCAGCATTTGGCGAGCGTCTCACTTGGGAACCTTTAACTCCTTCCTCAAACAAGTTGGAGTCCTCTTCCCTTGGGCGGGTGGTTTCCGGAAACGAAATCTCACAGCCGCTGGGGATGACGCTTGGCATATTACCAGACCCGATGACTACGCTGAAGCTCTTTGCAGCCTTGAGCAAAAGAAACCTCTTGTTGGACGGAATACCTCTTAAGTTTATTTCTCAAAAATATGATAAACGCATATTATTTCCGAAAAGAAACCGTTCATTATATACAAACTTAAATGGACTGAACATGATAAAAATAAAGCAATTGTCGCAAAAGCAAAACTCGCAATTTGTAGATTGAATATTTTTCAATTCATTTATATTCTTTGTCAACTCCCATCCTGGATAAATAGCAGATTGTTTTTGTCAAACACTAAACTAAAACCACCGAATATTATCCGACTTGCCCTTTTGTTATTGGTAAACAACCTACCTACCGTATTAAATTTAAAATTAGAAGCTTGTTGAACTACAAAATTCAGACTATTTAGCTAGTTTGAACAGTATATATCTGATTTGTTTAATTTTATCATTTCGTCAAGTTGGAATATGCAGCATCTCCAAAATTATTAGCTAATAAATATAGCTATTTTATGTAAGAAACTGTAAAAAAAATCTCGAAACTTCTGAGTGTTTTGTTTTTGCATAATTCATGTTAAGATTTTGCCACACGGTCCAAAAAAAACTTGGTTTCCTTGCAGAACCAAACCCAAATGTATAGTCTTGTCGTAATTGAAGTCTCCTCGAGTTCGGAAGTCTTGAAAAAGACTGCTGTTCCTCAAGATGAGTATTTTGAAGGATCTCATCCACCTTCATATTTCATATACATATTATTTTTAAACTTCTAGGAACTTGAGTACCTATATCATATCTAAGGGAATATAAAGTGCGTGTATAATATTAAGTAATACACCATTACGAATATGCCATTTTTAGTTTGAACTTCTGAGATGAAGTTGAACAGCTTTATTTTCCATAAAAATTACGGGATCGTCTAAGTGATTGATGGCTCTATAGATCACTTAAATTACATTAATTTGACTTGCAAAACTTACATCTATTCAGAAGGTTAATGTTAGTCTATTTCAACATTTTGAACTCATCGGTTCACGCGTGTCTTATCTCTCTGGATGTTCGACTATATTATGTATCGTAGCTTATCATATTTTTTCCACGCCTGCCTTTCTCCTTCCTTCCTGTGCGTGTTTTATCTGTTTTCCGAATACATGATTGAGAAATGTACATTTTTTGGGCAAAAAAGCTTGGATTCGCAAACTTAATAAAAAAAAGTCTGTTGAGTTTGTACCAGTCAGTGTATAATGGCATACGGTGTCAAGGAGCTGAGTTATGTTATGACTTGTAATTTTTTTACTTCAATGTATTTTATCTTCCGCACATTTCATAAATTTGTAATTAAGGACGAAGCACCTACTTGTGTAAATTTCAAATTAAATGGAACGGAATAAGGCTATTTTCGCATGCAAATTCAAAGCTGATCAAATCCAAATTAAATCCACGTCTGCTCTTAAAATTCGAAGGATTCTATTTCCACATGTGAGATGAACAGGAACAGTTGGTAATTTTATGACACTACCATATGACACAATGAGATTTGCTTTTAGGAAATTTACACTAAAAAACGTCTGTGTCTTCCTGTAAAATATGCGTAAGAGACGACCTTTAAATCATATGTCAATACGGCGAGTAGAACTTGAATTTATGAATGAAATGACAATATTTTTATGTTATTTTTAGTACACATTTGCAAAGCAGAAGCCAGACAGGAACGGCTTTCCATTTCTCATAAATTAGTGAGGTTTAGAGGATTTTTGTTGACAAGGATGAAGATAATTATCGATTTTGTAACGAATTTTCTCCACATTTATTTCAAGTGCTTTAAGTTTTAAGGTTCACATTAATTTCCTGTAAAAAGCTAATCTCAAGATCTCTAAAAACCACGAAGTGAAATGCCAAGAGCGTGGTTATCATTGTTACATCATGTCGGCACAGCATGCCTTATCGTTACAGTGCTTTCCGGGTGGGACATGCATGCGGTGGGACACCTTAGAAATAATATTAATTTGACAGAATTAGGACAAGAACCCGCACTACTGAGGGAAAAAGGGGATAATTTTCAATATACGGCCAAGTTAGATCGGGAAGTTCCAGAATTTTTAAAATTATTAAAATATCCACACAGAGAAGAGGCACTCAAGGAACATAATAAACTTCATCTCAAATCCCCAGGTGATAATTTATGAAATATTCTAAGCTTGAAAGTTCAAAAAGTCATATAAAAAATTGTGGATTTTTTTGGCTCGTTCTGTATCCCAGTATCTGGTCCATTAAACTAATCCCAGTCGGGTAGTAATATTATGTGTGTGTTGGAGTGGTGGCTTTAGTACTGTGTTTTTAACCATAAATTCTTGAGGTTTAAATATAAGTAATTCTATAACTCTGTAATAATGGTTGCTGCGGGTTCATCTATTATTTTTTTCCTTCAGGGTTCCAGTTCCTATTCATTGACATTACGGAGGATGATTCCAGTTTAGCCTTCCGGGATGCGACACCATCCATGTTACAAATGAAAAATTTAGAGGCTAATGCCCTACTCGACCCCGATTCGGATCCCGTCCCTGAAGTTGGAGCCAAAATCGTGGACGACAATGATCTGGGGAAACATCACATTATGACTATGGTATATTTATGTGGATAAAACTGTTTTAATAAGATTTCATAAGCGTGAGTATGTCAGTTATACACTTGCATTATGTTTATGAGTCCGATGTAGCGTAAATCCTGGAATAAGTCCCCAATGGAGATTTATTTTGGATATCCCGAATTCCCGAATCAAAAGAGGTTGGAAATTGATTCTGTGTGGTAGTGGCTGTTTCAAGATATTATTCGAAACATAGTGAATTAATTTCAGTATAGTATAAATTACAATTTTCCACGTAATTTACTGAAGTATCAGGGTATTATTGAAATTTTGTAGGGAAACAAGTGAAAGTGGTCATGAATTGAGAAAGTGTTATTTTCGGAACCCTATAAAATAAATTAAATTCCTATGAAGGTTTGAATTGTTCCTATTTGTTGGGATACTTAAAATTTCACTAATCTTTAGGATGGGGAATTATTTAGAGAGTATTTCTCAAGTGTCAGTTAACCTGGAAGTTCCTGTAAACTACTAAACTCATTAGATCACCTGTAGCCAAAATTAATGATTTGGGAAATATAGTCCTGCCTCGAAATTAAAAACAGATAAAACAATCTCTATTCTTATTTTGTTGATTAATCCTTACAGTCAGTTATCAATGATATCTGACTTTCACATGAATTTTTTGCAAACTACTCAACATTGTAACCGACTTCTTCTTCTACGACAAAATTACAGACTCTATCAACGTCAGTCCTTGCATTTAATTGTATTAGGGAGTACTGTAAATGTAAGTTAAGTCAAAAATTGTCTCTCAATCAGGTCAAAAAGAAAGAAAACGTTAGTTGAATCTATACATTACTTTGTTAAATCGTGCAATATAATATGTTGTATGTGCTTTGCAGTTTGTATTAATCAAGTGCAATAATATTAATACATCTACTATTAATGTATTAATATGCCACCATATTTTTTTGAAGGTCCTCTCTGCCTGTACGCTCATTTATAGCCCTTGGGAGACAGATATGTAGGGTTAATGGCTAATATTTCCACGGTTTTTTAGATGATAAACGATGAGGGAAGAGTAGAGCAAGTCCTCTGATGAGCCTTTTTCCTTCGAAGATGTACTTTATAATATATTATATGTTACAGGCCACGTATGACAATTCAACAATTTGACTTCGTAGATAGTTTTGCTAATAATTTTGATCTTTCGCTTTAAACATGATTTATGAATTAGTAATCCAATTGATTGCATTTTTAAATTCCAAGCAGATTTTTAAGTCTCGAGAGCCAAATCAATATTATTCAGCTTGTAGAATCGACAGGTCTCGAGTTGATTTTGAAGTTCATATATAAGGAGTGTTCCAGATTAAATCATTTTACTTTAATTTTAAGTGCAAATACTCAATTGTATTAGGGAAACTCCGGTTTGAACAAAAGTAAATCAAATTAGTCAATATTAACTAGCATTGTCAACACCTCCCGCAACACGTTTTAATATGTATTATAACATTGTGTCATCGCATCCGAATTTCGTCCGTAGTCTGTAGAAGAAGATTGTAAAAATGAGAGTCTTGGAGTTCATCTCCGTATGAAGGGACAAGCCACACGGTTGACTGATTATAATGATGAGTTTTTCTCCTCTCTCTCGCTTTCTTTCTTAATTTAGACGGATATGATTGATGGGATGGCAATCACCCATGAAGACTACCATCAGGTCGTGACCAAACTAAGGCTCCAGCAGGAGCAGAAGAAGAACCTACTCCATCAACCTTCTTTCAAAGACTATGGTATTTTTTTAAATTGAAAAAAAATATATGGGATATATTGAAGAGTTGGAGAGATAAGCCTAATCTCTTCTTGTTTAAAAGACGTAATTAAAAAGTCAATCAGGGTGATAATTATCTCGCTCAGCTTTTAAAAGGAGTTTAACCCATCCCTATGTCTTTTAAACTCATATTTCATCCATGTTTGTAAAGAGCTGTTTTTTTGTGTGTTTGTCAATAATTTATGATAGTCGACCTGCACCGTCATTTGACTCCTTCGTCAATGGTAACTTCGACTAACGAAGTTCAGGAGGATCATCTCCATAATAATAAGGAGCTACTTACTGGGACGTCGAGGCAGACAGAAGCCCAACCCCAAGTTTTTGTGATCTTTGACTATGCAAATACCGTGAGGTTTAATAAGAACAACACTGCCATTGTTGACTATCTCAACGTCTACTTTCATGGGGTCAATAATCGTTACGGGACTGTCAGCGAACCACGAATTGCTTTTAAAATCTCGGGAGTACTGGCTGTCACTGTAAGAGTTTTTTTTCCCTCTTCGTCAGTAACTGGAAACTTTTAAGTGCTTTCTTAACTTGTTTGAAAGGGTTTGCGTTTCATTAAATTAATTTTTTTTTATAAAAATAACTTAATTAGTCCCGCAAAGCCCAACCCTTCCTGGAAAAACACAGGCTTCGAGGTGGGGGATACGACATTAATCTGGTTCTTGAAAGTTTTGCTGGCTGGATTTATGGAAATCTTCATCGTCTCCCTAAACACGATCTGGCACATTTAATTACCGGAGAAGTTATGAAGACGAAGGATAGGAATGAGAAGAATAAGTATGTTGATGGCATCTCCGGACTGGCTTATTTAAAGGGGGCTTGTTGGGTCTCTTCGGAGAAGAAGATGTCTTTGACTACTTCCATTGCTCAGGATATTGATGGGATTTGGGATGGCGTTTTTACGTCCGCTCATGAACTAGCTCATAAGTGTGTTTTTTACAGTAATTTTTAATCATTAAGTATACTAGAGGCTATATTGTTACAGGGAATTTTATGGGATATTGAGAATGATATTTAAGGCTGCGGGGTCTTATTATCAATCGGTTCTCACTACCGTAAATAAATACTGATATAAGCCCCCGTGCGGAGTTTTTGTTTTAAACCCCATGGACGCGTGAGTTGTTTCGGGGGTGGGGAATTATTATGAGAAAGAAGTTATGATTTTCAAACCATCTCAATAATTATAACAGCATTCTACCAATTTGTCTTTAAAGCCTTGGAGCATCTCATGATGGGATTGGTATAGCATCGGGATGTCCATGGACAGAGGGATTTATTATGAGCTATTTAGGATGGGGAACAAGGAACAAATTCTTTTTCTCAAAATGTAGCATCGAAGCTATGAAGAAATTCCTTGGGTAAGATTGTGCACCTACGATTAACCTTCGTTTTAATACATAAAACTTGCTAACTACACTTACTTACTAATTCGTTACAACCATTGATAATTAGCTCTCGGGAAGGTGCATGTGTTCGAATGAAAGAATACTCCCCAGTATCGACATACCAAGTGGCCAATACGGGAGAAAGGCTGGACATGACGATGCTTTGTAAACTTTATACAAAGAAGTCGTCTGCTTATGTTGATCCTGACATGTCCCCTTCGGAACTGTGTAAGAATTTAATTTGCAGGTATCCCGACGATATGAACGGTTATCATTTGGTGAAAGTCAATCATCCTCCGGGGGATAATGCTACGTGTAACCTTGCGGGTGGGGTGAGTTGAGACTGCTTTCTCTTTCAACAATCCTGTTCTGTTGTATTGAATTCATATTTTGTAACTGCATACAGTTTGCCCTTTTACTACCGTATTTTGAGAAATAAGACATTTATATTTGTTACGATACTTTTTTTATGATTATAGAGATGCTGGAATGGGGACTGTGTTTCTAGTATGGCTGGAATAGTATACTGAAGTCTTATTTTATTTATACTGCATTTCGTTGCTTGTAAATATACGAAGTTAAAAAAGGACTTACAATTTAACATACGCATCTATCGAATAAATTCGTAAAATATTATCATATTATCATGTGCAATCTCTGTCTCCTTTCTATCTTTTAACAAGAGCGTCGGTGGTAGATTGACAAAATCATTTGAGCATGAGACACTGTTCTATTAAAAAATATATTTTGAGTTGCATTTAAGTGCATAACAATACTCCATACGGAAACGGAGACCGTCTTTGGTGCGGCTTGTGAACATCATGTTTTAAAACACATTTCTCATGAAAAGACACACTTCTTAAAACAACAAGGTTCTGTGAGATCATAACCTGGCCCCTTTTATGTACATAGGCGAGCTAATAAATTATTCATTTTGATACGTCATAACCTATTTACAACCAAACTAATCGATTATGTAAAATCAAGTCCTTCTTTTATGCCAATATCGCAGTCCCATTGATTGATACTGTAATGAAGTGCAATGATACATTTTTAACTAAATCTAAGATTTTCCAGACATCAATTGGTGCTTAACTTATGGCAAGAACCAGGTTATCTTTCGACTTGGTTAGTTTTCTAGTTTCGGTATTGCTTAATTTCACTGACGATTCAATTCAAGTGCATGCTCCTCGGCAAAGACCAATCCCGATTGTCTGAATATCATTGTAGAAAAGCACCTGGACTTATAATGTTATAATCATAACTCCCAATTGATTTTAAAATGTTTGAAATCATACGTCATTTAATTGACGTAACATACGTAATTGCTTTAAACCCTCTGTAAAGTATTTTATCAGTTTATTAAGAACAAGTACTTTCCATAATGCCATATGAATGACAATTACCTTATTAAATCATATTAGGCAATCTAATGTCGAGTCAGTTTTGATGATTGATTGGTTGGATGGTATCTATGATTTCAAGAACAACAGTACCCGAATTAGCATGAAATGGTTAGAACATGGTTGCGGTTGGTTAGTGTGAAATATATATGCTAATTGTTTTGCAATACAATAACAAGATACAAGTGTCTTTGTAGTAGTCTTCAGAGTTCTGAGTAAAAGATGAGATATTCCTTGAGAATGTTTAAAAACACCAAATTATTTCATCGTCAGTATTTCTTTTTTAAATGGGTTATTATGACTTATGACGTACTTGTAAGAGCTTACAATCGGGAACGATTACGTCCTGAGTTGTAATTGAGATTTTGAGATAGGGATAAAAGTCGTTATAAATTAGAATACATAATTAATACATTCAATTACAAGCATTAAGAACTGCAGGGATGGCTTTAAATAGGTGCGGTCTGTCATTTTTCTGCAAAGGGTTCAACATGAAATCATTAATCATGAATCCACAGCCCAACTTGCAACATGACGTAAGTCGCTTGTATAAAAAACATGATACTATTTTAAATTGTACTTTAAGCCATTCATAACAAATTTTGGGTGACTTTTTGTGGCTCCTGAAATACTGAATTAAATGATGTCTTTTTTAAAATCCAAAATTGATGCAGTTTAGCATTAAAATGAAATTATGAGGTATGCTTATTCCGGGGGTGGACTTGTTTTAGTTTTTACTGTACCCTACATTCATGGTCAATCCTGTGATCAAATAAGGGGTATAAAATGATATGACCTTCGACATCTGTGAATACTAAAGACAAATTTGATGGATAGATTGCTGGTGTTAAATCAATACGTAGACAGTTGGCTTCGTTGGCGACAGGTGTAATTTTAAGTTGAATCACATCCTTGTTTATCTTCCTATTTATAAGTCTTAAACGTTGAGTTTGCAATTAGCTTTGGAATGTTTAGAAGAACATGCTAAACTATTTTATATGCAAGTCCTGTCGTCACTGACGCATATAAAACGCTGTAGTGAATCACCGCATGATGATGATGAGCTCTTATTAAGTTTACAGATGATTGACCTGCCCGTTAATACTCTTTCCCCGGCCGTCAATGGCACTCCTATATTTATGGTAAAGTTATTCCGAAGCTACTTAAACAATTAAGGATGGGAGTAAAGATGCTATATTCGACATTTCCTCATACAGTCAACAGTTTGTTTCAAGTTCGAGTATCGCTATCATAGCTCGTGTTAACTTAATAGCTATCAGTATATTGCTAAAAAAATAAATCAAAATGATATTTCAAATCGTTCAAACCACCCTACTTTTGGCATTAATTATAGGATTTTCTAAGGGAAGCCCTTTGGATAAGGTTAGTTGTCGATTTCTGATAATTATTTAAGGGACTTGTTCTGAATAGCTCTTTTTAGCAAAAACTAACAGGCATTTCTACTTATTCTGTTGAAAAATTCCATAGATATTGGGAAAACAAGAAGATCATACAACAACTGATATACCATCAACCACTACTGGTGATATTACCACAATAGTTGCTGACTATACAGAGGTAACAGTAACCGAAAATTCTGATGTCGGATCAACTGAAACCGATTCAACAACAACGTCATCAGGGACGACTCAGTTACCATCGGACGTAGTTGACGAGGTAATCAAGTAATTACGATGAATCAGATGATGGGTACATGTAAATGAGTTAGGATAAATCAAGGTTTAAGATCATTTCTTTGATACGATGTTGCGCAATATTGGCTATATTTTTGTCGATTGAATTGCAGCCAGAGCCAATTAATGAGAATGAGGTTCCTATTCCTAATCCTCCATGCAATGAGTCTGTTAATCGTAAGTGCAAACAAATTGATTTAAAAAATAAAAAATAAATACTTCGTAAAAGCCAATACATAACAGTTTTTTAACGGTCTCAATCTAGTTATCCTTGTATGGAACTCATTATTTTTTCAATACTAATTTATATAAAATCTCCTATAGCATTAGAAGCCGACTATCATCAACGTGCCATTTTATATGATGCAAAGGATCAGCAAGGGGAAGAGTTCATGGTCCCTCCGACAAACGCAGTCGACCTGCGAAAGTTGGGTTTCGACAACAGGGCCAAATCCTTCTGTCTGACTGGAATGTAAGATTTTTTTTCTACTTAAAATTTTATGAAAAAAATTGTGAAAAATTGCAAAAGTCCAGTTTTTTTAATGCGTTCAAAATCAGATATTGTCAATTGTTGGATCCTAGATTCAATTTTTGTATGTTTTAAGAATATTTTAGAAGTTGAACCTGACTTTGACCGACCTTCACTCATAGTACTATTGAACTAATCTGTATGGCTTAATTATGTAGGAACTCAGTCTCCAACTCTAAATTATCATATCTGTATGCGTGTCATGTTAGGATTATTGAAGCTGATGTTTAATCTAGATTTGACTTGAACTGTCTGTGACTTTGTTGTAATCTATTCACTAATTTGCCTGTCTGTTGTATATTAATTAGTGTCTGGTTTCTTCTGAAAATTGTAAGATGTTATTTACTTAAGACTGAATTTGACGGCTATAAAAAGCCCATCATTTGTAATACTAAATTGTCATTGCTCTACGATTCCTTGAACATAATTAATGTCGGTCACACATTTTACATTTCCTATCGACAAACTCGTTATTAAACTCACAACTATCTTTCTGTTGACCATTTTAAACCTTGCCTTTTAATCCACGTTTATTTCTTGGTTCATTTACGCAATCCATAATTACCATCAAATTTGTGATCATTTTATATGATCTGGTCCTTCGTTTATCATTTAACATCCAACACACATACATCTTGGTCCTTCGAACCGGATAAGATTTGACCCAGTTGACCATGGATAACCTTGAAAAGAAGCGTAGTGTAATTAAAGGAAGATTAACCAGAATCTTCACATACGTGGAAGCAATCGACCCAACAGCAATTGACCAAGTTGAACTTCAAGTCAAACTCAAAAGACTCGAAGAAATCCTTGCGGAATACAACACAATTCAAGACGATATCGATTTACTGTGTAACGACGACGACGAGCTTGACGCTCAAACGAGAGAACGTGATTTCTTCACAGATCGGTACGATTCAATCGAAACTAATATACAAAAGCACTTGGTGGAAGCAGCCACGCCCAGTCACCATTCTACAGATGGTACCGAGGCAAGCGGAGCCTCAAGTCCTCGGAGGGATCGAGCCATTTCAACAGCAAATGTCAAACTTCCCAGACTTGACCTCCCCAAATTCCATGGTGAATATTCTGAGTGGACTTCATTTCATGACCTGTTCACGGCAAGTATTCACAACAACAATGACCTTTCTGACGGTCAGAGGTTCCAGTACCTGAAAGCATCCGTTGGTGGAGATGCAGCCCTTCTCATTCGATCGATTCCAACCACCAACGCAAGCTATGCCGAAGCCTGGGACATACTCAAATCAAGGTACGATAACAAGAAACAAATCACTTTCTCACATTTGAAAACTCTTTGTAGCCACCCAGCGCTTACAAATGAGTCCGGAAGTGGATTACGAACGCTGCTAAACATTACTGTGGAGAATGTCAGAGCTCTTCAAACAATGGGCCAACAAGTGGAACATTGGGACTCCATTCTTGTCTACTTGTTAAGCAGTAAGTTGGACACTGACTCCAGAAAGCAATGGGAATTAACAAACCCATCCAACGATATTCCTACATACAAGGAATTCATCAAATTCGTGGAAACCAGGTGCCGAGCATTTGAATCCGTGGATGCATCAAAATCAAAACCTTCTTCTCAAAGAAACACAAATCAATCCAGTCAAGATCAGTCCAAGGGGAAATCATCTTCTGGAACCCTTTCCTACCATTCGTCACCGAGACAAGGAGGAAATTGCCCAATTTGTGAAGAAACTCATCAACCATATCAATGTCCGAAATTCACATCATCAAGCGTATCCCAAAGGTATGAAATCGTAAAAAAGTATAATCTTTGCTATAATTGTTTAAGACAAGGACACAATACTAAACAATGCAAGTCGGGATCCTGTCGAAAGTGCCAGCAGAATCACCATACCTTATTGCATCGGGAACCTTTAACTCCCAATCCAATTGAAAAAACATCATCTCCGTCAACCGTAGCGAATTTTCACAACAAGAGTTCCAGAGTTGAGAAGGATGTTCTACTAGCTACTGCAGTGTTAAAGGTACGTGATCACTTGGGTCATTATCAAACTGTTCGAGCCTTGTTGGATGGAGGGTCCCAAGCCAGTTTCATCTCTGAAGCCTGTATTCGAAGACTTGGACTCAAGAGAAAACGCGTACACATTCCAATCAATGGATTGGCAATGACCGGAGCAGGGACTGCCAAGGGAATGGTCACCTTTCAAGTTTCCAGTTGCACAAGTAATCCATTCACTTCTAAATTAACTGCTCTCATCTTCCCCCAAGTTACAGGATTGTTGCCCTCGAATCAAATCGACACATCATCCTACACTCATCTGAACAATCTCAAATTAGCCGATCCTGATTTCGACAAACCAAACACAATTGACCTTCTAATCGGAGCTGACCTGTTCTATCATCTACTAATTCCGGGGTTGGTGGAAGGCCTTCAAGGAACACCACTCGCTCAAAATACTGTACTTGGTTGGATTGTAGCTGGTAAGACCAACACTCAACAGCAATTGAATAACCTTGTATCCAATTACAGCTCCATGTCCAGTACAACTTCAAAAGAGCTAGATTCTGTTCTCAAGAAATTCTGGGAATTAGAAGAGACTTCAACAACAACTCCACTGTCCAGTGAAGAACGAGCCTGTGAGAATCATTTCGCAACTACTCACAAACGAAATACAAGTGGAAGATTCATCGTAGAATTTCCATGGAAGGAGGAAGCAGGGACACTTGGAGCCTCAAGGGACATTGCAGTACGAAGAATGATGGCTGTGGAAAGACGGATTCAAGGGAACCCGAAGTGGCAACAGGAATATGCTGACTTCATGAACGAGTACCTTGCACTTGGCCACATGTCCCGAATCGATTCATCTGCTGTATCAAAAGGTAATAATGACATTCATTATCTACCACATCATTTTGTGTTGAAGGACTCAAGTACCACGACAAAGTTCAGAGTCGTTTTCGATGCCTCGTGCAAGACGAGTACTGGCGTTTCCCTAAATGATAAATTGTTGATAGGACCTACTATTCAACAAGATCTAATTTCAATTCTGATGAGATTTAGAACCCATAGAATCGCATTTACAAGTGATATTGTAAAGATGTACCGGCAGATCCTGATCAACCCGAAGCAGCAGGATAGTCAAAGGATCGTGTGGAGACCTTCTCCAGACCAACCCTTTCAAGATTTCCGGTTGTCAACCGTAACATACGGAACAGCCTCAGCCCCATATCAAGCCATCAAATGTCTACAACAATTAGCCTATGATTTGAAATCCGAATATCCAGCTGCCTCTCAAGTCATGATCCGGGACTTCTATGTCGATGACCTCATGTCAGGAGCGTCAGATGTGGAAGGTGCTCAACAACTCCAATCCGATCTCATTCAAGCTCTGAACAAAGGGGGATTTCCACTTCGTAAATGGTGTTCTAATCATCCAGAACTTCTTGCAGTCTTACCCGAAGAATATCGAGAAATGAAGGGTCCTCTTGATATCAACATCGACAAGTCAGTCAAAACTCTCGGTTTACAGTGGCATCCAGCCGCAGACGAATTCACATTCACGGTCACACTCTTAGACATGAATGGAAGGCTAACAAAACGAGGCCTTTTGTCTGACGTAGCTCGAATCTTCGATCCATTGGGGTGGCTTGCACCCTCAGTGATAATTGCTAAAATTATGTTTCAAAAACTTTGGCTTTTAGGATTGACCTGGGATGAACCGTTGCCTACCGAGGTTCTTCAAGAATGGACTGATTTTCGAGCTCAACTCCCAAGTCTACAACAAGTTAGGATTCCTCGTTGGTATCAAACTGACAATTCAAGCGTAAGCCATCACCTCCATGGGTTCTCAGATGCGTCCGAAAAAGCCTATTCTGCAGTGGTCTACATCCGGTCAACTACTAGTTCGGGATCCGTACATGTTTCTCTAGTGGCTGCAAAAACAAAGGTATCCCCAGTCAAACAAGTTTCCATTCCCCGTTTGGAACTATGTGGAGCAGTCTTGCTCGCCAAACTCATCCATAAGGTCAAAGGAATACTCAACTTGGATATTCAAGAACTTTGTGCGTGGACAGATTCGACTATTGTGTTATCTTGGCTCCAAGGTCATCCCAACAGGTGGAAGACCTTTGTGGCCAATCGTATTACCGAAATACACGATCTTGTTCCTCCTGAATTCTGGCGTCACGTGACATCCGAAGACAACCCTGCAGATTCAGCCTCACGTGGTGTCAACCCTCCTGATCTCATCAATCATCCATTGTGGTGGAATGGTCCGAGCTGGCTTGCTGAAGATGTAAGTAAATGGCCAAACAAAACAATCAATTCACAATCCAATCAATTTGCACTCAAGGAGCAAAAGAAACTCACAGTACTAGTTGCAGTTGCCATCCCAAATCTGGATATGCTAACCAGATACTCATCCCTTAGCCAACTTCAACGAATAACTGCATTGTGTCAGAGATTCATCTTTAACTTTCCCCGACAACTAACAGACCGAAAGTGTGGAGTGCTTACAACAACAGAGTTGACAGCAGCCTTACATGTTTGGATTCGAAAGGTGCAATCGGTGGAATTTCAAGACGAAATAAAATGTATCCAGACTCAACAGCAATTATCCCGTAAGAGTCGTATTTTATCTCTTTCGCCTTTCTTAGACGATGCTGGGATTCTCAGAGTTGGAGGCCGTCTACAACTCTCAAATCTACTATACCGTAAGAAGCATCCAATACTTTTACCAAAGCAACATCATTTGACAAATATGATTATTGCCCAAGCTCATATTCAAAATCTTCATGCTGGTAGCCAACTCTTACTTTCAACAATTAGAAACAATTATTGGATTCCATGTGCCAGAGATGCTATTCGAAGGTATATCCACAAGTGCGTCAAGTGTGTTCGAGAGAAAGCAGTCACCATCCAACCTATCATGGGTAATCTGCCCTCCTGTAGAACCGAGATACTTCGACCGTTCTATCACACCGGTGTTGACTACGCTGGACCGTTAACCATCCGAGTAGCTGCTGGAAGATGTCGAAAAACTACAAAGGCATACATATCGTTATTTGTATGTATGTCCACAAAGGCCATACACCTTGAACTAGTAAGTGACCTCACAACTGATGCATTTTTGGCTGCCCTTAAACGTTTTATTTCTAGACGAGGGAAGGGTGGAGATCTCTACAGCGACTGTGGAACCAACTTCGTTGGTGCCAACCATGAACTAGATGACCTCAAAAAACTAGCAGAATCATCATCCCACAACAATAAAGTGGCCAAATTCCTTGCTAATGATGGAATAAATTGGCACTTTAACCCCCCATCCTCTCCTCATTTTGGTGGACTCTGGGAGGCAGGCGTTAAGTCTACAAAACTTCATCTTCGGCGAGTGGTTGGTAATGCAGTTCTCACATTCGAGGAAATGACCACAACTCTACAACAAATCGAAGCCTGTCTCAATTCTCGACCTCTCTGTGCCTTAACCAACGATCCGGATGACCTAACTGCCCTTACTCCAGGACATTTCCTCATCGGAGAAGCCCTCAACACCATACCTGAACCTGATTTGACACATCTACAGCAAAATCGATTATCTCGATGGCAGTTAACGCAACAACTGTTCCAACATTTCTGGAAGCGGTGGCAGTCGGAATATCTCTCTACCCTCCAACAGAAAACCAAGTGGACCTCGTCAAGTGGATCAATCAAAATTGGAGACCTGGTACTCATGAAGGATGATCTACTTCCTCCCATGAAATGGAAGCTGGCTAGAGTCGTTGACGTTCATCGAGGACGAGACAATATCATCCGTGTTGCAAGTGTAAAGACTGTAAGTGGTATCTTTAAACGACCCGTGGTTAAACTTTGTCCTCTTCCTGTTTCAAGTGATTAGTTTTTTTTGACATGATCTGTCAAGGTGGCCGGGATGTTGGATCCTAGATTCAATTTTTGTATGTTTTAAGAATATTTTAGAAGTTGAACCTGACTTTGACCGACCTTCACTCATAGTACTATTGAACTAATCTGTATGGCTTAATTATGTAGGAACTCAGTCTCCAACTCTAAATTATCATATCTGTATGCGTGTCATGTTAGGATTATTGAAGCTGATGTTTAATCTAGATTTGACTTGAACTGTCTGTGACTTTGTTGTAATCTATTCACTAATTTGCCTGTCTGTTGTATATTAATTAGTGTCTGGTTTCTTCTGAAAATTGTAAGATGTTATTTACTTAAGACTGAATTTGACGGCTATAAAAAGCCCATCATTTGTAATACTAAATTGTCATTGCTCTACGATTCCTTGAACATAATTAATGTCGGTCACACATTTTACATTTCCTATCGACAAACTCGTTATTAAACTCACAACTATCTTTCTGTTGACCATTTTAAACCTTGCCTTTTAATCCACGTTTATTTCTTGGTTCATTTACGCAATCCATAATTACCATCAAATTTGTGATCATTTTATATGATCTGGTCCTTCGTTTATCATTTAACATCCAACACACATACATCAATTAACTAGCCACGAAAAAGGGAGTGGAACAGTCTAAAAATAGCTCTGATCTCTCATGGGTCATTTAACTGTTAAAATTTCTAATTTGAGGGTATATTGCTCCAGCAAAACCATAGCATTCGTAAATTAAGCATATCCGTGTTAACTACAACATCCAATATTGACTATTCTAGTGTTGTCTGTGCTTTTTTATCCCAAACCAATTATCGATTCATATACCAGGTACAATTAGCACAAATCTTTAATTTGCAGATGGTTGTTCTACGTGGAAAGCAACTTCAATGCGGATCCATACTCGGGAATGGAATATGTTTTCGGCCCAAACAATTTCTGTGCTAACCTCAGATTCGTTCCTGATTACGTGAGGTCAGTTCGGTCGGTGGGGTCACCAGCAGATTACAGATCTGACACACTCACAATCTTCCGAGGCACTTACTTCCAAGGTGATGCGGAATACACATTTTCCGATCTACCTAAACTGGAGCTGTTGGGACAGGGTCATAAATCTTTGGTAATAACTGGTAATTCGTCGTGGACATTCTACTCTGGAGCAGAATATCAAGGGAATGCAGTTTGCTTACATCCTCCTCATTCCAATGACACGGCTCCGTATTTCATTTGTGACCTATGTAAGGTCAAAATTCCTTATGGAAGTGTTCAATCCGTTAGGAAAGGATGCTATGTTGGAGCTAATTGTGACCATCCTGTTCATAGGAAGGATAAGGGAAGGATCGATGATACGATTTTATTTTCGTGAATTTCCGTGATGATTAAATGAATATGATACAAATAAGAACGAACCAGTGCATTTTGAGCTTTTGATAGCAGTTTTATAGTTGATTTACTGGTGACTTGGTTTTTCGTAAATCAAAACAGGTTTTACAAAATGGGATAACAAAATTTTAGAAGTTATGGCAGGGTTATATTTACTTGTAATTAAATATTTAAATTTTTTATTGATATTATTGAAATAGATTGCTCTGTTAGTATTTATTGATACATAACGAATTGTATACACAACTCGCTCCATTGAATTTAACGATTTGTTTCCTTCAGCCTTCAACTCTTATGTAGAATAAAGATAAAAGTGCAGATATAAGCACACTGTTTTTCTACATAAGATTAAATCCAGCAAACCAAACTGACAAAATGCATGTGACTAAATTATTTCAGTGTGCCAGCAAAGATGATGGGTTAACTAGTATTAATATACTAAAAAATTAGTATGCAATGATAGATGAAGGCCCGACCTACTTGATCATGTATGTACATACATATTTTCAGGCATTTGTATAGATATGGAATTGTAAATTAATACATATAAAGGACATATTTTAAATTGATGTCCTGGCTTAATTTCGATAGAAATTATCATCTAGAGAGAATCTTGATTCAGTGGAAACAAATATAATTCAATCTTGTGGATACATAATTGTATTGCTGGTCAGAATTAAGTGAAACAGACTCCATCCAAAGATAGATGGATCATCTATTCCGTTCCAATGTCCAATGAGCCCAAATTAACGATAGCATGCATTATCTAATAGCAAAATTGTAATATCAACAAAATGTTATGTCCTTTTTAAGTACGATATTTGTAAGACTGTATGCAGAGATAAGAATCCTTCTTCTAAAATATAAAAATGACTAATAGTCACTCATTTTGATCTATCTTCAGATCTTATTTTAAACTTCATTGGAAATCATTTCCCAAAACAGTTTATAGCATAAAGAGCCCAAAATTTCTAGTTCCCGATTAAAATGAAAAGGTAGAGCATCTTCATATTTCTTCTCGTTCTCATTCTGGAGACAAATCATGCTCGTGGATTTTTGCATAAAAATATCTACCCAAAGCCAAAACAGTTTTTAAGTGCAAGGATAAAAAATGCAGATGATTCGATTTTTCTCACACCCTTTGTCGAAAGCTTTTGGTTAGCGAGGGTCAGCAATTGTACCGAGTTACAAGCCTAACCGACGTATTCCAACAAGTGGTGTTATTTGATAGGATAGAGAGTCTGAGAAACATTAATCGTTGCAATTAAAGTTTTTATAGTATTTAGCGTTTTTACTTTCCAAATGCTTATTTTATTTTCTCGTAAACCGTGTACTGCTAAGTAATTTCTGTTTGACGATCAATGTTTAAAAGAACATAGGATCCTATACACTATAGGATTAATTAGAACATTAGAAGTTATTGAAAAAAACTTATTTGATAAATTGTAATTGGTGATTTAAAATAATTTTCTATAATTTCACCGTAGTTTAACTATCCGAACTATTTTCAAAAAACAAAACGGCTGGGACACGAATTGTTAGAAGATCTTAAAGGATATTAGAACCGAATACAACATAAAATTTTTTGTTTCGTGTAAAGCCTCAAACTAAAGAGCTCAGACGTGTCTTTCATGACAAGTTACATCAAACTATTATGAGTGTCGAATTTTTCTCATCTGTCTCCTCAGTCTCAATGACCGCAAATATGTCATCTTCCGAAGAAACGTCAAGTCCACTAGGAAGGTCACAAACATGCTGTTTTGTCACCGAAAATCCATCAAGGCATGAACATCTTCCCCAGAAGTTACCATTGCTCCTGATACATTCCGAATTGGAGACGCATTCGGAGGTGGCGTTACAGCGTAGCCCGACGGTCCTGAGGCACTTCCGCTTTTCATTTTCATAGAAATCGCCTTCATTTTTACAGGAACATTTACCCCGTTTACACCGGAGGTTTGCAATATCGTCACAAACTCCAGTGACCACCCCATGAACTGAATCTCGATAATTACAGGAGCTTCCAAAAGTAAGTTGACAACGGCCACTTTCTGTGTCGATAAACCCATCGTCACATTCACATTGAAAGGTGTTGTCCCTTTCAATGCAACTGGCCTTCTCGATGCAGGATGAGACGTCAGTGGGATCACAAGGAGCTCCAACAAGACCTCTGCATGTTTTCCCATCGTGAATTTGTACATCGGGATCAGAGCATTGACATTTCACCTCTTGTCTCAAATCGGTTTGATGGGAGCCTGTGCACCTGAGCTTGTCACTGCAAATGTTTGTATCACTGCATGATTGTTGATAACCGAGTCCGCAAAGCCTTTCCGATGTCTCTCCATATGTATCCACGCACTGACAAGTCCCCTGACAATAAGAATTATGGACGCAGAATTTCTTAGGGCTTGTATTTTGCGAGCATCTTGTACCAACCCTACCGATGCAGATTCCTCTTGGAACCGTTTCGCCATTCGGGCTATAGCGATAGTTTGGAGTGTAGCTAGTAAATGGGGAGTCATTGTATATGGTATTATCTGGATCACATTGACATCTCCCTTGAATACAGTTCAAGAATTTGTCCTGGTTGCATTCACTGTTCTTAAGGCACGACCAACTATGTTCTTTAACAAGTGAGCACTGATTAAGTTCCTCGTCTTCGTATGTCCCTTGAGGACAGGAACAAATCCCTGATGGGCCACAAATAGAGCCTAAAACGCATTCAGCCTTTTCGTACCATGCCGCAGAACCGCTTTCCTCGTCAAATCCGAACTTACACCTTTCACCAATCATGGCTACACATTTCCCCCTCAAGGGATCGTACATCATTTCATCGGATTTTGCACATTTGCACTTTCCGGTTTCAGTATCGCAGGTTAGCCAAGATTGGCTTTTACATTTCAGAGTCTTGTTACAAGGTTCGTCAAAGCCACTACGGGGTGATTGGGATGAATGAGCTTGAACCACTGCAGTCCAGCACAAAATTGCTGTGGTTGTAATAATTAGGAGGCTTAGCCTATTCGTCGTCATTTTTAATCAGATCTCTAAAAAGGAAATTGGATTTTTATATGAATTACATTAAATTTAAACCACGTTGGTAATGTTTAAACCGTAAACCTCTTACGTGTGTAGAATTGAATACTAAGACTATTTTCACGGAAAACACGTCTCATGTACAGTCGTCTTATAACTGATAAAATAAAAATTAGTCGTGGTTGGCTGGAGTTTGGAGGCATGAAAGAGACTTATTTAAACTAACCTTTGAACGGACTATAGATACTAAATAATAAAAATCTTGGCGACAGTTTTGTTGAGCCATGATGTGGCTTATGTTATATTAATTTTGAGGATTGCCTATCTTTGGGTTTGGGACGGACTGTAATTTTATTACTTATAGATTGGATGAATATTAATCTAATAGGGCAAGTATTATTCATTCAATTTGAAGATACCAACATTAAAAAAATCTTTGTTGGTGATATCGACTGCAAATGCAACATTTTTTTCTATCAACTATCATATTGAGTATTAAACTGACGTTAATAAATAAAATATAAGAATCACGATAATTCCAAATCCCAACTATCTTTAGTTTTAACTTTTAATTCTAAACAACATAATGAATTTAATTTTACTTTTTTATATTTGATCCTGCTTTGAGAAACAAATGTCTGTAAGCACCATGCAGACATTGTGTACCAAAGTTCATGATATCGAATCCTATATGCTGACGTGTAGATTTCTCTAGTGCTCTTAGATGCTTAGAGTGCCAACTACCAACTCCTAGATGTATAGATATGAAACAGCGAAAAAAGTTATTCAATTTTTTTCCATTTGACAATTTTTTTGTTTATTGAATCACATGAATTTAAATGAATTTTGAAGTTAAATTTGCCAAAACAATTTTAAAGCCGAGTTTTTGTTGACAAATGTAGACTGTCAATTAAGGACAATTTTAAATGCTGATTGTCGAATTTCGACCATCATTGTCCTCAAATACGGCAAATTCAGAAGAAACGTCAGATTCATTTGGCCTCTCACAAGTATGTTGTTTCGTCAAAAAATATTTATAGATACAGATACACCGTCCCCATAAACTATCTTCGCTTTTGACGCATTCGGAATTCGAGACACAGTCGGAAGGGACTTTGCATCTCAAACCCGCAGTTGTGAGACACTTTCGCTTTTTGCTTTCATAAAATTGACCTTCGCTTTCACAACTACAAATACCCCGTTTACAGCGCAGATTTGCTGTTTGGTCACAAATTTCTGCATCATCAACATCATTATTATTCCGATAATTACAAGGGCTTCCGAAAGCAATTTGACAATGACCACTATCAGTGTCTATGAATCCGTCATTACATCTGCAATGAAAAACCCGATCCCATTCAATGCAACTACTTTGATCGATACAAGAAGTCTCGTCATTGGGATCACAAGGAGCTCCAACAAGACCTCTGCAGGTGGCCTTATTTGCATCGTAAATCTGATAACCTGGGTCAGAACACTGGCACTTCATTTGCTGTCTAAATTTTTTACTGTAGGAATTGGACCCAGTGTCGTGACCTGAGCATTGGAATTTATCGCTACAAATATCGGTGTCACTGCATGATTGTTGATAACTCACTCCACAAAGTTTTTCTGACGTTTCCTCGTAAGTGTGCATGCAGCGACAAATACTCAAGTCCGATTCACAGTAAGCATTCTCAGTACAATACTTCCGGGGGAAGGTGTTTTGTTGAGAGCAATTCGATCCAACTCTTCCGACACAAATTCCTGAGGAAATCAATCCGCCACTGTGCCTAGTTTTGTGCGCACTAGAATAGTATTTGAATCAACTCACAGCATATACGGAAGTATCGGGGTCGCATCGGCATTTGCCTTGAATGCAGTTTAGTAACTTTTCCTGGTCACATTCATTCTTGTTAAGGCATGGCTGCTCATTGTCCTTGACACGGGAACATTTAGCATTTTCAAAATCATCGTAGAAACGATAAGGACATGAGCAAATGCCTGATGGCCCACAAAATGAACCTTCAACACATTCGGCCTGTTCGTACCATGCTGCACTTTCGCTTTCCTCGTCAAACCCGAACTTACACCTTTCTCCGATTGAAGCAACGCATTTCTCCCTGGTTTGGTCGTAGATCATTTCATCGGGCTTGGCACATTTGCACTTTTTGGTTTCGTTGTCGCAAGTTAACCAAGATTGGCTTTTACATTTCAGAGTCTTGTTATTATGTATAACACTATAAGCTTTCAGGAATGGATTCCCAGATTGGAGGATGAAAAATGGCTGCTATGAGGGAAGATCGGGATACATGATCCGTTCGAATACGTACATTCGTTTACAATGGTCATTAGATTCTCAGACTTTTTATTGTTTCTTACAAGTACAAACACCAATGTCAAAAAAATTAAACAACTTGAGATGATGAACTTATTTCTCTAAATCTGACCCCCCCTCCCTAGTGTACAGAACAGTTTCCTGTTCAATGAAGCACGATCCCGAGTCTTTAGAGTTAGGGGGATGCTTTTTGACGACATAGGCTCTGCTGACGTCACACATCCGAGCTCCATAAGAGACAACGTTAAACACTAAAACACTCCCCCTGACCCATAGAACGCATTAATAGTACTTTTTATTAGTCGCGCGCGCTATATAGTGCTCGGGCGCGGTATAGGAAAAAACTCAAAGTTGGCATTTTTAAACCGGAAAAGTTCCTAAAACACTTTGCCTGATTCCCAGAACGCATAAATAGTACTTTTTATTAGTCGCGCGCGCTATATAGTGCTCGGGCGCGAAATAGAAAAAAACCCAAAGTTGGTATTTTTAAACCGTAAAAGTTCCTAAAACACTTTGCCTGACTCCTAGAACGCATTAATAGTACTTTTTATTAGTCGCGTGCAGTCTATAGTCCGTGGGCGCGGTATAGGAAAAAGCTCAAAGTTGGTATTTTTAAACCGGAAAAGTTCCTAAAACACTTTCTCTGACTCCTAGAACGCATTAATTGTACTTTTTATTAGTCGCGCGCGGTCTATAGTGCGCGGGCACGGTATGGGAAAAAGCTCAAAGTTGGTATTTTTAAACCTGAAAAGTTCCTAAAACACTTCTCCTGACTTGTAGAATAGACTAGGAATGCCTGTTGGTGCACGAGATCTATGGTGTTGGTAACACTAAATTCCAAAACATTTTTAAACAGTTTGAAATTTTTAAAAATAGTTTGAACATATTATAAATATTTTTAATTATTTTATAAGTTTATAAAGCATTTCAACTGTTACTTCTTTTACTTAGATTTGAATATTAATAGATTATTAGAATATACTGTATGCTATTTTACAAGTAGTATTAAACATTTTTTTAAATTTTTAAAATACTTTTGATTGACCAATTACTTGACTTGTTTTAGGAACTTTTACGGTTTAAAAATACCAACTTTGGGTTTTTTCCTATACCGCGCCCGAGCACTATATAGCGCGCGCGACTAATAAAAAGTACTATTTATGCGTTCTGGGAATCAGGCAAAGTGTTTTAGGAACTTTTCCGGTTTAAAAATACCAGCTTTGGGTTTTTTTCTATTTCGCGCCCGCGCACTATAGAGCGCACGCGACTAATATAACGCACTCTTAATGCGTTCTACAAGTCAGCAAAGTGTTTTAGGAACTTTTCCGGTTTAAAAATACCAGCTTTGGGTTTTTTTCTATTTCGCGCCCGCGCACTATAGAGCGCACGCAACTAATATAAAGCACTCTTAATGCGTTCTAGGAGTCAGAGAAAGTGTTTTAGGAACTTTTCCGGTTTAAAAATACCAACTTTGAGCTTTTTCCTATACCGCGCCCACGGACTATAGACTGCACGCGACTAATAAAAAGTACTATTAATGCGTTCTAGGAGTCAGGCAAAGTGTTTTAGGAACTTTTACGGTTTAAAAATACCAACTTTGGGTTTTTTTCTATTTCGCGCCCGCGCACTATAGAGCGCACGCGACTAATATAAAGCACTCTTAATGCGTTCTAGGAGTCAGAGAAAGTGTTTTAGGAACTTTTCCGGTTTAAAAATACCAACTTTGAGTTTTTTCCTATACCGCGCCCGAGCACTATATAGCGCGCGCGACTAATATAAAGCACTCTTAATGCGTTCTAGGAGTCAGAGAAAGTGTTTTAGGAACTTTTCCGGTTTAAAAATACCAACTTTGAGTTTTTTCCTATACCGCGCCCGAGCACTATATAGCGCGCGCGACTAATAAAAAGTACTATTAATGCGTTCTATGGGTCAGGGGGAGTGTTTTAGTGTTTAACGTTGTCTCTTATGGAGCTCGGATGTGTGACGTCAGCAGAGCCTATGTCGTCAAAAAGCATCCCCCTAACTCTAAAGACTCGGGATCGTGCTTCATTGAACAGGAAACTGTTCTGTACACTAGGGAGGGGGGGTCAGATTTAGAGAAATAAGTTCATCATCTCAAGTTGTTTAATTTTTTTGACATTGGTGTTTGTAATTGTAAGAAACAATAAAAAGTCTGAGAATCTAATGATATCATGCATTCAATTCTATGCTGGTTGTTTTGGGGCAATGTGATCAGCAAATCCAGTAAAACTCATTTTGGCGGCTGGTGGTTCTCTTTCAACGTAGGTGGTTATATACATAATACAAGGTTCATGGAAGCCACTGCGGGATGCTTGGGATGAATCAGCATGAACCACTACAATCCACCATAAAATCGCAGTGGTTGCAATAATTAGGAGGCTTAGCCTATTTGTCATCATTTTTAACCAGATTTCTAAATAAAAATGGAATACAATTGTAGTGTTGGTTAGAATTTCATTAAATTTAAACCACGTTGATGATTGGTAATCTTTGAACAAACTTACGTGGAATGCAATAGCTAAAGATAATTTTAAACGAAAACAGGTCTCATGAACAGTCGTCTGATAACTGATAAAATAAAAAATTTTAGTCGTGGTTGGCTGGAGTTTTAATGATGATAAACTTACTTATCCTATCCAATTCATAAACTAACCTTTGAGCGGACTAAATAAATAATAAAAATCTCATCCCATGGGCTGGCTAATATTATATGCATTTTGAGGATTTCTTATATTTTTATTTGTGAAGTACTGATGTCCTTATGGATTGGGTGAATAGTAATCTAAAGGGATGAATATTATTCAATCAATTGCAAGACACGTCTTCAGTTCCAGTTGTTCATAACAATTTTATTTGTTGGTTTCACAATATAATATATTGTGTGACAAAGTCGTATGATACCAATTTGTATTAACAAAATATGGATAACACTTCAACTGCAACTGCTGTAATTTCTCGATGAGATTATTTTATTAATTGAATTATTTTAAAATTATCAAATCTGATTGTATTAATTAATATGTAACAGCAAATAAAGTTACCCCACATAAGTAGTTTGATGTTTTAGAATTTAAAATGCTTATTAAATAGAATATAGAAATCAATCAATGCAGTTCAAATAATCTATAATTTAATGTCACAATGTTCATTAAGACACTTACAAGAATTTTGTAAGATACTAATTTGCAATATAACATGTTACTACTGCAATACGCCTTTATATGTCGAGTGTCAATTTTTGGTCATTGTCTTTAATTAGTTCATCTCCTAAAGTAACAGCAGTTTCATTTAGTACGGCACAAGTACTATATTTGGTTACAGAAAATCCTTCGAGACAGGTACACCTTCCCCAAACACTACCATTGCTCTTGGCGCATTTGGAATTTGAGACACAGTCGGAAGTGTCTTTACACCCTAAACCAATGATTCTGAGACACTTTCGCATATCTCTGTCGTAAAAATCGACTTCATTCTCGCAACTACATTTACCACGATTACATTGCAATCCAGATTTTTGGTCACATAATATGCCCTCGTCGATCTCATAATTACACGAGCTACCGAAAGCAAGTTGACAATATCCACTTTCAGTATCGATGAATCCGTCATCACATTCACATTGGAAAGTGTCATCTCTTTTAGTGCAACGGGCTTTATCCATGCAGGAAGATTTTTCGTCAGGTTCACAGGGTCCGCCAACGGTACTTCTACACGTTTTCAGTTCTGAGTCGTAAATTTCCATTGCTGGATTAGGACACCGGCACTGAAGCTGTCGTTTCTCGAGTCCTGGACATCGGAGTTTGCCACCACAAACGTCAATTTTGCTTCATCTTTCTCCATAACCAAGTCCACAAAACCTATCTGAGGTTTCACTGTAATCACTCCTGCACCGGCAAATTTCTAATTCGTTATCACAATACGAATTAAGAATACAGAATTTCTCAGGAAGCGTGTGAAAAGAACAATTGGAACCAACTTTCCCGATACAAGTCTCTGTTGGAATATGAATGTACATGTCCTGATACGATTCAGTCCCTATGTAGCTCACAAGTGAATCTTCATTCCTTTTCCTCTCATAATATATAGCATTATCCGGGTCACATCTGCACTTTCCTTCATTGCAGACGAAGAGTTTTTCTTGGTCGCATTCACTGCTACTTAAACATGATTGACCATATTCCTTGACAGGTACGCACTGGTTATGTTCCTCTTCCTCGTAGGTTCGTGGAGGACACGAGCAAATACCTGATGGATCACAAACTGACCCATTGACACAGTCAGCCCTCTCGTACCATCCTGCGGTTCCACTGTCCTCGTCAAATCCAAATTTACACCGTTCCCCAATCAAGGCAACGCATTTGTTCAATCCAGTGTCGTAGATCATTTCGTCGGGCTTGGCACATTGACACTTTCCGGTTTCGTTGTCGCATGTTAACCAAGATTGACTCTTGCATTTCAGAGTCCTGTTACAAGGTTGGTCAAAGTCACTACGAGATTGGGAAGAATGAGCATGGACGACGGCAATCCACCATAAAGTGATTGCGAGTACAAGAAGACTCGTCTTGCCGATCTTTATCGTCATTTTTCCTGTGTTAAATAGAAATCTCTTTAATAAAATCGACCCCAAAATAAATATTTTTAAATCAAAATTGAATCCCTTGTATCAATTCTGTAATTTTTATAGACTAGTACCGATATGGATTTTCAAGCAGTCTTCAAAATCGCAAAAGAAATTGAACAGAATGCTTGGCTCTGAAAATACGTCTCTTCAACTGTTATTTGATAACTGATAAAATAAAATGATTTGGAGGATCAGGATGGTAGCAGTTTGAGTAAAATTTATGCTTGGCAAACCATAAATGAACCTTTGAACCAACTAAACAAATTAATAAAAATCACGGCGACAGTTTTATTTTCTTATTAATTTTCAAGTTGCCACAAACTTTAGCTTATTAAGCTTTATAGTGTCTAGTGTCTAACAAATCTAATATTATAATACTTAATCCTCTCTGACTTTTCCGTGTCGTTTTCAAACCTCTCCGCCCTTCCTCTAATTTTTCCCTCTCTCTATTCTCTATGAATATCTCTTTCTTCCCATCGCCATACCCCAATAATCCAGCTCCAAGTTCGAAGTTTTACTGTGATACCTGATACGTCGTTCGAAACGTATGACGGTATGACCAAGGGCGTTTCTAATATTTAATGTTAGGGGGGATGGCGATCAACAGATCCGAAGGGGACGGGGGGGATGGGGGTAAAAATAGTCAGATTACACACATATTCGTGTGATATGTCGTTCGAAACGTATGAACAAGGGCTTTTCGAATCTTTAATGCTAGGGGGGATGGCGATCAACAGATCCGAAGGGGACGGGGGGGATGGGGGTAAAAATAGTCAGATTACACACATATTCGTGTGGTATGTCGTTCGAAACGTATGAACAAGGGCTTTTCGAATCTTTAATGTTAGGGGGGATGGCGATCAACAGATCCGAAGGGGACGGGGGGGATGGGGGTAAAAATAGTCAGATTACACACATATTCGTGTGATATGTCGTTCGAAACGTATGAACAAGGGCTTTTCGAATCTTTAATGTTAGGGGGGATGGCGATCAACAGATCCGAAGGGGACGGGGGGGGGGGATGGGGGTAAAAATAGTCAGATTACACACATATTCGTGTGGTATGTCGTTCGAAACGTATGAACAAGGGCTTTTCGAATCTTTAATGTTAGGGGGGATGGCGATCAACAGATCCGAAGGGGACGGGGGGGATGGGGGTAAAAATAGTCAGATTACACACATATTCGTGTGATATGTCGTTCGAAACGTATGAACAAGGGCTTTTCGAATCTTTAATGTTAGGGGGGATGGCGATCAACAGATCCGAAGGGGACGGGGGGGATGGGGGTAAAAATAGTCAGATTACACACATATTCGTGTGGTATGTCGTTCGAAACGTATGAACAAGGGCTTTTCGAATCTTTAATGTTAGGGGGGATGGCGATCAACAGATCCGAAGGGGACGGGGGGGATGGGGGTAAAAATAGTCAGATTACACACATATTCGTGTGATATGTCGTTCGAAACGTATGAACAAGGGCTTTTCGAATCTTTAATGTTAGGGGGGATGGCGATCAACAGATCCGAAGGGGACGGGGGGGGGATGGGGGTAAAAATAGTCAGATTACACACATATTCGTGTGATATGTCGTTCGAAACGTATGAACAAGGACTTTTCGAATATCTAATATTAGGGGGGATGGCGATCACCTGATCCGAAGGGGAGGGGGGATGTGGGTAAAAATAGTCAGATTACAAACATATGCGTGTGATATGTCGTTCGAAACGTATGACGAAGGACTATTTACTATTAAACCAACGATCGATTATTTTTGGCCGGGTGGGATGTATTACCCCCCGAACAAATGACGTGTTTGTGTGTGATACACACACGTCGTTCGAATGGTATATTTAGTCAAGACCTACTCCAAGGTGTGTTGCTATTTTGTGTACAGGTCATCATATGAACTACGCTTCAGAGTACTCAGAAAAAAGACTAGGAAAAAGGCCTGTCGCTGACAGGCACAAGATGCACAACCTAAAATCCTAGAAACGGTGAACCCCGAAGATTCTCATACACCGTTTCGTGGATTTTAGGTTGTGCATCTTGTGCCTGTCAGCGACAGGCCTTTTTCCTAGTAGATAATAGTCCAGCACTCATGAACTCAGCATATTGTAATCTAATGCGGATATTATTCATTCATTTTCATTTGGTAAGGCCTTAATTTACTAAATCTATACTATTATACTGTCTAATTTATTTTAAATTCAAACACATTTTTGACCACAACTTCACAACTTATTTTCTTAAAATTAAGCTCCTCCGTTGGGTTAATGAACAAGATCGCTACCATGTGCACATTCTACTATATAACAATTCAATAATCTTTTTGTCAATTAGATCTGACGAATATAAATTAATATAACAATCAATAAAATGCTTATATGTTAGACTTGATTAACAATTTAAAGTTTTTTTTCGATTTTCTCGGTCGAAGAAAAACAATTTACTAATACATAATACCGTTTTTATCAGTCGTTTACAGTCGTTTAAATGCTGATAAGAGTCGAATTTTGACCATCGTTATCATCAAACATAGCATTTACAGATGAGACGTCTTCTCCAATTAATGTGGCACAAATATGCTCTTTGGTCACAGAAAATCCATCCAGGCAAGCACATCGTCCCCAGTAACTACCTTCGCTCTTGATGCATTCCGAATTTGAGACACATTCAGACATTTCAGACGTGGCATTACATCTCAAACCCACCGATGTCAGACACTTGCGCTTGTTATTTTCATAAAATTGACTATCATTTTCGCAACTACATTTGCCCCGTTTACAACGCAGACCTGCGATTAGGTCACACACTTTCATATTTTCAACCTCACCGCCGTTCTGATAGTTACAAGAGCTTCCAAAAGCTAGTTGACAATAGCCCTTATCAGTGTCTACGAAGCCAACATCGCATTCACATTGAAAAGCGTTATCCCTTTCAGTGCAACTGCTTTTATCCGTACAAGAGGATTTGTTCTTTGGATCACAAGGAGCCCCAACAAGGCCCCTACAGGAAGTCTCGATCGCATCGTAGATCTGGAAACCGGGATCAGAACACTGGCATTTCATCTGTTGTTCGAAGTACTTGCTGTAGTCCTTCTTCTGGGACGCACCTGAACATAAGAGTTTGTCGCTACAAATGTTGGTGTCACTGCATGATTGTTGATAACCCTGTCCACAAAGTTTCTCTGATGTTTCCCCGTAAGTGTCCATGCAGCGACAAATACTCAAGTCCGATTCACAGTAAGCATTCTGAACACAATACTTCATTGACCTGACGCTGTATTGAGAGCAATTTGTCCCTACTCTTCCAACACAAATTCCTGCTGGAATCAAATCGCTCCTGAACTTATTTCTGTATTGATTTTTATTCGACACAGCATAGTATGGGAATGAATTCAGAGTATATACGGAAGTATCGGGGTCGCAATCGCATTTGCCTTGAGTGCAGGTTAGGAATTTTTCTTCGTCACATTCATTCTTATTCAGGCATGGTTGCCCATTGTCCTTGACACGGGAGCATTGGCTGAGTTTCGAATCTTCGTAGAAGCCCTCAGGACATAAGCAAATGCCTGATGGACCACACACTGACCCTTCAACACAGTCGGCCCTCTCGAACCATGCTGTATTTCCGCTTTCCTCTTCCTCGTCAAATCCGAACTTACACCTCTCCCCAATTGAGGCGACGCATTTCTCCCTAGTTTGGTCGTATACCATGTCGTCGGATCTGGCACATTTACATTTTCCGGTTTTGTTGTCGCAAGTCAGCCAAGATTGACTTTTACATTTCAGAGTTTTGTTGCAAGGTTCGTCAAACCCGCTACGGGGTGTTTGTGATGAATGAGCATTAATCACTGCAGTCCAGCATAAAATTACGGTGGTTGTTATAATTAGGAGGCTTAGCCTATGGGTCGTCATTTTCAACCAGATCTCTAAATAAAAATGGTAATTTAATCGGTGATTTTTATAGAATATTTTATTAAAAAACCACTCAGACAAACTCTTACGTACAATTCAAAAGCTGAAGATGATTTTCACGGAAAACACGTCTCATCACATCAAACAGTCGTCTGATAACTGATAAACTAAAAATTAGTCGTGGTTTGCTGGAGTTTTAAGGATGATAAACTTTCTTATCCAGACCAATTCATAAACTAACCTTTGAGCGGACTAAAGGAAATAAGATATTGGTGACAGTTTTATTGACCTACGAGCTTTCTTATAAATATTGTAAAAATTTTGAGGATTTCTTATCTTTTTGTAAGTGGAGGGGGGGGGGGGGTTAAAAGTTTTTACATTATGTATTGAGTGAATAGCAATCTAAAAGCGCGAATATTATTCATTAATTCTGAAGGTATATGCATGTATAAAACATCATTTGTGGAGATATTGACTTCAAATACAACACTTTTTTATATAAAATATGATACGTATTAAACTGACGCTATTACAAACGATATAATTATCATCATTAAATATTTCTCTTTCTAAATCTTAAGGATCTTGGAATTTAATTCTTAACAACAACTGAGATTAGTTTTACTTTTTAATAGTTGATCCTCCATTGGTTCTATACAAAAGAAACTTCTGTAAGCACCATGCAGACATTGTGTACCAAAGTTCATGATATCGAATTCTATTTGCTGACATGCTTAGATTTTTTTTATATCTGCTTAAAATTCTCGACGGACTATCCCGACTATCTGTATGTAGTACTTTGTTATTATACTATCCATATATATGGTAGTACTGAACCATCTCAAATGAACTGAGCTGAGCCAACTATTATCTGTATTATACGACTCTTTAATCCTAGATATATTAATATGAAACAACAAATAAAGTTCACAATTTTTTTATTCTATATTTTCTTCGTTTATTGGATCATGTGGATTGAAATTAATATAGTTAAATAGGACAATCAATAAGATGCAGAATTAAATGCTGATCACAGACTTTTAGCTGAAGTGATAGGCTTTGTCAAAATATTTAAAAACCACATTTTTTTTTTACTAATAATGAGGTTGTCGAATAAGGGGAACCTTAAACGCTGATTGTCGAGTTTCGACCATCATTGTCCTCGAATACCGCAAATTCAGAAGAAACGTCCGATTCATTTGGCTTCTCACAAGTATGCTCTTTGGTCATTGAAAATCCATTCGGGCAGATGCACCGTCCCCATAAACTACCATCGCTTTTGACACATTCTGAATTCGATACACAATCGGAAGTGACTTTACATTTCAAACCAACAGTTGTGAGACACTTTCGCTTTTTATTTTCATAAAATTGACCTTTGTTTTTGCAACTACAAATACCCAGTTTACAGCGCAGACTTGCTGCTTGGTCACAAATTTCTGCAATATCAACATCATTATTATTCATATAATTACAAGAGCTTCCGAAAGCAATTTGACAATGACCACTATCGGTGTCTATGAATCCGTCATTACATTCGCAATAAAAAACGTTATCTCTTTCAATGCAACTACTTTTATCAATACAAGAGGATTTTTCATTGGGGTCACAAGGAGCGCCAACAAGACCTCTGCAGGTGGCCGTATTCCAATCATGAATCTGAAAATCTGGGTCAGAACACTGGCATTTCAGTTGCTGTCGGAATATCGTGTTGGAGTTTGGGTTTTCGTGACCTGAGCATCGGAGGTTACCGCTACAAATTGAAGTGTCATTGCATGATTGTTGATACCCCGGTCCAGAAAGTTTTTCATACGTTTCCCCGTAAGTGCTCATGCAGCGACAAATGCTCGAGCCCGATGAATCCGATTTACAGTAAGCATTCTCAACACAGTATCTCCCGGGGGTGACGCCTTGTCGAGAGCATTGCGCCCCAACTCTTCCGACACACATTCCTGGGGGAACCCTTTCTCTGCCGTAACCAGTTTTATAGCTGTCATAGTCATAATTTTTTAAGAATGAATTCACAGTATATACGGAAGTATCGGGGTCACATCGGCACTTTCCTTCAATACAAATTAGAAATTTTTCTTTGTTGCATTCATTCTCATTCAGGCATGACTGCTCATTGTCCTTGAAACGTGAGCATTTATCATTTTCAGAATCATCATAGAAGCCATCAGGACAAATGCAAACGCCTAATGGACTACAAACTGACCCTTCAACACATTCAGTCCTCTCGTACCATGCTGCACTTTCGCTTTCCTCGTCAAATCCGAATTTACACCTTTCCCCCACTGAAGCAACGCATATCCCCCTGGTTTGATCGTAAATCATTTCTTCGGGCTTTGCACATTTGCACTTTTGGGTTTCGTTGTCGCAAGTTAGCCAAGATTGGCTTTTGCATTTCAGAGTTTTGTTACAAGGGTGGTCGAAACTACTACGAATACGGATTTGGGGTGATTGAGCATGAATGACGGTAATCCACTCTAAGGACATTGCCAATACAAGGAGACCGAGACTCGCCTTGTCAATCTTTGTAGGCATCATTTTACCCGTTATGAATAGAAATCTGCAAAATAAATTATTAATTCCTTTGAATAGTTGCATATAGATAATGATAGTACAATCAATTACTGGGACTTAAAATCAATTAATGGGATAAGGTTTATTAAAATTAATACCTATATAATTGATTTTCGTGGAGGCTGCAAAAGACAAAACTAATGAATCTGGATTATTAGCTCTGAAAGTATGTCTCATCATCAACAGTCGTTTGATAACTGAACAAAATTATTTGGAGGCTATGGAAAGGAGTTCGAGTACAGTTTATGCTTAGCAATACATTAACGAACCTTTGAACTTGACTTAAAGCAACTAAATAAATTAATCAATCTTCAAATCAAAATAAATCACGGCAGCTCTGTTTTCTTGATCTGTGAGCTCTCTCGTCTTATGAATGTTAGGGGCAATTTTCAACCTTCGAAAAATTTGTCAGATTGCACGGAGGTCTATAACTTGTGTATTCAACGAATTGTAATCTGATGTTGATAATATTCATTCAATTTCATGATACACATGAAACTCATGATAATTTACAAAGTCTTTGCTGGTTTTAATACATTTTTGATCTCAACAGTCAACAGTGCGTATCGTTGATCATGAAGGTTTGAGTTTTAAACTAACGTACTTATACACGATATAAGTTTCATGACAGATTAATCTTTTCAAAGCATAGGAATCTTACGTTTAATTTTTGACAAAATTGAATTTGGGTTTACTTATTAATCTTTAATTTCGTTGGTTGTATCGGAAAGAAAAATCGTTGCCCCAATGTTCTTGTGATTGAACAAGTCTCATACGAATTAAGCCATCTATTACATATGTACTACATAAGAGTGTCAAAGACTATTAATATGATATAGCCAATAAAGTTATCCCATATTTTGTAATTTAATTATTTATTTATTGGATCTCATAAATTGAAACTAAAAATGTTTAATAGATCGATCAATTAAATTCTGATTTATGTCAAATTAAAAAATACAAGTCATTGTGGGAAGCAAAAAAATAGTTTACTAACAAGACTGTCAAATATTGGTCAAATTTGCCTTTTAAATGTTTATGAGGGTGAAATTTTGACCATCGTTATCCTCAAATACATCATCTTCGGAAGAACCGTCAGCTCCACTAGGAACGGCACAAATATGCTGTTTGGTCACAGAAAACCCATCCACGCAGGCACATCGTCCCCAGTAACTACCGTCGCTCTTGATGCATTCCGAATTTGAGACACATTCGGAAGTGGCATTACATCTTAACCCCACCGTAGTTAGGCACTTCCGCTTGTTACTTTCATAAGATTGTCCATCATTCTTACAACTACATTTGCCCTGTTTACAACGCAGATCTGCGATTTTGTCACACAAGGTCACTCCCGAAATATCAACCTGAGCATTGTCCACATAATTACAAGAACTACCAAAAGCTATTTGACAATTGCCCTTATCAGTATCAATAAATCCCTCATCGCATTCGCATTGAAAAGCGCTATCCCTGTCAATACAACTGCTTTTATCGGTACAAGAGGACTTGTCATTGGGATTACAAGGAGCTCCAACAAGACCTACACATGAGGTCTTGATCGCATCGTAGGTCTGGAAACTGGGATCACGACACAGGCATTTCATTTGTTGTGCCAATTTATTGCTGTAGTGCTGAGACACAATGTCGTACCCTGAGCATCGAAGTTTGTCGCTACAAATGGTATCGTCGCTACATGATTGTTGATAACCCAGTCCACAGAGCTTATCAGACGTTTCCCCGTAAGTGTCCATGCATCGACAAATACTCGTGTCCGATTTACAGTAAGCATTCTTAACACAATACTTCATAGGGCTGACGCCGTATTTAGTGCATTTAATCCCAACTCTTCCGACGCAAATTCCCGACGGAACCAATTCGCTGCTGTAACTGTTTTTTTTTGGCACAGAATAGTATGTGTGTGAACTCACAGTATATACGGAAGTATCGGGGTCACATCGGCATTTTCCTAGAATACAGTTTAGAAATTTTTCTTGATCGCATTCGTTCTTATTCAAGCATGGCTGGCCATTGTCCTTGACACGGGAACATTGACCATTTTTCGAATCTTCGTAGAAACCATCAGGACATGAGCAAATGCCCGATGGACCACAAACTGACCCTTTGACACAGTCGGCCCTCTCGTTCCATCCTCCAGTTCCACTTTCCTCGTCATACCCGTACTTGCACCTTTCCCCAATTGGAGCCACACATTTCTCCCTCATTTGGTCATAGATCATGTCGTCGGATCTGGCACATTTGCACTTTTCGGTCTCGTCGTCGCAAATTAACCAAGCTTGGCTTTTACATTTGAGAGTCTTGTTGCAAGGTTGGTCGAAGCCACTACGGGTTTGGTGTGATTGAGCATGAACCAGGGTAATCCACCATAAAGTCAGTATGAATACAAAGAGACTAGTTTTGACAATCTTTTCAGGTTTCATTGTGCCGGTGTGAAACATACAACTGTTTAAAATAAACTGACAGTTTCATTAAATGTTCTTAAATAGAAGTAGAATCTCTAAATAGTTTAATTTTAATTTATTAAATGAACAGTTACCTGTAAATGATGAAAAGGAATAGAACGAATTCAGCAGAATTCTCGCCTCTGAAATCAGGTCTCATTGACACTTGACAGTCCTTTTATAACTGATGAAATATAATGATTTTGGAAACCCGGATGATTGGAGTTTTGGAGTAACGAGTTTTTGTAAAATTTATGCTAAGCAATTCATTGAATTCATCAAGGAACCTTTGAAAGGGGCATATAAACTTTCGTTGACCTATGAGCTCGCTCAACTTATATGAATTTTGAGAACAGTTTTCAGTTAATTTGTCAGATAATGAAAGTCCATTACTTTAAATTCGGTGAATTGTAAATCTAAATGTTGATATTATTCATTAAATGTTAAGATTGCTTTAGCTTTGGAGGTCGGGAAATATATATATATTAGTAATGAAAATGCGTTATTATATACTACACGAGTTTAGTGAATTATTTTGACCATGATTTAATTTTTAACAACATAATTGAAATTGGTTTTATTTTTTAATTTTAGAAAATTGTAAGTACCTTTTCACTAAATTGCCAAAGCTGATGTTATTAAATTGTATATCCTGACATGCCTGATTCCTCTAAATCTTCTAACATTCTTGAATGAATTTCTGTATTACTGAAAACATCGCATATGAATTAAGCCAACTATTATACAACACTATTAAATTGGTATCGACTGTCAAAGCTGTATTGCATTTTAACATGAAAAGGAGAATAAAATCACTCATTTTTTGTTATTCAATGAATTTTTGGTTTATTGAACCTCCCCAATCAATTTAATGCTGATAGCAGACTTAATAAAAATTACAAGTATTTGTCGGAAGATTACAGAATAAGCTTTCCTAATGAGACTGTCAAATAAGGATTTTTAAATGCTGATAAGGGTCGAATTTTCACCATTACTCTCCTCAAACACGTCATCTTCAGAATAAACATCAGCTCCACTCGGTACGGCACAAGTATGCTCTTTGGTCACAGAAAATCCATCCAGGCAGGCACATCGTCCCCAGTAACTACCATATCGCTCTTGATGCATTCCGAATTGGAGACACATTCGGAGGTGGCATTACATCTTAACCCTACCGTTGTCAGGCACTTCCGCTTATTACTTTCATAAAATTGACTATCATTTTCGCAACTGCATTTTCCCCGTTTACAATGTAGATCTGCGATTTTGTCACATACTTTCATGTTGTCAACATCACCACCGTCCTGATAGTTACAAGAGCTTCCAAAAGCTAGTTGACAATAGCCCTTATCAGTGTCAATAAATCCCTCATCGCATTCGCATTGAAAAGCGTTATCCCTTTCAATGCAGCTACTTTTATCAATACAAGAGGTTGTGTCATTTGGATCACAAGGAGCTCCAACAAGGCCTCTACATGAAGTTTTGATTGCCGGGATCAGAACACTGGCAAAGAGTTCGTCGTGTAAATTTATTTTTGTTTTCGTAAATATTGGATGGGTAACCAGAGCCTGAGCATCTGAATTTATCGCTACATAGCATGGTGTCACTACATGTTTGTTCATAACCTAGACCACAAAGGTCCTCCGACGTTTTCTTGTAACCGGGCTTGCAATGGCAAATACTCGAGTCCGATTTGCAGTAAGCGTTCTCAACACAATACTTCTTGGGGTTGCTCTGTCGAGAACATTTCGTCCCTACTCTCCCGACACAAATTCCTGAGGGAACCGATTCAGCGGTGTAATAATAATCCGGCCCCGGGTATTGTATGAATGAACTCACAGTATATACCGAAGTATCGGGGTCGCATCGGCATTTTCCTTATTCAGGCATGGCTGCCCATTGTCCTTGACAGGGGAGCATTGAGCATTTTCCGAATCTTGATAGAAGCCATCAGGATATATGCAAATGCCTGAGGGACCACAAACGGACCCATTGACGCACTCAGCCCTCTCATACCACGCTGCAGTTCCGCTGTCCTCGTCAAACCCGAATTTACACCGTTCCCCAATTAAGGCCACGCACTTCTCCCTCGTTGAGTCGTAGATCATTTCATCGGATTTGGCACATTTGCACTTTTCGGTTCCGTTGTCGCAAATTAGCCAAGCTTGACTCTTGCATTTCTGCGTTTTGTTACAAGGTTGGTCGAAGCCACTCCGGGTTTGCGTTTGGGGGGATTGAGCATCAATCGCTGCAATCCACCATAAAGTCAGTGTGAAGAGAAGGAGATTCGTT
The DNA here is from genome assembly GCA_906901685.1 of Desoria tigrina. Classification (NCBI taxonomy): domain Eukaryota; kingdom Metazoa; phylum Arthropoda; class Collembola; order Entomobryomorpha; family Isotomidae; genus Desoria; species Desoria tigrina. Next base: position 4,022,137 of record CAJQTU010000010.1, on the reverse strand, counting down.
TTATGAATCTTTCCTTGTGTCATTTTTCCGTGGGTGTTAAATAGAAATCGAAATCTGTAAAACATTAATACTCATCTAAATATTTTAACTTGAATCTCGATGCAAATTATTTAATTGTTACCTATTTCAGTTCCGTGAGCAGACGTCTTGACTCTAAAACTACCTCTCAACGCCAGTTTTTTTTTTAAATTAATTAACAAATAAAAGGGTTTTGGCGTGGTTTGACTTTTTAAATAACATTCAACGCATCAAAAATGACTTTTCAGCCGTTGACAATGAAACGAAATGAGACAGTTTTCTGAACTTATGGATGGGACATGACTTTATCATCTAATTTCAATTATTCTGATATTTCAAGGAGGCATATTACTTATTGTATTAAAATCAAAGTCTATAGTTGCATGTTGAATGGAGTGACTGTTAATGCACTGTTTAGCAAGCTTGGCTTGTAATTGTAATCTTGCTTAAAACGAGATGAATAAATGAATTGTTATTCATGGTATCAACTCCCAATTTATACGCTATTTATACACTTACAGCCAGTAAAACTGATCCAAGTAAATAAAACATTAACATCCGTTGACAAAAGGATTTCAACTTCCTGAGATTTGATTTTTACTGAACGGCCTATCATATCACATATTGACATACATTTGCCTATTCACGTATTCACTGATTGAGTACAAGTTTTTATCGAATCATATTTTAATATCATGTCATATGTCATAACGAAAAGTTGGATCCCACACGCCAAGGACACCCGACAAAAATCCATTCTAACTGCTACATCCATTTTCGAATTAAAAAGTTTTCTAAATAACCATTTTTTCGATAAATAAATCATCGGTGTAAATTGCAAATATGCAAACTACTCTTAAAACATACCCCGCATGGCATGAAATAGATTCCTAAACCCATTCCCAGCGGAACACTTACCAAACCCAACAAACATATGGAGTGCACTTGAAGACGTCCAATTTACTGGCATTTTAAAGAGCTTAAAATATGTCGAAAAAAGAAGGGTCCATTTGACCAGAGTTAACTAGAGTCATTATTTACATCTTCGGTGGAGACATGCAGTCTGGCTGAACGCCGGAGGAAAGGGTGGCTCTTGAATAATTGAATATTCTTCAGTCCTAACCCAACCTCATAATAATATATAAGCTCATATAAATACATTAACTCAAGAGTAGCTTAAAGTACTTTAGTTTCCTTCGGTTTCATTTTAATCCTTTCTGTATTTACAGAAATAGAATCTTTTAAGCCCATGTGGGCCCATATTATTGCCCTTCTTTTAATACTATCAAAGGGGCTTTGAGTTGATAGAGGCTGACATAACATAACATGGGTTGAACAGTTTATGCTTTCTTTCCACCCCCTTTCATCCTCGTCTATAAAACACTTATTCTCGTATAAGAGTTTGGCTTCTTGGAGGAGAGTTAAAAAGTTAAGGAAGTAGAAGAATAATGAAGAAGGGTGTTCTGATTCTGTTGGTTAGTTAGGGTCGCTCTCTTGTTCCTTCGTCGGCGTCTTTTTCATTACTCATTCCTGCCTGGACTGGACGTAATTTATTGGCAAGGGAAACGGTTCGACGAAATTATACAAGGCCTGATTCTTCGGATTTTGTTTTATTTTGCTAGAATGATGGCCTTGGGTTTTATGTCGGGAAGGGGCAAGGCTTTGATACATATTTCTTGGGTTGATTTTTTGGGTGATGAAGATGGTGATATATTGAGCTCTGAAAGTTTGAGTTTAGGAATGGACGAATATTTCATTTGCAATTGCGATGCAATGGTTTAATTTAAGTGTATGATATCTTTAAATGTAACTACTTTAATAGGGACTGGAACAGATTCTTGTTCCGAAGGTTTCAAATGATTTGGAATTACTCGTTTTTGAGTCAGGAATTCGAGATTCCATTTTTCTAAGGTAAATGAATAAAATTAGTGAGACTATATTTTAATTAAAGTTGCAACATTGCTGGAATTGCAGCAATAGTAAATTGTACAATAGTACACTTTATTCTTCAACAGCTTCATTTAATAATTATTACAAACTGATTTATGTATTTGATCCATTACATTGATCTACATCATCACCCAGTAAATCTATTATGTTCACTTGAGCTCAAACAGTTTTTTATTGACTCATTCTTCGAACTTTAAAATCTGTGCCAAAGCCAGAACTTAAAAGACCAAAAAAAATCTCTCCACATACAACATATGACAAGGATTCAGAAATATCTGGATTATGATCTCATTTCTCAAACATCTATATTAAGAGCATTAAAAGATCCCCAGTCACCAGTTATGCTGCTATAGGACAACGGGATGATCTAATTGAAAACATCTGCTAAAAGACTACCTTAAAGTTTAAAGTAATATAAAATCCCGATGAGACATCCATTTCGCATTTACGACTCTTCTCGTCACATAAAAAAAATTGCAAACTATAAATGGTCTTCATACTAACTAACTTTTACGACGGATGAAATGACTCAGAATTTATTTTAGAGCGATTTTGACAAGTATCGGAAGGTCTGAATTCTATTAAAGTCCCAGACGTTAAATTAAAATAAGATTGACTCTATTCTAAATTAGAAATGCTTTACTAATTGTACGTCCTTAAAAATATAGTTTTTGCAAGATTGGCATATCTAACCGTTTTCAAGCCCTTAAAATCATGTTGATACTGTCAGGAAGAGGCTGAATAGCAAGCCCAATAATAATCCAACATCCCATTCAAAATTTGAAAAAAAATGACTTGCCGTGACTTGATATGACAGGTTATCTAAGGATCTGATTTACAATTGGAAACCATTATTACATTATCCTCCTCCCAACTAATTCCGACTACCACGTTCTTATTCACATTATGTTCACAGTTTTCAAAAGAATCAAATCACTCAATCCGACATGTCTGCCTTAAAATGGGTGAGGCAAAGATTCTTCCCAAATTGTTAAAGCATTAACTATTCAGATTTCACACGATTTTCTAAGCCCACTTAAAATACAAGAACCTCGTATACAAAACTGTCTCATTTGCTGCCAATTACTAAACCCTGCAATTTCTGGGCATTAATCCTTGTAATTTTGTGTTGTTAATAATGTGCTATTTCATAAAAACGGAAACTTGTTCTGATCTCGGATCTAAAAGCCCTCTAATCTTTGGAAAATACTCGGAATGTGCTGTATTCTGACTTGCAAGGAGTGTAAGTGTTTCAAAACACTTTGACCTCGTATTTAAGAGCATTTTTCGATTTCCGGATTCTTAAATTTGTGTCGGTTTTGAAGGCATGGAAGTAAGTATTAAGCCAGTAAGTATATTGATACGAAAAGTAAAAAGAGATTGAAAGGTAAATCTAATTGATTTTCATCCCTGACATGGCCTGTCGTTAGTGCCTCATCATTTCATCATCAAACTGATCAAATGTTGACTCACATCGACTCATCAACATCAACCCTGGCATCGTCCTGACATGCCGTGCACTGCAGATTTAATAGCAGATTTCAATCAGACCTGACTTAACAACCACTGTGCAATTAATTCCTTCTGACTTCCATCTCCTAGCAGAGACTAATAGTCCTAGCTAAACCTATACAGTCAATTTCGGCTTCTGTTACATCACGTATATAAACTATCGACAAAATAATGAATGTTGTTTCCCTTGTTTCAAATAAGCTAACCAGGCATATGGAAATGTAGGTATTTTTAGACTCTGAGCCCGTTCCCAATGACAATGTGTTATTAATCAAAATAGAAATGGCCGAATCAATATGACTGCCTGGGTAATTGAAGGAGAAACTCCGTTATCATTTAATTATATTTAAATCCTGCTTGCAACTGTTGCAAGTCTGGTTGGATAAAATACGGAAATCGGTTCGGGAAATGGAATAATTCTATATTTTATCGAATTTTAGAGCTGCGATTTTTTGTTGGAATCAAAATTGTGATGTTATTTAGTTTTGAGCGCAAGTGTAACGTTATGGCGAAGACAGACAGACAGAACAACGGACACCAACACATTCACATTATGTATCTACGATACATTAATCGGTAGTCAAATATTCAGCAGAAGCTAGATTATAATGATAAGGACTAAGCAGAATTACATTAAGAGAAAATTCTGAATACAAATGAGAAGATTTCATAATGATGATGGATTTTTGACTCGTAACATGGTTCGTCCATTGTGTAAGCAAGCAGCTGAAACATAATCCGACCTTCAAACAAGACCAACTAACAAGGCAAGTAAGGTAGGCCGATGAGACTGAAAAATATTAGGGATATTAAATTTAACTATTCCGTGTTTATTATTTTATGGACATAAGGGATCAAATATCCGTCAAATAGGACCTATGCCGGCCGTAAAGACCATTCTCAAATTTTACTTTCACGTCCAGCCTAGCAAAACTTTGCCGGAGGATCTGTTCTGAGGGTGGACTAAGATAATTATCGATAATGATTTTGCTAATATGCTTCCAATCTTGCTTCCCTTATTTCTCTATAGAACACATCTTTAGTTTTCGAGATATCCCTAAGGTCATCTGGGAGTGTGGGCCCTTCAATCTGTTAAAGTACACAAATCGTCCAGTTTGACATGTCAAACGACATAGGAATATACGACGGGTTTACCTTACAGTTCCAGAATTTACTTAACATATTTTGGGAATGGAAATCCGATCCCCCTGTTCATCCTGTTGTGGCCTGAGTGAGCCGATATTCTTAAACAGACACATAAAAACAGCAGATTGCCTTATAATTCTGGTAGAAATATCTGTTCCTTTGCTTTCCGGCTATACATACCTATATGGTCGTGGTCGTAACATGGTTTGGTGAATGAAGAATGAGTGAAGGGAAAAGTCGGGGAAATTAACAAAGCAATTAACAAAGCCAACATTTGTGCGTCCCTTCATTTTTTCCAGTCATTCGACTTTCAAAACATTTCAGAGTTCCCACTTAGTTAATGAAGAACGGATGTTCTTCTGCACTCTTAAAGTTTTAGGACTTTTAGGGTTTTAAAATTGATGTTAGGGAATGAGTTAAAAGTAAATTTTGGTTTGGAACACTTCTTCCTGAACTGTTTCTTTTCTCGTGTTTTTTTCCTCTCTCTCTGCCTACTTAGCCTATGTTCTAGATAAATGAACTCTAGGAAACTGTTTCCAGACAACATACTAGAGAAGAGGAATATTATTAGCTGTGACCTTTCTTATACTTGCACAAGTTGCAAGGATATTTTAGGATGTCCTTGCTGTACTTGTCTTCTGTTGCCTCGTATGCTTACCTCTTAAATTGTATACATAAGGACAAGTATTTTGAAGTAAACATGGGAGTTTGAATATGTCGACTTCAAGGGGGTGATTTGGCTTTCAGGACTGATTTAAAATACTTGTTTAACCTGAAATTGAGGACTAAGTTGGTAGTGGGACGATTATACCAGGCAAGGCATGATTGTTATAGATTAATAGATGTGTTTGTTTGTTTGTATTCAATATAGTTATGGGCAAACATTCGAACATTCCTTGTAGTCTTAAAATTGTAAGTTCTAACGTTTATATGCTTTCTTTGACGAATTTGTTTTGTAATGGTCCATCATAGGTCTGTGGGGGCATATGATTAAAGTCAAATTCGTATTTGATTGTAAAATTTTAAAATTTGGATCCTTCAACTTTTTTAGCATCCTAAAATGTTGCTGTTTTTTAGGAAATTTCTTCTGGAATTTGCTCTAAATCTCGAACGATTTTAACTAACATGATGAGAAAGATGTCGAGACTTCGACATACTAAATTGTGGCCGAAATGGCCTGTAAACAAAGGAAGCGGATAATTTCCATCCCAAGAAAGAAGGGTGTAAAGTTGAGGAAGTCCATTTTATAATTCATTCAAGATGGAAAGGGATTTTTCTCCTCCACTAACTTTCACCCTCATGCCTAGTTAGTTTTAAAGGATTGACTCGAACTGTTCCTCAGCTTCTTCGTCTGAAATTGTCTTGTAAACCATACATTTTATATGCATAGGAACTTAGGAACAAAACATGTTTGGCCGAAGAAGTGATCCCTGAACAGTCTCTCTTGTCTGTCAACTCCAGTCAAGGAACATTGTTCATTTCGCCAAAATAGCTCCACTTCTCATAAAGTACAAATGGCATAGCTAGCATAGCATTCCCTAAAAATCCTCTTGTCTTAAACTCTTGAAGATTCCTCTTCTACCACCACCACCCACAACATTTCTGAGAGAATTTAAGAATCATAATAATACATCCAAATCATCCAACATCTTCAAAAGCGAAGGCAATCAGTTCGGGAGCCTCACTTCATAAATCTTTCCCTTGTTTCAGGAATATTGAGAAATGAACTCATTTGCCTTTGGTCTGTTTAAAAATACGAAGAATTCTGGAACCAAAACTGGGACTACATTGTTAGACTTAATAACGAGTCCCATCCATCCTTCACATTTCACGAATCCAACTCGCCTCGTCATTTCATCTGGCCGAAGCTAGATTGTCGGATATTTCTCAAATATCTAATTGTAAGCATTAAAAGAGAGACGGAATATCTAAGATTCCGAGATGATGGATGAAGATTATTAAAGAGTGGTTCTTGATTTTAAAAGGGAAGGAGATGTAGGATTTGAAGAATCTAGGAAATCTGATGGATGATCATGATTAACTTTCGGAATAAGTAAATAGGAATGAATGGACTGATTCGCATTCAGAAATCACGTACTTTTGCATTAAGAGAGACATGGACGTGGCCCTTGTCCCAGCTGCCTCGAGCTTTCAATTCTGAAGTCCTTAGACTTCCTCCAATTAAAGATTCATCACTAGAAACAAAGAAAATGTTTAACTTTATTTTTTTTAGGAAATTTACAGTTTCTTGGAGGTAATAAGCAATTCTATTCTCCTATTTGAGAAAGCTTGTCAACTTTGACATTTCCATCTCTCCATTGACTTGGGATTTTATGATTCGGATTATTGAGCAGACGAGAAGAAAGCATTTTTTTCCTGTTGGGTTTTACACCCTTGCAATTAGATGGTTAACTAATGAGGATGGGTTCCTTGAACAATGAAGCTAGCGAAATTGGACGTTTTATTATTTGTTTAGCTTCGTTTTTGTGCTGGATTTTGGATATGTACACAGGGAAGTAAGGGAACTATTTGAGTTTGAAGAAGACAGAAAAAAAGTCTCGAATTACAAGTACAACTCTGCTGTATAGTATATAGGGAACCCAGAGTGGGATCAAATTTCAATATTTCTTTTGAAAAAAAGAGCAACAATGTGGGCTTACAAACTTCGTGTGTTGTTTTCATCAGTTGGGTTTTTGGATAAGTATAAAGAAACCACAAATTCAAAGTTCAAATCTTTAAGAGATTCTTTGCAAGTCCACCCTGTAAAGTCTTATCATTATTATTAGTATGCTGACTGATTCGTCTCTCTCTCTCTCTATAGAGATAGGGAGAGTATTCAATTTCCAAAATGCCAATGATGAATAGTTCAATAAGACATTAAACATTTTGAAACCTATCTACACGAGAGGAGGATTCCATCACATCGCAAAGTAAAAGTAAGGAAAGACGGCTTTCCTTTCTACTTCCTTATATAAAAGGATGAAAAAACGTTTTAAAAAATCTCTAATCTCAAAACTTAAACCCTACACCAATTCAAGTGCTTTTTTGTTGCTGTCTTTGTAGTAATGAAAGCTTTGAAACCTTACGACCTTAAAACAACTCTAGAACAATGGGAATAGGATAACAAACTCAGTTGTTGATGAACCAGTGAAATATTTATTGGGTCTTCGGAATGTCTTTTTGACTTTTATAAAAACTAATCCCTAAAATCCTCGTTATTAATTCCATATTTTAAAATATTTTTCCGAAAACGCGTAATAACACTTTACAAGCTTATAGATTCATTTAAGCTCCATATTATTAGCAGGGCTTAATGATATGCAGATTTATCAAATATTTTTATTTGAGGAATTGTTCGGCTTGCGGTGAGTTTGTGAGTGTACTGCGGATTGTGGCTTTTATGCCTTGTGGTGGTGAATGAGGTTTCATTTATTATACAATTATTATTGGTTTCCTTTGCAATTTACAGCTTTACTTAGGAAAGCTTTGGATATATCTATAAACAGAGTAAAATTCAGTTATAATGTTTCATACATTCAGTGTATCTAGCATCTGCTAAAGCTCTTTGTACTGCATTTGACACACCCTACCTCATCAACTTCTCGGCTAAACCATAATCTACTATATACGGTGCAAGATACAATAAAATTAGGAACCTTAGCCGAGGAATAAGGCATAATGCCCTCCTCCCTCCTCTTCTTGGAAACATCTTCAAATCTCTAAACTTTGGAAATAACATGCGAAAATCCCCCCTGTCTCTAGCCTCATCTCTACTGGTTGAGACTTGCATAACTATCATCAGGTTTTATCGAACAGTGTGGATAAATTCTTATCCTCCTCGAGGAGGAGAGACCTGAGACCTTGTTCTTGAATTGTTGTCCAAGTCCCCAAGCGTTTCAGAATCCGGAGAAGAACAAAAAGGACACGAGGTTCTGGTTTTGCTACCCCCTCGGGAATTCATCATCTCATCATCTCAACCTCCTAGAACATAGTCGAGTTGAAACAGTCCAAATCCGTGGTTATCGGAGACTTATCTTGATCTCCTCGTATTCCTTCCTTCCCTAGCTATGCTACTATTTTTGGACATTTTGCTAGTATCGTGAATCTTGCTCATTATTGTATAACCTTAAATCTCGAAATAAGAGCCCCTTGCAGCTCAAAATAATTCCCCACCTGGGAAATAGAAAAATATCTTCGCTTTGCCCATTCTGATTTCCAATTAAAAATATAAAAAGTGGAATTATTGTGGATGTTGAATACGGAGGCTTAAACGTAAATATATGACAAACTATAATTTTAACTTAAATTTGGCCAGATAAGTAAGTTTAAGTTCTCATTGAAGACAAGATTCTCAAAGATAAATGACTAAAAAAATATCAAAATGTCATTACGATTTTATAGCCTTCTAAATATACGCCCAGGTGGGGTTTTATTTCGGGATTTTTAGTGACAGATTCCAATTTGATTCCCTGGAGCAGATGGAAAGCAGCATCTTTTGTCTCCTTCACGATTCCACAGACCATGTTCTTTCTATACTTCCTCCTGCTTATACAGTCGAGTCGAATGGGACATGGGACATGTCAACCGCTTTCGTCAACTTAGCAAACCAAGTGAGATTGAAGAAGATTACTCCTTGGCCACGAACCAAATAATAGGAACGGAATCATGGCCGACAGTTGTACACTACATCGCCTCCACTTCAAATCAATTGTTTCCAACACTTATTGAAGTGCATCAAGTCACCCAAAAAGACCAAAGAGACCAGAGGGGGTTTTCTATATCGTATTATTCATTGAGCTTGGAATTGGAAGAGGATGGAAATTGAAGGATCTCCTTACACACGATTTCATTCTATTTACGCTAGAAAGAACAATGGAGAGAAAGTTGAACGGTATAGCTATTATAATGTAATCATACATGTAGGATGTAGATGTAGGTAGGGTTCTGATCAGGTAATATTGATAGGGACATTTACTTGTCCTATCCCTGTGTAAAGGCATATGTCGAGAATATTTAAATGTGCAATTTTACGGGATTGCGGGTGGAAATAGAAATACCCGGATGGATTTATGGATGGAAGGGCATGTCGGAGAGTTTGATGGTTTTGATGTGACAGTGCACTGAAAAGTGATAAGATCCCCCTTCTTCTTCAATCAAATTAAGTACAGGACTTTCCTTACTAGTGTTTTTTAGTATCTTTAGTCAACAAAACACGTATAGGATTGGCTTTTTATTTTCGGCAGTTTAAATTGCATATTGGTGATGTGCAGTTTAAAGTTTAATATTTACTGTTCACGTGATTAATAATTTTTTTTTGCTAATTATTAATTAACCCATTATGAAACCTACATAAAAATCAATTTTTCCAACCACAATAAAACCAAATCCGTGCTCAAAAGTGACACTACCCGCATAAAGAAATGGATTCGAATTAAATAACCATAACCAAAATGGCACAATAACAAAAAAACACTACATCTTCCTTCGATTACTATGCCCAATCCACCCGGGCAGTTCTGCATTTTGGCATTTCGGAACTCGGGATTATAAACAGATAAGACCATATATATTAAAGGCTCTCCCCGCCAATCTAATTGATCCATGTGGCCATGTCACTGTCCTCATCCATATCCTTGCCTTTGGCTTGTAACAGGGTTAAGGTTGAGGTTTAGAGGTTTATTGGTTGGAGGTGAGGGTTATACACAAATTATTATCGGTTAGTTTGGCTGGAAATGTCAGGAAAGGGAATCAAATCATATTAAAGCTAAACCCTCTCTAGATCCAGTTCCATGCAATTTACTGCCTTTTCAACTCTTCAGATGTCAAATCAATTTGAAGGGATTTGAAGGCAAGATTTTTCCGGATATTTCCACTCAGGGTGGATGACATGACGGTATCAGTAAAATAGCTGCCTCTTCAGCAATCTCCTCAATCTCTCTCCTATAGCGAGTAATTACAAGAGTGAGTGGACGTGGAGATTTGTAGATTAACTGGAATTAGGCCTTAATTGTTGTAACTTGTAACCACCAGCAGAATCAGAATAGTACAGTGCTAGAGGGAGACAACAAAATAATTATCCTCTCATTAGATTAGAAAGGAAGAGGCTTTCCCACGTTTATCAACTTCCTAACAACAACCGAGAATCATTCATCATCCCGATCCTCCCAAAAAATGAATTCAACCGATCCCGACTAGCAGACCACCAGGGTCAATTACGACCTAACGATTTAAAACCATATTGAATGAACGTATGTTGTATAGTGTCTTAAATCCCTCATAACAATGGTATTTGATGGTAATCTAGGCTAGATTCATTTGATTTGGCAATTTGATCCGTCTCTTAAAAGCCCTTTTCCGGCCGTTTATACACTATATTTCTTTATAAGGAACTCGTAAAAAAATCGGGATGAGATTGAATTGACGGAAGGAAGGATGATGGCTCGCCGCTCGAGCTGATTTTTTTTCCGGATGGGTTTCCTATCTCTGCGATACATCTTTAGTTCTATTTTATTGACTCGGGGATTTTATTTCTTATTCCTAGTTGGAGAAGGGAAAGTTTAGGTTTGGAGATCGATTGGATAGACTATTTATTTTTTAAATCCTGATATGTGGGGGTTAAATCAGGGTTTTTTAACATTTAAACCTTTTGTTTGGATCAAAGAAACAGGATCAGGAAGGACAATTTTATTACATTTTTAAGCAAAGGCATAGAAATAATTTGTTTAGTTAGTCTACTGTTTAAATTCAAATGTATTGGTAAGTTCTTCATCTTGCGAAGGCTACCTTAGAAGGTCAGTAATTTTATTTTGGCCCTCGCCATCAAGTGATCGGGATTTGAGGGCTAAAGTTAATAATTATCCTAAAGATTTATCAGTGAGAAGGATTAAACTCTAGAAATAATCATCGTCGTTAATGTGGAAAGGTATAATTAATGAAAAATAAATAAACCTTTAAAATTAATTAATTAAAATCGAGTCTTTCTGATCTCTTTACGTCTTTACATTAATTAAAAAATAAATGTATCTTCTTTAAACTGGCCCTACTAGCTACTGTACTATTGGCACTTTGGCAGTGCTTTCTTCGTTTAAATTATAGTAATATAATATTTCTAAAATCTTTCAAACGAACAGATCCTCTAAATTGCTCCCATATCCTAATTCTCCATTCAAATCCGCTTTTATCGATCAAAATCCAAGCCTACAACTACTCTAATTTTTTTCTCCGATTCCATTTCCTCTCTCCTTTCGTTCCCATCTTATATTTTGGCTTGGATTACTCATCCTGTGATTCTGTTATGACTACTTAGAAGAGGGCAGAGACAAGACATGGGGTAGATATGGAAGTTCGTAAAGGGTCACGACTTACTCCAAAGTGACTGACTTAAAAAAGCATTTCCCAATGTTTATGAATTCATATCTGATTTATCTATCCTCTGAACTTCTGCCTTCACTTTTTTATCTCGTTTATTTTTTCCTTCCAACCAGCAACAACGATCTACATCTCTACATATGATTTACATGTGCTCTTCCTGCCTTTTTGCATTTTTTTAAGTGAGACCATAACTTATTACCAACACTTTAGATTGGACGAACGGTTCAACTTATTTAAACTTTGGAACTACATAGGAGAGTTCGGAGTAGAGACCAAGGGTCTCCTCATCCCTAAAATATCATCATGTTTAAGAACAGGTTCTAATGGAATAACGACATATACCCTCTAGTTTCCCCGAAATCACTCGCATAAAACTGTATCTGATCCGGGGGAAATAAAAAATGACTCACCGTAATCTATGTTTTTATTCTGTCTGTGGCTAATCAGATATCAGATCTGCTTGAAATTGGAGAAAAAAATAATTATCAGATTTTGATTAACGGAAAATTGGTTGATTGAGGTTCAAAATGTGGTTAATTTCTTTAAAAACCGGAGGTTAAACCGAGAAATTTCCGAATCGGTCTGGTAAATCGGTGGGTATTTTCTATAAAAAGCAGTGGGTCCATTCTACAACTCTTTCCATTCCAATTTGGAAAAGCTAATTCCGACTTGTAGAGGCAAGGGAAAGGGCGGAGGGTGGATTTTTGTTATTATGTTTGTCTTAATAGAATCTTCTCTATCCAAGTTCATGGAGGAGAGAGATGTGGCTCAATATGCAATAAATTTCAATCTTCAGAATCTTGACAATATCTCTTCATTCACTCCTCCATATGTGTTTTGTTCCATGCATTTATTATAGAATAGGCAGTGTAACGGTTCTTATCCGCTTTGTTTTGAAAAGCGAGGCTGAAACACTGGAAGACTCTGTTGTGTTGTCTTCTATCAAATCTGATTCAAATAAGCGATTCCTCTCCTCTGCCTTGAGAGATATGTTTTTGAACTTTATGTTGTTATTCTAACATGTTATTACGTCTATGCATAATGTAACTTGACCTGGGCTCGGAGTATAAATAAATTCGGTGGTGTGTGTCTGAGGGATGGAAATCTGTTAGAGATTTCTTATGAGAAGGGACCCTATTCAGATTTAGATTCATCGGGTTCCAGAGAATCGAGACTTGAAGACGTTGGGAGAGAGATCGGAATACTGTAACGTGGGCTCCCCGCCTCATTTGTGTTTTATGATCAACTTCCAACCGAACTTCCCGTCATGGTTCGTCCATTTATGTATTAGGTTTTTTATGCATCTGAACTTTTTAAATCTGATGCTGGAGGCAGTGCGTCGATTTTTAGATTGTCAGGGATTTCCTGTACTTGGGACGTATTGATTGCCAGCGTCTGTCATGATTGGAAAGTGATTTTTGCAGACATTTTCTCATTATGAGAGGAAAAATTAGTAGGAACTGCCTAACGTCAAACGATATCGCAAAACAGAATCTGGTTTTGGCAAAGCTGTGAGAAAATGCGGGGAGTTATAACTAATTTTGTAGTGGTAGTTAACAAGTCACAAAACAATAACCTCGTCGGGGTTTGAAAAAGTATCTCCCTTGGGGGACATATTTCATTAACAACGGTAACAATCGGTTTTTAACATTTGTTTGCTTAACTCTGCAAAAACATCTCATCTATGCCACAAATTCTATTTTCAATCACCCTTACAAATTATCTCGACATCAAAGAACCTAAAATATTTTTTAAAGCTAAAAGAATAAAAAATAACAATACAGCCTAGGAAGAATTGCATAAAGCTTTGGATTTAACCCAGCCTGGAACATAATCTTCCGTTTTAATATCTCCATCCCCTGTGTCCTCATGTTTAAAGTGTATGAACAGTCCCGGATTAAATGCTGATGGTCCCCATGGCTAGTGCATCTATTTCATCTCTAGACTCAGCGTTCCCGTATAAGGATGCGGATGTACTGGAGCCGCAGTCAAGTCACCCGTTTCGGTCTTCCTTGACTTGAGCGGATAAAATAGTTAGTTTAGTAAGCAGTAACTGAGTAGAGTTCCTCTGTATGTTTACTAATAGCTATATAGTTGTCTTTAAGAAAGCTCTGCGCTTGTTAAAGGGTTTTACTCTGTCCGTCCGTCCGGTTGAATATTTTCAGCTACTTTTTCGGAGCCATTTATGTCATTTTCAGCAGTGGTTTTGAAGGTCCTATCTATAGGGCAAAGGGTTCTATTTGAAAAACATTGAAACCACATACATGTGCCAGCGTGATACATCGTTGGATTAGAATGGTATGTCGAGTGCTATTCAACGAAGTAGTACTCTATGGTTGGGGAAATACAAGATTCTTAAACAAAGCGTTAAATGCCATTTGACGTCTTGTTTTGGTGTGGTTTCACCTTCACTCTTTTCCTATGTGCGTTTGCAACGCTTAATTTGGTTTTGGTAAAACTATGTTGGCCAAGAAGATAGAGAGAAGACGAGGTTTTGGTTTTGAGTTTATTTGAGTTTTGAAGCTTAATTGAGGAGAGTCTAGGTCTAGTCTCTGCTGTAGGAATAAATATATATTTGAGATCTGGTAAGTTTGTAACTAGCCAGCTTTATAGAGAGTAGAGAGGATAGAGGAAATAATACTTGGGAGGTTTTGTTAAGTAACTTAACTTTCCTTATGCTTTCCTGATTCCTTGTTCTTCCAACAAAGTCTTAATTACACGAAGACACTTGCTGAGCATAAGTAAAGCTATTAGTTGATGAAATGAAAACACAACTCAGTCAAAAGTTGGGGGGACTCCGGGGACAACTTTTGTCCTCTTCGAGAGAGAGTTGGTAAACTGAGTCCTGTCTTTAGGACATCAGGAAATGAAGTTTAGGACATCCTCCCCGGCTCCTTTGGAGTGAAAGAACGTTGAACGTGGTGGAAAGTACGAGTTGCGAAGCGAAATTCCAAAATTTAAGTCTTAATTCGCTCAACCAACTGAACCTAACTGTTTGGGCTTATGATTTGGATAAGGATTTTGCTGGGATGATGAAATTACCAAAAACAATGATAAAAATAGCATATTAAGTAAAGCGAGGATAATGCGCTGTTAAAGACATTTGGTTTCGCTAATTTAGCATGATACAAGTTTTAAATGATGAATCACAAAAACCTGTTAAAAGTCCAAGAAAATTCAAACTCTACTATAGAGGTGAACGGCAAACAAATACAAAACCTTAATATTTTTACCTCAACTGTTTTTCCAGCTCTTTACTTTGTATCAAATTTGTAACGAATTAAGATATCTTTCTACGAAAATTCAAAACCAACAATGCTATGATAAAATCCAACAATGGCCCATTGTTGAATCTGTAAAGTACTTTTACTTTTGTGTGGTGAAATGGCTCAATAGATTTTTATTTTACCGGTTCCTCTCTCTCTCTACTTGGACTTGTTGATAGTTGATACCTCTGGGTTTTGAAACTTAGGATCCCACATGGCCGAGACTTGAGGTCTTCGGTTTCACAAGTCTCTAGTATAGAATATAATGGATATTTTATGCCTTGATAATTTGAGACTTTGAGATAAGTAAATTGCCTTAAAAAGCAGTTGAGTTGATAGTTGGTCGGTGTGACCAAGTAAGTGGCCATTGAATATCGAATCTAAAAAGGAATCCCAGAGAGTTATTAGTTCAGAAGTAATCTGGCCGCTTTATACTTATATAACTCATCCGCCGTAAAAGATTTCAGTCTCAGTTTCTAACCCAATAGCTTGTCACCGTCTTGTCTTGTCTTTCGACTAAATGGAACTATATAAGGGTCTTTTTAAAATCTTAAATGCTCGATTTATAGTGCCCCTACTCCTCACTTACAACTTACAACTTACCTTACACGTCCCAGTACATCTGTACAGTCTTGTTGTAAGTATACAGAACAGATACAGACAATAATATCATACAACATACAGAAAGTTTGAAATTACTTAAGAGTCTGTGGGGTTGGCTTCGATGGCCTTAATGCAAAAATCATGTAATAAGTAATGGCTCTTCTTCTTCATCTTCTTGTTTTAAATGGGTTTTAGTTATAGGATTCTGTAGGATCTTAAGGAGAAGGAAGTCAGTTGGAAAGAGGGCCCTTCCTCCGTCCTTAAAGACAGAGGCCTAATCTGTCCATCCCTTTTAGTTCTGTTAATGGCTCTCTCCGTCATCTCAAAATACTTTCCTATACTTATAAAGGTGGCTACAAAGTTGTGATAGTTAATTTCCAGCTTGTACTAACTACCTAAGCTAACTACACCAAGGAAATCTTGAGATTGTCAGTTGTTGTTGAGATATTTTATTTTATTTTAAGGCCCGAGGAACGAGAGCCGTAGAAAATCCCATTCAATTCTCTATAATCTCGCTACAATGTTGCGGATACCGCTCCGGAAAGTGTAGAAATGCTTTTAAAATTGCTCATTTCGAGGATGATTTGGTGCTTGAATGATTTTTAAAAGTTTTTAAAACTTTTAAAACTGAAGTCTTAAAAAGGGGAGATAGGACACGTAGTTAGTACTAGGGAGACGTAGATTCTTTTAAGAGAGAGACCCTTTTTGACAGATGATACTTGCTCACTTGCACTTACTCTTCTAAGGCTATGTGCTATAACTTATAGGAACTACTTAAGGATAAGACATTGAACTATCCAGAACTATTGACATTGATGGTATTTTAGAATTGGAATCTTTATAGAAGTACCATGGATAGGGCTCTTTTCCAGGAGGTTATAACCTTAAACCTAAAACCACAGACTGGGATTCCTTTCAACGTTTAACACGAATCTGGTCTTCGTCTCCTACCCTATCTACTTAGCATCTTGAGAGAGAGATGAAAAAACGGGTCTTGATTCTGTCGACGTCTTTTGTCTATAAATACTTTGACCTGCCCTTATCCAACCGTTATTAAAGGGGTCTTTCATTGCTTCAGCCATTAGATATTCGATTCAAGGGTAGATCAGCACTTTACTCTCCCTAGCCCTAGCCATTTCCCATGTTTTTAAGGATTTTTTTTCAACCGTTCCTGAGCCCATTGAAGTATGTGCCTGTAATAACCGGAGTTTGGAATCCAATGCAAAGGAACTCTGGAAAAGTGAGCATTCTTCCCGTCATTTTTAAGCAAACTAAAATTGTCAATTGGCTCGTATTACCATCACCATCAACCACTACTTTCCCTCCTGCTTCCTACATTGTTAGGGACAATAATATTGACAGTAACTAACGTTTAGGAGTAACGAAATAATATGGCTTTGGAATTCTTCTGCTTGTGGAAGTCATCTGGTTATGCTTAAACCTGCTGTCTGTTTCTAGCTTTTTCTATTCTAGATTGGTAAATGTGCTCTAAATTATTGTTATTGTACTCGGGTGACTGGTCTATTGATTTTACTGGATAAAAACACACGTCGGATTTGACACTTCCCTCATCTGATGTGACATTCTGTCAGCCGTTTGATATTCGAATTTGGAACAGTGACGAGGACGCAATTCGTTCCGGTTTCATATTAGAAGTACTGGAGAGAGAGAAAGAACATCAAAGTAAAAGAAGAGGTGACAGGTGTTGCATTAGGTTATTAACAGAGGAGAGACAAAAGTCCTGTACTTTCGAATCTAGAGTCTTGAGGACCGGTCATAAAACATGTCATCTTTAGCTGCGTTGAGTGTCAACTCTGTCACCAGACTGTCGGGTTTTTTAGCCTGCCACCTTGAAAAATAACTTGATGTGTACGTACGTCCCTTTGGATAAGGGAACTGTTAGCTACACGTACCCGCGGCACCAGCAGCAGCCATGAGCTATCAACTATCAGCTCCGTCGACAGACAGACCTGACTTGTCTGTCGCCAAAGGGAACCCTACTTGAAAAAGTCAGCTCTATCGAGGGTGGCATTCTAAAAAGAAGCTTTTAGGAGGAATATTTCATACTTAAGTGTTAATGGAGGAGTCGCTCCTATAGATGTTACATTTTAAAATGGTTTTAAAACCCTGTGAGAACGGAAAAAAATCCCAAGGTCCCCTTAAAGTAAGCAGATCTGTAGATGCCAATTCAACAATAGAGGGATAATTAGACTAAATACTACTAAATTACCTACAACCCACTTAAGCTTAAATGAAAGCAAATAATAGCAGCTATTGGGCAGATGGGGACCAATTGTATCGTTAATGATGATGAGCATAAACATGATGGGAGGCATATGTGTTTTATTAGAGAAGAAGGGATCAGTTCCACTGTATTCGATGGTGACACACATTTCAGGGTTCAGGATTGTCACCCGTATGTACAGTACTAGCTGACAGTTCCTTTGATTGTCTCATATTACCGTTTAAATGACAGAGTATTAGAAGTGTCAGGAAGTAAATTGCATTGAATTTCCGTCCATTTCAATTGGAGGCCTGACATATGTAAGTTGGGAGCGTCGTACCATGAAGCAATCAGTTTCTTATATTCTACTTGGCAGTCGCTTGCCATGTAGAATAATGCTATTATTATTGTACAAATTGTGAATTGGTTTGGCAGACTTGGTATTTAGAATTCAGATTCAGTATTCAAGTAGTAGTGGTTGTTGTTAAACCTATACTTCTGCAATTGCTTTCCCTTTCAATGGACTAGAGTTGGCCCGCTGCTGTGAAGAGTAATTTAGATGACAGATGAAACAACAACGATGTAATTTAATGATTGCAGCAATTTCTCCATTAAGTTATTCATTCATGAAAATGCTTCAGAGTTACACGTGCTTGGCATCCTTCTCGAGTATCGGCAGATAAATATAAACATTATTATCAAGTCTCTCGGTCCATTATTTACGGAACTTACTGTTGCAGTTTAAACTCGTACTGAATACTACTTTTGTAGTATACATATGAGGAGCTGTAGTGTAGACGTAAAAACTAGTTGATGATGTTGATTGATGTTGTCAACGACAGTGTTCAAAAATGTTGGAGACCAATATGCCAGAGACAAATGTATCCGAGACAAACATATCTTCGACAAATATAGATTATAATGACACGGACAGCTATGCGATATTCCCGAGCGAATTAAATGCCAGAGACAAATTTGCTCGACACAAAATGTCACAGACAAGTATGTCCAAGACAAAAACAAGTGAATATTCCAGAAAACAATACCTTCCATAAATTTCCTAATAAAAAATGGCTTGAACAAACTCCAATATCCGTTCAAATATTAATCAAAATTTATTTTAGATTGATCAGATGTAGAAGTAATCAAGAAAAACATCAATGCTCAATGTTCCAGACATAAATGCCACAGAATCCCTGCCGATTGTTAATGATCCTATTAAAAAATGACATTCACTTAAACGTTACAAAGTGTATAGAGTTAGTTGTTGATTTGTTGTGTGCTTGAATTCCAAATTGAAATTGGCAACTGAGGGCTAAAAGGCTTCTACATTGCGATTGCAACATAGAACGATTAAATCTCCGTTTAGACATTTAGATTTAGACAGTTAGACCCGAGGGTTTGTATACAAGTAATAATAATAATAATAATAATAATAAAAGTTGAGAAGTTATGATGGCATATGAAGTGATTGTAGTTAGTTAGTAAGTGTTAACAAATAAATTCACACAGCAGGGAGATCAAATATCGCTTTATTCCTGTTCTTGCATCTAGATGATATATAATCCTAATACATATTTAATAATCATAGCATTTAAAAGCTGGAAGGTCTGAAGAATATAGAATGCCAAGATCATACGTGGATATTAGACAAGACAAGTAGTGAATAGAGCTTCATCTTCATACAAACTTTTGGTTAACATTAATTTAAACATTGCCATAATAATATATTGCACTTTTGTGAATTTGTAAATTGTAAATTTGTAAACGAAATAGAGGCTCAAAGAGAGATGAAAACAACATGTAACTCAGGATGAGAATTAATAGGATAAGAGGATGAGCCAAAATTGTGTATATCAACAAACTTTAAAAACTGCGAAAGAGGTTTCAGCATTTAATAGGCTTAGTAGAGGTTTAACTTTATTTCTGAACCTGTCAAATTAAAAGCGTTTCTCTTACAATATACTTTCTTCTAACTTAAGTTGAGGATGTCATTTAAATCTGATCTGAAATCCCATTATTCGCCTACGTAAAAATTTATATCCGATCCTCTTCAACACAACAACCTTTTGACTTAGAATTTAGAGGTTGGAAGAGAGCTGTTGTGGGATCATATATAATCACAGAGGAGAAGATGTTTTAAAGAATCGGACGGGATTTAAATTAGTAAGATGTCAAAACGTAAGACATTGATATGCTGAGGCAAGGGTGTAAAAAACCGAATAAAAAATGTAAATAGTTATAGAACTTAAGAATAAAAAAAATCCTCGTGTATGTTTATTGAATATTATTTGAAGTTGTAGCAAAATTTCTTTAAAAATAATTCGTTAACCTCAGCAGTATGGAAAGTTGGGACTATATAGTAGTGTTCTAGTAGGCATGGGTTTTTTAATTTAAAAAAATTCAATGGATTCCTGCCAGGAGCAACTTTTCAGAAATTTTTAGAATCAGCAGCAGGAGGATAATATTATATTATCAACAACAATGAATTTGTAAATTAAAAGACCCAACCTCCAAACTTGATAAATTGTTCAAGAAATCCTGAATACAAGCCCTGCCTGCCTGTCCCTCTATAATATCATAGAAGCTGCTCTCGATAAATCACTTTCAGATCCATTGAACGTTTAGATTTGGTAATAAACACCGGGTTTTTTTCTACTCATAATAGATATTGATTGAATATCTATTGAATCATCAACAATTCAAAGAAAAAAATTGCCAAAGGTTTGTAGAACTGAAAAACTTTATGCCCTTCGAAACTTTGTTTTCCTGACAGTAGCAGATTTTCCAAACTCATCAAAAATTTTACAGCAAATTCACCACCGATGTCAAATGTCACCATCATCATCATCCTATTACTACCGCATTTATTTGACCATTGGAAACTTAAAATCTCCCGAAAAGCCATCATGTCAAAAGTGTCAATTTTTTCGGGTCGGTTGCTTTTACAATTCCGAAACTACTCCGTGTCCCGGCTATAAAAAGGGAGAGTGAAAAAGGGACGTAAATATTTTATGAGAGTGATAATGGCCCATGGACTTTATACGGTTCAAAGTGTGTCAAATCGGTAAGAAAACAGTGTGTAATTCATGTGATCCTTTGCCCTGGTGCATGTCTATGCCTCTGGTCCCTGTTACATTACATTTTTATAACTACATCCAACATTCAAAATTTACTGTCCGCCACAGGCAAACACGGAGACGGTAACTTACTTTAAACTCAATATTAGACGATTACCACCAGAAAAAAGCTTATACTATTCGGGTTGAACACAAAAAAGCCGTCCCCAGTCTGACTCCAAGCAAAAGTCTCCCTTTCAATTAAGCTCTGGTTGAAAATTTAAAAGTTTAAAAGCAAACATCTCCCATGATACGACGATGAGCTCATGAATATGAATAGGAATCTCGAGGGATTAATTACAAAAAAATCCAGGTAGTTTATAAGAGCTGGATGCTTAAAGGGAACTGGATTTACAAAACCTTAGAAGAAAAAAATAAGTTGTTGTTAGGGCTGGCTTTGTTGGTTTTAGAACATAATTCGTTTCCAGAGGTCTGTGACTGAGGTATATTATTGATGATTCAACAAAAGCGTAACAGATTCTTGAACCTATTTCAATTCCAATTCGAAGGAACGGATAAGGACGACAGAACAGAGGAGAGGGGAGATTATTACTATTTATTTATAATGATTTTGTGACTCGAGAGGAGACCGACTTAACTTATGCCCTTAAACAAATAACAACAATGAACCCTTAACAAACAAATCATGTATTATATTATGATGAAGTCCTCCCTTATTGACTCCCCATATTCTTAAGAAGCGGGGTTGTCGAGAAATGTATAAGAATAAATGCCCTTGGGTCCTATCTTATATGTTAAGTTTAAGTACTCTTTGTGCGTCATTTTAGAGCCAAGGCAGCAGGTTTTGTTGGTTTAGAACGAAAAACAAAGTAATGGGATTATAAACTGATCTTGGATCCGTAAAATGAGTTACTAAACTCTTCGGAAAGAAGAATCAAGGTTTTTTTCTAAGCTTTTGAAACCTGAAAGGAGAGGACTTGAAGACGTGTATTTCTTGTACCCTTTTCTCTACAGGATGAAGATAATAACATTAAGAAAAGAAGTACACATAATAATACAATCAACAATCCCTGTCTCTAAAGTAATAATACTTAAATTTCCTGTATATAAGGGAACCTGCTGGAATAAACATCACCTATGGTTAACCTGTGTAGGGCCATTAGCATTGGACCATCTAATAGTAAGTAGTAACCCTTGTGGTTGGCATTGTAATGTTGTAAAATTGTAATGCTCTTATTATTGTAGGGATAATGTAATAATGTTCAAGAAAAATGGAGAACAATAGGGTCATGTGGCTCTGACTGTTCGGCTCACAGGTCTTCATTGTTGCTCAGTTAGTGGTTATTTGTATTGTGGAGACGGGAGTTAGTTTCATAGAAAAGTTACCAGAGATTATAGTTCTTGGTTTATAGGAAAAAGAACTGAACTGAAGGTTTTAAGAGGGACAAGGGAGAGTAAATCAAAAAAGGGTCAAGTTGGAACTTTGGAATCCTTAGAAATGGTTAAATGTTTAAAACAAGGGAAGTTCTGTAATAATAACAACCCCAGGTAAGGGTTCTTATGAATTCTGAATCCCTTTTGGGAGTAGTACTGAATTGTAATGGTTCACCTTTGATATTTGAGAACTGAGAGTATGTGGCTCATCGGACCGAATTTCTGAGAAATGTATATGAAAGCTGGCTTGTTAATTGCAGGTTTTCTGCATTCTGCTCTGACTTCAGCTTTTGGCGAAACCTCAGAACAGCAACAATTGTATTGAATCCAGTTGAACCATAGTGTTGAATCAACGATACAATTGTTTTATTAAAAATGCTATATTCTTTCAAACTCTCCATCCTTGTAGGCACTGCATTTTCAAAGGGATCCGAAAATCGGAATCTTATTAATTAAAAATCTCGCAGTTTTTTTAAATTATCGACTGATGGCAGAAACTGTTCTGTTTGACCTGACTTTGATTAATAAAT
The DNA here is from genome assembly GCA_906901685.1 of Desoria tigrina. Classification (NCBI taxonomy): domain Eukaryota; kingdom Metazoa; phylum Arthropoda; class Collembola; order Entomobryomorpha; family Isotomidae; genus Desoria; species Desoria tigrina. Next base: position 3,999,003 of record CAJQTU010000010.1, on the reverse strand, counting down.
TATATCTTAAATTGAAATTAAAACTGTCGCCAATAATGCCTTCGGCTAATAATAAATGAGTGTCACAAAATCAAAGTTGAGTCTGGTAAAAATCACGGTAAATTGGTGATTAAAGAAACGCCAAATTCTTTAGTGAACTTAAACGAGTCATATTCCACGACTAGATGAGAGTCCAATTCATTCGGATTCGAAACATATTTTGATTCCTCCGGTACTGACATACGATTTAAAGGTATCCAGAACAAAAATAAAATCCTCAACGTACTTAAAAATTCGAATTCAAGAGTTGAGAATGAAGAAGAAGCTGCTAATTTGGATTCAAGGAAGGAACCTCTCTCCTTGTTCTTATAATAAATATTATTTGAATTGGAAAATGAAATCTTCCTAGCCTATTACTCCCTATAGACCCTACCCTTACTGCCTCTACATACTAATAATATCTATTACAGGAATACGGAATCATTCCACTACGATATAAAACCCGAGAGTAAAAGTCTGGAAAGTGCAGAGATGAGAGTGCATCCCAACCTTCCAGAACATAATAGAATCTGGAGTCTGGAGGATCCATCTGCATCTCTCCAAAGGATCGTCAATCTTATAAACAGTCCCTATTGTTTAAGTGCATCATCTCCTTACCTCCAACCTCTCCTGATGAGATCTCTCTGAGGAGAGCCCGGACCCTCGCCTACGAACAGATCCCAAGTCTACAAGTCTCATGCTTTTTACTCTGTACAGATTTTCTAGAAAAAATCAGGCTTAGAATGGAACTAAACAAAGTGAAAGGCAAAATCCGACAGAAAATTTTGCTGTAAATGTAACTTTTAAAGGTTCTTGTAGCATTTGAGGAGACATGTTAATTATCTACTTCATGTAGATTATTAACTTTCCCACTAAATCAAAATGCTTATGTTCAAGGTTAGTTCCCTAGAATAGCATAAGTCTCTAAATAGATCCCTAAATAAAATCTCACCCCTTTGGAGGAAAAAAATATAACCCCTGAGGATTTATTAAGAGAATTGCGGTATTTACTTTTACGGTAGATAGACCTTTTTGACTTGCTAATTTAAAGCAAATACCTGTCAAAACTCAAATCCATGTTCTATATAAAATTAAGGTCGCCCCATTTTAAAATCGTAAACGACATGGTTAAATCGATGTGTAACCATTCCAATGCCTACTTCCACGAGTTCCATTGTAAGACGGAGGTGAGTCTAACTCCAGAGGAAACGGACTGGACAAGGAGAGAGACGGAAGACGAGGAAGAACAGACATTGCACATTATAGAGATCTTCTTCTTAAGAGTCTTAAAAAACCGTCTCGGCCAAGACGGTTCTTAGGACATGTAGAAAATGCCTAGAGAGCTAGACTTTCGATCAGATGATATAATAATAACAGTGAAGAAGAATAGACGGAGTCTGTGGGGGAGTTTTGTACATCGGCAAGTTTCGGTCCGCAGCCAGTGTGTACCCATCATCGGCCTTTCGAAAATAAAACCAGTCTGGTTTCCAATCCCGACTGCCACCACCAGTACCACTACCAGTACCAGATCTCATGGTTCTGGAAACTAGTCTGCTTCTAGAGATCCCAAACTCGAAGCAGGATATACCCCAAGAACTGAAAACACTCTTGAGCCAGTCGAGGAAGAACGGTGATCGAGAACTGAGGTCTCTCGCTCCCACAAAAGCACATGTGTCTCCTTGAACGCTGAACGGTTCAAGAGAATAAGGTTGGGCAAAAGTAATAATAATATCCAATGTTGTTATTATTCTTGAGAACTTGTCCGAGTTTTTGGATCCTATTTCCCTTGATTGACGTCCTGAGGAATCCTTGAGTCTCGAGTGTCAAAGGGAAGGTTTTATATAAAAATATAAATGTGACGGGAGTGTGTGTGACAGTTGGGTCATAACTGCATAAAAACTGTTCTTATTGGATTTGAGATTGCGGTTGTCAATTTGGCAATTGGTGGATTTTGTTTGTTTTGGGGTGTCAAGAATTGGCTGTAATGAGTTGACACTGCTCTGAGGCCGGAGTGTGAATTTTATTTCAAAAGCGAGCAGTATTGTTTTCATACGGAGTGTGTTTCTCTCGCGATAATATTAAATCGAAGAACGGGGATAATCTAAAGTATTTTATCATTCAGATCCTGGGATATATACCCGTTTCGGAGACATGGACTAGCGGTTAAAAATTAACAGTTTTGGTAACAGTCGGATATTCCAGAGAACGGTTTTATCCTGTTTTTGAATATTTCGAAACCTTAGGGAGTGTTTTCCATTTGAAACTTCAAAGTCTCCTCTGGACATTTGTAATAAAACTTCTCATATAAAAGGGTTATGAATAATAAACATGGAAAATCTATAGCTGGACATCATCATCCTCATATTATTTCAAGTCCAAGAGCTCATGAATCCATGAATGAGTCATAATCATACAAAACCCTGAGTTGTAAGGTGTTTTGAGCCCTGCTTTTCATACATTATAGAGGGAAAGCACACAGAAGTGGAACCGGTGCCGGTGAGTTGGCTCACGGAAATCTAATAAATATATTGAATTGACAGCCCAAAAGGCCCGTACGATACGGAAACAGAAGGGTTGTTGAACATTGGGATTGCAAAAATAGAGGAGTTGTGCATTTCTCTGAGTTTAATGGGATATTGGTCGATGGTCACTTCCCAGACACGAAAGACAAAACAAACGGGGGGACGAAGGGTTCTTCGAAATTGCAGTGGAATCGATTAAAAAAGCCTGTGTTTTTATTAAACAAGAGTGTTTTTAACTACTTATGAAATTGTTGTGCGTAAAAAACTGTGAAGGTGAAAGTGTGCTACTACATACAATTTAACTGTGCGTTTTTCTGAGCTTTTTTAAGAAGCAAGTGTTTAGGGAGTCCCTTGGAAATCAGATTGGATTATTGCGTCGGATCGTCGGGATTTTGGGACCGGATTTGTCGGATGGTTGGATGACAGAAAGCAGAGGAAGAATAGGAAGTTAAGGTGAGGGGAATCCGATAACTTTACCTGATTGAGTTTAGGAAAGTCTCTGTAAAGTGTCTAATCCAATCAGCTTTAATCCATTTAATTGGTCCTTTCACTTTTCATCTCGCTTTCATTACTCTAATTACTTTGGACGGGGTTGTGATACACATTTCCTTGAATTCCGTATGTTCTTTTATAATGCAATACCGTGATGGGTGAAGCCTGTAAGGATATGTTTTGAACATGTATACATTAAGTCAGTTTCCCGAGATGAGGTTTAATTGAAATTGTTGCTTATTTTTGTGTTATATGGTCGGAAATAGTGTGTTTTAAATGGTAGAAGATGTTGAAAAGTCACATTTAGGGTGGGTTTTTCTGGTGTATGAAACAAAGCGAGAGGATTATTGGAGTAACACTAATGAAGCTGATTAACTAATGTTTACCTAAGATGAAATTTCAAAACTAACCAGCCCCTTAAATTGGTTAAAGACTACAAATGAAGAAAGTGTGATTATTTTGGAAAATTTCTAACTACCCGGACTCGTATAATATAAGAAAATTTCCTTGAAATTTCAAAAAGCTTGTTTTAAATTATGGTTTAATTACAGTACTGTACCTCCTAGAATATGAGGTAATGTAAATGGAAATAAAATATACTTTAATTATACTTTAAATGCAACGAACATGCAAAATACTTTTAAAAAATCAGTTTAGCAAAACGTTTTGATTCGGCCTTTGATCTTTGGGACTTGGTATTATATTACTTAACGACATGAACAACACGTACAATATAACTATGATCCGTGCATATAGCCCATGCATTAAGGCTGTTAATTGTATTGAATCATACTAAATTTCATTGCATGTGCTTGACATTATCTAATCTACGGCAAACATATAAAGCTCAATGCACAAAACAAAACCAATAGCATAATGAAATGAGGAGGGTATCGTAAATTCCGTAAAATATATACGGGTGGAGCATGTCTAGCGGATTGTGGACGTTCTGTGGACATTTGTAACAATGACAATAATTTGTTGGGTCATAACTCACGACTTTTTATTTACTGATTAAACAGTTGTGTTGTATTGTATCGGATAACACGATAATAATAGATAAGACTTAACGGAATGTCGAATGCCTTTTGGTCAAGTTCATTCATGAAATCCTTGATTTGACGTAATAATTCATTTTACAAGTTGAATCTCGACTAGCCGAGATCTGAATAACCTAATCTGTCATCTCATTCCCTGGTCATTAGTCATTGTTCTGCCTTTGACAGGGAATGAAATTATGAATTAGCAAAGCTCTATGTTGTCTATGTCCATTTATGCAAAAACGTTCCTACTCCTTGTTTCTTCACGTGCTATTTTCTGGCCTGCACAAACAGACATTTTTTTATTACACTTCCAACCGTGTCCCCCGAAAGCAAAATCCATATCCCTTCCGACGCGAAAAATCTGCATATGCTGTATTTTCTCGGCTGTGATTTATTGACAAGTCCTTAGCCTGACATCCGAATTCATACATTCCTCCCTTGTAGATAAAAAGGAGTGAGAGCTGGAGATCCCGAATCGGGAGTGAATCCTATTTATAATACCGTTGAAGTGAGATGTGACATAAACGAGGGAGGAAATATCGATGGATTTGGCACGTTTTCGGTTTTAATTTAGATTTTCGGTGAGACAAGGCTCGTCTTGTGACAATCTCTCCTCCAGGCTGCATATGCAGTATTTTTCCAGTGGAGCTCGATCAGATATTTAAAATCGCTGATCCTGCACTGTTTTGACTCTTGAATCAAGGACAGACACGGGACAATAAGAGCTTCCAAATAAGTGTTTCGTGTGTCATTAAAGGCTTCCAGCGAGAAGGAGTTCATCAAAATCGAGTGTGTGTTCCTGCTACTTGAAAACCTATCGTAAATAACCCCCTCTGTTCATTTCCCCGTATTTTCGAAAATCTATCCTGATTTCCTATGTGTACTTGAAACACATCTTCTTGTGGAAGTGTGGAAGTACCGAAAATTGTGCAGATGAGGAGGAAGAGCGGATTAAAAGAGAGGCCCGGAAAAGTGTCTTCCAAATCTGGGATTTCCAGCTTAAATATGGGATATTCGGGATGTAAAAACGGATTGGGGATAATGGTTTAGGATGAACACTAGGGATTTCCTACCTCTAGATCATTTGGAGACACTATATTTTTACATGTAGAATTTACTATAATTTAGGCCTGTATACTCTATAGCTGTATCTCCTATGATCAACATCAACATGGTTAATAGGGCTGAGGACAAAAGTAAACATAATCATGAGGATTGAAGAGTTAAGATAGAGCTATGGATATACTTGAACTTGATGATGATGGTACAGGACTTAGAAGTTTGGAAGTTTGGAATTTATTATTGTGGCAAGATTATCTCAATAGACTCATAAAAATCAAGATTTCACGAGCCTCTCTCTCTTCTACTTATAGATCCTTGCCAAAATGTTGGTGAAAAAATAAAAAATCCAATTCACGGAGATGGAAATCATCTCTTAGCTCTTAGTTTTTTACCTCTGCTAAAAGATAATAGTTGTATAGAAAAGAGAGGAATCTGCTGGTTCTACTTTAGAGGGTTAGTTAAAGTTTTAAAAGTAATCCTGCTTTTTCACCTGCAGTTGTTTATATACTATATTTCAGGAGAGCTAAAGCTATAAAAAAAATAACTTGACAAGTATATAATAATACTTGTAGCCCGGACTGAGAGAGCTTTGAAATTTATTAGTATGAAGATTGTGAATTTCAAGTTTAGAGACTTGAGAAAAATTTGGCATCCGATTTTACTGCCTTATTGAGTGTTTATTGAAGGGATTTTCTGTCACTTGAGTATGAACGAACATGCCTAAGCATTGCAAGCGTTTTGGATTTTGATCTCTTCCTCTTACTCACAAACAAGTTCAATTTTTGTTTTAAATTCTACTGTAATACTGTAAAACATTTTAATTTAAATCTGTAGTGAAAAAATTTATCTACAATTTATCAGATGAAAAAAACACTACGTGAAATATGTTGTCCAACTAATTATAAGTCCATTGATACTTATGCGATGAAAATGGCCAATTTTGCATAATAATTGTTGAAATGAGTCGCATGGAAGCTCGATTATAGCAATATTATTATCTTGTAAATGACGATGGCGATGGCCTGATCTAATCAACTGCCGTGAGGTTGAAATCATGAACTTTATGGGGGATTCAAAGTGATCTTCGAAGACGATCACGAATTATCTTTTTAAGTGCCCAAACTGTAGCTGTAGCTCTTCATCTTCTTCGGCGGAATTTCAAATCCAAAGTTGATATTTTATTACGGTAATGAAACCATGAAATATTTTTTGACGAGGCAGATGGTTCAGTGACAGGAAACAGGGCTCCAGTAGAGCATTGGCACTTGAGGATTTAGAATCGGCTTAGACTTTGGCATATTATGAATATCCTTGATTTTTTTTGTAAAAATGTCTTCTTTTATTTAAGACACTTCTTGCAACTTGATTAACAGAGCAGAACTGCTCCTTCCAACATGAAGAGACAAGGAGGAGGAAAACAACATCGAGATCGAGTGTCGGGTTCTATTCTATAGATCTGTAAAAGTCAAATCAAAACTTTGACGGAGAAAAAAATGGATATTAAAAAAACAAGTTCTTCTTTGCCATTTATCTTTACAATTTTGCAACTGCAACCTGCATGCAACAATGACCAAATAATCATAATAATTTCTTTAACTGATATCCTTGAAATATTTATTTTGTATTAGTTAGTCTGTAATCGCGGTGGATATTTTATTTAATACCTGGCTCTGTATTTCATGTTTTCAGACTCTGCTTGTTTGTCCATTTAATTTTTTTTAATGTAGGAAGGATAAGTTGCAGTTACACAATTCATTTCATGTAAACGCAGTATAAATAATGTTCCTTTTGTTGAAAGGCATAAAGGGAAGATGATAATTTTTACGAGAGAGACAGGGGCTGTTTGCAATGTGAAGTCTTGACGTATATTTTACTCTCTGCGTGAGACTATCATCATCTCTCTCAGATTTCTCAGATCGGAGGAGCATCCAATTTTGTTAAAAAATGCTAATTTTTCTTTTAATTTAAATGACTGAAAATGAGACAGAATGTTAAATATTCAGCCTCTGGAACCTGAATCAAGTTTAAATGTATTGTTTCCAGGAGTATTTTCAGAGACAGATTAAATTAAATGATATTACGGGTCTACAAACTACAGTTTTAGTACCAGCCCTTGTTTTTTTAAATCAATTGAATTCTGTAAAAGTACCTTGAATTCCGATTGAAATTCCATCCAAAAATCCGATAAGAATGTCCACAGGTTTGGCTACTTTTTGTTCTTAAAGACTTCTTGATAAAGGTATTTTAAATTGGTTTGAGATTAGAGAATTTTCAACTTTGTATCTATAAGTGGGGACAATATATAATAAGATGCGTTCTATAGGAAATTCTGTAATATTATGCCTAAAGACTAGGGTTGGATACTTCAGTTTCGAGAGTCCTACACTGCTGCTAACTGCATTCCTCAGGTAGAAGCGATTGTAGTTAGGATTTGTAGATTGTGTAGACACGTAATTGTTTTGGTTGTCCAGAATCCAGAGAAGACGGTGTTGATGGAAGATGAGTTTGACGCTGGATTTTTTGTAAGGAAAGAGAGTCAAGAGGCAAAGACAGGTTGTAGGATACATTGTTAGCTCAGTCGGCTGTAGATCTTGCATAATATTTTACATTGGATTTTGTACGGAGGTAGAAGGTGATGAAATAATGTGTAGATAATTGGTAGAAGGAAACCATGAAGTGTAGGTAATGCATGATGGCTGGTCGTGCGTAAGTCTGGGTCGTTGGTAAGCTCTGTTGAGATTTGACCAGTTGGACTATTATGGTTTAGTTTGTTTTTAGGGTTTTACAGGAGGAAATTTTTAGAATTAATTTGACAGAAAACGACAAAATTGGTAATCTATCGTACAAAATATAAAACCAACATAGACGACTACTTGAAAGTGTCATTTAGACGATTCAATCTGATGAAATTAATTTTAGCAGAATTTCTTAAACATTTGTTTAATACAGATTCTATCAACACCAGCGGATAAAGCTCAAAATTCAGAATCTAAAATCAAAACACTTAAAAAATAGTTGGCTCAAACCCTTTTTTAGCCTTTGGGTATTGTTATTAAATTCTGACCATAGTCAACCCATCTCTACTCTACAATTTACAAACCCCGAATAACCGAACTTTGATAGAGAAATAAATAGTAACTAGAGGTTCCCTAAAAATCACTTAAGTCTGGGTGTATGTATACCGTTTCCCTCCGAGCATTATTATTATCCTAGGTCTTTTGATTGTTGTTGTTCAATGCCTTTAATAGTCAAGAATTCATTCCCAAATACAAAACTACGGATAGAACTTTACGTGTCCGATTCTTCTCTAAAATTTCGGAAAGTAAAAGGAACCCTAGATTTTTTCTGCTTCCCTGAAGTCAATTAGCAAGTAAATACCGCCTTGGTGCATATATCCTTCAAAGTTACAAGTTATCCCTTGGATGAAGGTCCCAGCTCACATATATACATAATTATAAGCTGCATTATTATCAAGTACGAAAGTACCCACTTCGTTCTTATACAAACTATCCATCCCTTAAAAAAACCTTACGTAATCTCGCCTAGAAGAGGTACACATAATTGCATGGGACTTAAAGTAAATTCGTAGGAAAAAAGGGGACCCTTTTTCTGTCTCCTTTGAATTACCAAGCTCTGACTGTCTGTCTTCTTGAATTCGAAATCCGGAGAAGGTTTCGAATCCAAGATCCTCCTCGCTTAAAAAAGCCTGTATTTAGGATGAGAGAGAGAGGTCTTGGTCTCGGAGACTTGGAAATGGAATAAGTATGGAGCTTCTACTCTGTAATTTAGAGTCATTTTCTTCTTTAAAAAATGAAGAAAAATAAGTGCCTTCCCTTTTCCTTCTACAATCAACATTTTGAGGATCAAGCATGTACTTATTTGATTCATCATCATCATCATCAGAGTAGAGCTTCCTCTGGTCTGGATAGAATGCTGGAAGTCTTAGCGTAAGGTAGTGCACTGTTGCACATATTCCTACTTTGTTACGATTATAATACTATGTGAAGGATATTCCAATATTTTTTTTTACTGTGTTAGTAGTGGTAGTAATTGATGGAGTAAAAAAGTAACCCTCTCGGATTTAATAATGATGACTTGAGATAATGATGAGTTACTCGGTCGGTGAAGTAAGGATTTCTTCTCTGTCGACGAGAGAAAAATTTAATAAAAAAATGTAGCACGGAAAGTAGAGAGGCTTTATCACGGACTTGGCCTTTTATTTCTTAAAGTAACGTGCTGATTGTAGATTGGACATAATGGATGTAATTGTAGTAATGGTAAAAAGATGCATTTAACTTGGTATTTCGAAAAGGGTTTTTATTACTGGAATTGCTGGCCTAGAGAGATATGCTATCGGACGAGTATTACTGAAATTTTGTTCCGTTTATGTGTGTCGGTGGTGGTTAGGTTATGGTTGATGTTTTAGTGTGTAAGGGATTGAAAGAGACAGAGTCAGAGTCGTAAGAAAAAAAAAAATCGGTGGTGGATGTTGGCTGGATGGACTCTGTCATTATTTCCATGATTGCATGATTCCCTTTGTTCGTCTGTCTTCAAGTTCCAGACTCCGTTTTTCAGTCCTAATTGCAAGTCGTGGGCTATTTAGATTTTTAAGCTGGGTTACTTGGTACACTTACAGTTTCGGAATTACATATCATTTGTTAATAAAACGTTGTAAACGTTAACGGCAGCTCGCAAAATTAATATATATTGTTGTTCAATATTACTTGAAATCGTGTTGGTTTTTTAACAATCAAAACTATTAAGGTTCCAGAGTAATAATCGCTATGGGAAAATATGTGTCAGATGGAACATTTTAACTTTTTTTTTCTTTTGAACGGTTTGACCCACAATCAACAACTGAATTATAGAAGTTTGACCTTTTATTGACAATTTTTATAAAAGAAACAGTCAAGCCATCGGGGGTCGGGTTTGGACAGAATCGAAATTTTACGACAGCATGTTTTTTAAATTTCCAACAACGGTCTGGGTCGATACGATACTCGCAGAGCTTCGCAATTTTTTTTGTTGGATAGAGAATTTAATTACGGAGGGCATACAGTGGGTCCAGATAGGGCTAACTATTAAAAATACCGATTTATAAATTAAAACATGGAAAACTGTACGACAAGTTTTGATTCAAATCGTTTTTTTGCTGTTTGGCGTTCAGAAAAACCCTATCTTGACCCACTGTATGCCCTCCGTAATTAAATTCTCTATCCAACAAAAAAAATTGCGAAGCTCTGCGAGTATCGTATCGACCCAGACCGTTGTTGGAAATTTAAAACCACTAGCATTTTTTTAGTATGTCGATAAGGTTGCTAAGGGTAGAGGGCTAGGGAGAACATATTTTTAGCTTTAAACGCTATTATGTTTCCGTCATTTGTTTTGACAAGATATATATTTCAATATATATCTTGAAAATATATAATAATAATATAATATATTTCAATTTCTTGTCATTATTGGTAATTTCCATTAGGTTTCATAATTTGCGATAGGATTGACATATTTTTAAATCCCTCCTTCTCATTCACTTGTACCATACCTCAAATCAGGGTCATGAAAATAATTATAGTAGTCATTAATAGTATAATAATAGTATTCATTCATTGGCTTCATTGCATCAGTCGGCTTATATTGTGCTGACGATGAGAATTCTATCTCCGATCTGGGAAGCTTTTATGTCAAGATTGCTTGACAACGGGCGCTGGAACAAGCGTTGTCAAGGTCATCTTGCTTTTATGTCGGGATTTATTTAATTATAATAGCAATTTGCGGTTGCTAAGTGGAGGCTCAGGAATTCGAAACTTTGACGACCAAAAACTACTCTGGAGCCTTAAAAATCAATTGTAAAAGATCAAAATATCATAGTTTACGTTCACCTAGACGATCGATTCTTAATCCCAAAGCTTTAGTAATTGTTCTATGGTCAATTGATTTACATCCACAATAATATACTATGAGACGATAAAGATAGTTTCCATAGCAAATATTTGAAGAAACTGCATATTTGAGAATTTTCCTAAACTACATTGAATACAACTGTTTCCCAATGTGTCCATCCACTTTGCTATTTAAACCTGTACAATTTCGTTAAAAATTATTTTGTTGTTTGACAAATGCAGTTAAAATCTACTTAAAACACTGTTTTTAAATTATAGATTCTATTTTTGGATCAATTTGAACAGTTCATGAAACAATATTATGAAATGTCCCAATTAAGGCTTTTACGAACCTTAGATTGTTGTTTTGCATAAAAAATACGTAAATACCTGTAAAATTGGATTATTGTTTCAAAACGTATTGATTTATATATATCATTCCTGTTTCCAGAAATGTCGATTTAATTACATATTTAAAGCAATAGAAATTCTTTAAAAAACATTTTATATATAAACCAATACGATTTCCTCGAAAACCATTTTCATGTTGCACAATTCATATCAAACCTCAAAATTTTTCAAAATTGTTCTAAATTTAGAAAAAAGGATAAAAATCATATATATAAATTTGGTATTAAAACCAATACAATTATGTTAAAACTTAATTCTGTGTTCGGAATTTGATAAACACTAGCGAATATTATGCTTCCATTTCAAAAAAATTGTATTGGTTCTAATCCGGCCTGCTTCTAGGCTGTTTAATTTTGTCTTGATTTACATTGACAAAAACGACGGACAGACGGACGGACGGACAGACGGACGGACGGACGGACGGACTGGTTGACTTCATTAGCTCTAAACCTATTTTTAATAGGCGAGCTAATAATGGTTGATGGAGAGGAGAGTTGATTTTTTTCTAGAAAGAAGGGTCCCTCACGGATTAACAATTCACAAGTCATTTATTCTAATTTTTTTTGTAAGAATCCGAATCAAGTATAGATTTAAAAAAAATTAAAATTAAAGATGCAGTTGGCCGTTTATACTGCATTGGCGGTGGTTGTATGGAATGGTTGGGATTTTTTGCTGGAAAAGGAAAAGACTGATTCGTTTTTATGATTATTACTTCGGATGTGCATAAGTATTAAGTATTGAGTAAGTATTATTATCGTTAATAATATTACAAGAATAATACCCCTCTTGTGTCTTTGGTTTAGGAATTGTGATTGTTTCTTTTGTAGTTATTGGATGTTAAAGCTCTTGTTTGTGTGCTTTTCTTCGTGTTCGAAGTTCATGTCCAATTGTTGGCCACGTATTTGTTGTGTTGTAATTGTATGTATGTATCACTTGAAGTTTTGAAGTATGAGAGACTACAGCTTTCTTATTCCGCCTGGGAAGATGCTCATAATTTTTTTAATGGTTTGGACTTGAAGAGTTTGGATTTCGGGCTTCATCGGCCTTTTATATATATTTTGCTATTGTTCTCTGTAATGTTTTATGTGCACAACAAGACAAGGGTAATTTATACTTTACAAAATGATGTACCCGTAAAAAAACACAGAGATATACCCTCTTCCTGGGCCAGTTGGGCCGACCCAAAACACATGCAATGATTTTTGAAAAACGTATCTTCGAAAAAAAAAAACATCGGTAATAATTATCGGCATTTTTATGGTATGTGTGAGTACCATTTGGTGGTCATTATTTCCTTTAAACCCAGGCTTCAACAGGACATAATTTTCTCTGTCGGATGATGATTCAGTGTGTAATCTTTATCCTTTAAAACTGTGTATTAGTTAGGGAAGGAAATGGGATATTTCTGTCGTGCAACTTGCCTCAAATCTGAGAAAAATGTCTGAGAAATTATATATTTCCTTGTGCCGAAACGGGGAAAAACACAAGTCTGTAAGATTTTTTTGAAGAAACAAGGGAAAAGGACTTGGTTTCGTTAGTTTATTTGTGATTGTGATTGGAGATGGTTGATGATCCCTACATATCGGTAGTGGGTTGGTTTCTTTCAATACCTAGTTAGCTGTACAAACTCTTGAAAAAGCAAAGAAAAAACCGGCTAAGTTTTTAAGTAAACTTCTGGAAAAGGTCCCTGCTGGACCGGACTCATCTTCAGTACTTCTTACTGGCCCGTAGACATAAATCATCAGGCCTTAATTAGTGTCAATTTCATTGTTTGTTTTGCGTTGGTGGATGGATCCTTAGAAATCCACATGAAATGTCCGGAGCGTCCAGGTGAGCCTAGTCGCTCTCTTGCAAATTAATCAAAAATAAAAGGCTTGGAGACTGGGAGACCTCTTATCTAATAAGATATTCCGTCGAGCGAGCGGTCGGGCCAAGCCCTTTATATACAAAATACAATACTACTATAATAAACGCCCAGGGTGTATTTTTTGTTGCTCCGTTAGCTTAATTCATGATAGGATTATGGACATAGCACTCGGTTTCTTGTTAATGATCATCTTCTAGAGAGAGCAGTGGCTTATGATGAGTTTTTACTTTGATACACTGCATTTTAAAGGCAGAGGTACTATTGAGGATCCTCTTCCTGAGAGGAACATTTGTGATGATAATGACTTCGAAGCCGTGCTATTAGAACCTAAGGTTGTTAGTTCGTACATTCTGGTATAATGTAAATTCGAAGAAAGTGTTAACATTTGGACAAAATGTAATATCTTGGTGGGAGGTTGTTTAAATGTTTTCCTTTGCTCAGTCAGGCTCGAATCAGCAGGCGGTCAATGATACATTGCTCACATATATCTATACAATAATAATAATGATAATAAATTTTAAAAACATATAAAAATGCATCTGAAATGCTGTAGAAAGTAGAAGTATAGCCAGACCGAAAAGCCTGGATAACGAGACGGGAATGATGTAGTTTTAAGAGACTCTCTATTCCTACATTAATAGTACCTCTTCCGCAGCCGACAGTTCTTGTTTAGCTGTCAAAGGGAAAGTAAAGTACTGCTGAAGTTGAGTTTAGAAATGTACAGATTTAGTTCGGAAATGTACCGACATGGGCTAAAAACTTTGATTCATTGTCATTTTATGCTGCTGGAGTTGCATCATTTTTATCTCTCTTATTTACAACCGACTTGGGAGACTCTTCTGCTTTCTGTCTACAAATAATCCTGTAGAAACTTAGGGCCACGGCCGGCGATGATGTATTTTTTATAAGCAAGGGACTGGATTCGATTGTTGAAATTCTGATTATTATTATGTAGACTTGTCGGTTCGTTTTTTGGGAGTTTGTGTTTGAAATCATGCAGGGATTTTGAAGAAAAGAACATAATAGTTTAGCCCTCATTAAGTGGATATGTGGACTACCCCCTATGGAGTTTGGGATCCCGGTTTAGTTTAGGAAGATTTGATTCAGTATTAAATTATTTATTATTTATTATTATTTATTGTAGGGAAGAGTTCTTTATAAATTTATATTTTTATATACTATTTTGTCTGGTTTAAAATGCAATAGGATGTGAAGGGGTTATTAAAAGGGGGCTTTCGAATGCTGAATGCTAAGTATCCATAATCGTTATTTATTGATGGACAGAAAGTGTATCTGATTGTGAGATTTTTTTGGGGAGGTTTGTATCGAGGATTCTGCTGGGAGGGCGAAGTTTATTAATTCTTAAGTTATGTTCTGGAGAGAGATGCACTTGTAAGTGTTGTAAAGGGAACCCTTTTCTTCGATATGTCACGTATTATTTTGTGATCGACCGGAGGCTAAATCTGATGATTATTAATGAGAGGGATTCGTTAGATTTTTTTCATCCCTTGGTGTGTCTTTCTATTCACTTTTATGTGACAATTTTCAATTGTGTCGGTACGGTATATGTTAGTGTTGGTGGTGATGATGATGGTGGTCGGTAGCCTTTGAAAGACTTTTATTTAAGGTGTTGTTGTTATTTCGGAGGAAGATTTCGGGTTTTTTTTTCTTCTTGAAGTTATGGTTTGTCATCTCATCTTGGGTGTAAATGTATGAAGGATAGGTTCGTATGGTTGGGAATTGAGATGAATAGGTCATTAAATATCTGAAAAATTAAATTTTAGGGTTCCTTTTCTGTGAAAATCCTAAAATTTACGACAGAATGCTGCAAGTTCTTGCTTTTGGAAGAATACACTCACGAAACAGAACTAACAGAAGAGAGTTGAATATAAATGAGCTTCGTAATGTAATTAATGAAAATGAAGTTAATTAATTTTTGTAAATTAAGTTACCTCGAAGAGGGAAAAGGGTCCAAAAAAAACTAATTAAAATATTCTGTTTATACAAAAATGCGGAATTCCTTAATTTCCTTCATTACCATAAAGTTAATCGTGATGGTAATGTTATTACGATGATATAAAATTTAAAAAAAATTTACTCTGAAATGAAAAGTGTAAAATGTGTGGCCCTGCCTGTCATTTATTTTTTCGGATGGGGAATTTTTGTTACAGATTTCTTAGATTATATGCCTCGTATCTTCTGTTTTGCCACGAAGCCAATCCAATCCACGTAATTGCATAACATCTAAAGATTCTTTCCCATTTTTATAGCTCAACTTCCTCTTCAGCAACAACAAACTGTAATAACTCCGATAACCTGAACCAAGACAATGGAACATTTTATTCATAGTTCATAGATCAAATCGGAAGGCTTTGAATTAGAGAAACGAGATATTGAGATCAAAAATTGAGCTGATCTCATCTCATAAAAACTCAAAAGATTCAGTCGCGTCGGGATGAATGAACAAGAACTTCTTTTCTAGAGCTAAAACCCATTTGATATGAAGATTACTCTTTGAAAGCTATAACTGCATCCTACACCTTCGTCTCCTACGAGTTCGAACTACCAATTTTTTTCCTTATTATTTTGTAATTCAAACTTGAATTCATCAAATCCTACCTGCTGCTGATACTGATGCTGGTTGGTGACTATGTAGTTAGAGTAGAGTGTGATTATTATTTGATTACATTATCTGTTTAAAAAAGGAGTACTCTACACTCCTAAAAGCATTTAAATAAAAACGGGTTGAGCTGTGAACGAGTTCATTGATGATGTTAGTCAGTTGTTGTTTCATTCTTAAAAAACATTCGTTTTTAAGTGAGTAGGAAGAACTTTGACAGTTTTAAGCTTTGCATTTGGAGATTAGAAACTGTTGAACTTGAGTTTATTTGGCATTGATATCGGTAAGGGCAGCAGGGATCAATCTAACTTACAATTAGTTTAGTTTCCTTTTAAATGACTTTATTTTCCTAATCGATTTGGCTCTCCTGGATTTGTTTCTGCTTCGTTTACTTTTAAAGATCAATGAATCGAATTGACATGAGTTGAGTTTTGTGTGTAGGCAAATTAAATGGATCTAGAGAGATTGAGTTGGAATTCTAGAACGGAGATAAGGTTTAAACAGTATTTCTATTTGTTGTTTTTTATCATTTGGTTTGGGGGTTTGGGTGTTGGCTCTAGTTCTCAGGCTGAGGAGAGGATTGGATTTATTTCCGATGGGATGTATGTAATTTGTAAATTGATTTGGTTGGATTAATTCGATGGAGAAGAAATCAGGATGGATTTTCTTGATAAAAAATAAATCATTTCATAAAAATAATAAAATTTTGGTATTTATTTAGATCCTTAGGTTGGTATCGATTATGATTTTTGTTCTAAAAATAATTTGTAATTTTAATAATCAGATCTGGTGTTTGTATGGAAATAATTGGTTAGAGTAACTCCAACAGATAAACACTGTCTCGGAAATAATATGGATATTGATAGTATGATAAAAAATAAAAATAAATACTACACAATTTAGCCAGTTCTCCATCCATTCTAATCCCAGCTTCTTATGTTTGATAAATTCGATGAACGAACTCAACGAACGGCTTGATCTAATTTTTGAACAATTGATTCGATAACCTTCCAAACTCAGCAGACCATATACCTCCTGCACTGCTGGAAGTCGTCTTGCATAAAACGGTTAAAGGAAGCCAGGGAAAGGAAATCAATTAGTTTTCTGAAACTAAAGAGATAGAGAGAGAGAGAGAGAGTAATCTGGATGACTTGTGAATGCCATCGGATTCGTGCATTTCTGTGCAAGATTGAATTCTTCAGGAGAGAGAGATGAGGCAGGTGGCTTAGGCAGATTTGGGTAACTTGATTTGATTCATTCAACTATTCAACCCGTTGGGTCTTCTTCAATAAACCAAACTATTTTTCTCTACTGGAACTCCGAAACCTTCGGTAGGAATGAAATGGAGAATTTAAGATCGAAAGTTAAAAAAAATCAGGATATGTGCTTGGAAATAAATTAGAAAATGTGCATAGTTTACTAATGCGCCTCTTTTCTAGACAAAATAGAAGGCAGAGGAGCCTTTAAGCTACGCTACAGCCACTCCTTGTGGGTCGTCGTCGTCAGGGTCCTAGAGCTAATGTAGAGACTTATTAACATCTGGATTGGAAATGGGGGATTGAAATTTTGAAATCATCCAGAGGTCTTTTTGATAGAATCTCTCGAATCTGCCGAGTTATCGACGACTCTGAAATCTGGAATGAGGCAGGCTAGGTTTCGTTAGGCTACGATTCTGTGACGATGAGACAAGGATGGTCTCAAGATTTTGAATTTAAATATTTTAAATTGATTGTTTTATAGAAAAGGGGGAGGAGGAGTGATAACATAATGTGGTTGATTTACGGAGGAAATCCGATTGCATAATACAAGGAGAGATTAGTTTGAATTTCACCGACTTGAGACCGTTTGAATTTATAACTTATAAGGCTTTAGGGTAGAAAGATAGTTGGGTTGGGTCTGATTTTTTTGAGGATAGTTGATAAGTGAATTTCTCGAGCAGTTCTAACAATAAGGAATCATGTTTTAATTATCTTTAAAAGTACATAACGATTTACAATGATTCCTATTCCCTTAATTTGAGCTTTTCGGAGAGGTTTTAAGGTGTTGCGTTACTAGAAACTGGAGTGGTCATAATTGACTCCTTAATTGGAGAGCTGTGTGTGTCTGTTAGTGTTCCAGATTCTTGCATGATTTCCTTTTAAAGGAGAGGGATTAAACAGACGGAAAGGTGAAGGTCAATGTTAAAAATTTGAATTGGTCTGTGGATATTTTATAGAGACTGTTCCGTACTTTCAAGTAAAGGCAGAGTCATGCATGATTGCATGGGAATTATTATTTATGACTCAAGAGGATGTTTGTTTGATTTATTCAGATGAATCAACACTCTTGAGCAATAACAATAAAGTAATGGGTTTTAATGGTCGGGTTTAATAGCATCTCGCTCTCTCTATTTCATTAATAGATGGCTTATTATAGTTTGATGACTGGTTTTATAGGATTCCTATTTCATGTTCCTATAGAAGGAGAGGTGATTGTCAGACTTTCCGTGAGAATTTCATAGGAAACAGGTGGGTTTTTGAGGCAATTGTAGTTGCCTGTTTTCCATATATTTAATACTGTACAAATATTGGCCCCATTACGTATTTATTTAGTTGTTACTGGTGGTGGGGGTAAGAATATCCCTGGAACTGGGTTTATAATGAACTGTTGACTTTTGAAAGTTGAATGCCAGGGGTTATTTGGTTTACGGATTTTTACTGTTTTTTCGAGTAAAAAATTATTGTATTTCTGTGTAATTAAGTGGAATTGAATTATTAGAGATGTCTGGGTTCTATATAGTCTGCTGATAAGCTCGAGGTTTTGTAGCGTAATGTTAAATAGCAGTTATGAAACGATATCCGTGGGAGTGTTTTATGACTTCCGATTTGCGTGTTTTGGGGAAACGGGAATGATTTACTATTGATCCTGTATTTTGCTTGTTAGGGTTGAGTTTGATTTCATTGGAATTTTATGGAAAGCTGTTGCTGTGCCAGAAAATGAGAATGGCTCACATTCAGTTGTCCAAGTCCAAGGAAGAAGGAGATGAAATTCAATTTAAAAGATTTTGATGGCAGTGGAAGATAGGAATAGAAGAGTTCCTATTGTTACATTTCTCTTATTGTTGATAGGCTTCAAATTGAAACGGAATAACGTGACTTTTGGAAGTTATCTCTCTGACAGGGGGATGACAGGGCAAAAGAAAACAAAAACAGCATTTATATATTATTTAAAAAAAATAGAAATAATAATATTATGTTTACTTTTTCGAATTCGGAAGAATCGATACAATTTGTATAAAAACATGTCAATTTCGTGATCGGCTGGTTGAATATTACTTGAATTATTTTTATTATTAAACCTAGTTGTGAGTACTTGCTGACCAAAAATTGTCACAAATAATAAATTACATCCGAAGTACCTTGCAGTCACAATTAATGGCACTCATTAACGATTGTGAGCAAAGAGACTTTAGAGCTAAGAGCTGAAAAGGTCAGGTTAAATGTCACATTATTAATAAGCTCGATAGACTGACAGGTCATTCTTTGCATCTCAAAGCCCGAGAACGGGAACGCAACTAAAATTGATGAATCAGCAGAATTCGGTTTATTTTTCTCTGATAATAATACAATTTCTGTCCCTGTCTCTATGCCTAACTCTCCTGTCATGTCAATCACTTCCTCCGTATGAAATGCATACAGTAAGTTTATACTTGATCTCCTACCCTTCTTCTTCAACTTCAACCAACATTCATCTCTGTTGAAATTGAATGTCAATACCCCCATCATCTCATCCCTATTCTTTCATTCTTCTTCCTCTCCGTTTTGATTCCGATGGTTCGGCTTCGGAGTAAAGATCAAATTAAAGATTCCTGACTCGGTATAAGAAACACGATGGGACCACCACTACTTTAAGCCTTT
The DNA here is from genome assembly GCA_906901685.1 of Desoria tigrina. Taxonomy (NCBI): domain Eukaryota; kingdom Metazoa; phylum Arthropoda; class Collembola; order Entomobryomorpha; family Isotomidae; genus Desoria; species Desoria tigrina. The sequence goes on along the minus strand of CAJQTU010000010.1, from coordinate 3,979,190 downwards.
AAACTGCAACCCTTCCTTATAGTCAGTTAATAATAAATTTCGACATCGACGACGACGATCCCCGTCCGTCTCGACTAAGCTTCCTAAGAGCCAGAGAGATAGCATTTATTTAGTAAGCAGAGGATGATAGGATTGTGTAAGTGAATAAATGGGAGATTTGCTTCCTCACGGATTATTAGAATATCTCGGAGCTTATATGTATTATCAAGGATGTACTTCACAGTTCAGGGAGTACTTCACCCTACTACAAAACTAGAAAAAAAAATCTCAATCAGAATTGGAACGAAACCAGCCCCTTCTTATGTTGTCACCCTTATCATCAATCCGGGGGAAATCCCTTGATTCCTGTCACGAACGATGAAAGGAAGAATTGACTGATTTGAATTGGTTGGAGAAATAACCATATTATATGTGTAGGGAATAATAAGAACATGTTTGAAGCAATGATGGGATCAGAATAGCTTTACACACTCTTATTGTGCTTACACGCACGCAATCCGAATTTCGGGGATCCCCATTGATTCCTGGTTATCTTTCGGAGAGGAGTTGAGGTCAGGGATTCAGATGTTCCTTAATTGGTTCAATATTCGTACAAAATGGGCTCTTGAGCCCCGAAATCGGGAATGTAATCAAAAGCTGAGTCAGCGGATTCAAGAGACTGACAGTCTCATGTCAGTTGTGTCAGATCGGGGATTTTTGCAGGGACGGGTGTGACATGTGTCACTTAAGCTGGGGAGAATATTATAGCATCTATAAGCACCGTGTCGGGACCTAGATGCTGACTGCATCCGCATTGTCCCCTATTTAATGTGGGATTTTAATTTTTAATTGTCATTTTAATTAAGAATCTTGAGACTGCATCTTTTTCTAATTTACGAAATTTATTCATCTTCAATTTAACTTACCGGCGTTTTTTCATTCACAGGGAGTCGTATTGACTTTGGTACTTGGATGGTTGATCTGGACTGATGGATGGAACAACAACAATCGGGATATCAGAGCTACCAAACTTGATCATCATCAATATACTTCGACCACAAGGGCTACCAACGAAACTAATGACCCACAGTCTTTCGACCCGCTCGACTGACTGAACTATGACCCAAAAAGGGCAAAGATTATTTAGAAACATGATGATGATGAAGTATGATTATAATCCAAAGATGAAGAGTACAATAACAGGGACTTGGATCACCTTCCTCGTCTTCCTCCTTCCAATGGCCTTTGCGATCGTGGATGTGGAAGGTAAGCTTAAAAACAAGCTATTTTTTAATACAGTACAAAGTCCACTAGCAGAGAATCAACAATTGATATTATTATCATCTCCGATTTTTTTTCGAACTCAAATTGATGAAACCCATAGCTCATAAATATTTTTCGAATTTAAACCAGGAAGCTGGAAGTTATTAAAAAGCATAAGCCTGAGCTGCATTTATTATTCCGCAGAGGATTTAAGACCAGAGTTCCATTTCATCAGACACAATATTCCATTTGTTATTGTTATGATAATGTAATGACGAGCTAACCATATGTAGACTTGTAATCCTTATATATTCTTAATATTAGTCTCGTAGTTCTTGTAGCTTTATTTATATAAGGTTATTATAACAAAAGGTTAGAATCGCTAGACTGCGAGTCTCCTCAGATGAAAAACCAATGTTCCCTGTTGCGATGTTGTTAGATGTTAAGCAGTTATGTGTTCTCTCTCCCTGTCTGATGGATGCATAACTTAAAATTAAACTCCATCAGGATTCTTAACGATTCGTAAGGGAATTTTAAGACTTGTTGTACGTGTAAGTCAGTACAAGTTAAAAAAAAAATAGGATATGAGGAAGAGGATAAAGTGGCAAGTGGCCATCAAGAGATCAAGTAATCATTCGTCAGATTGTAATTAACAAAAGGGTTTTCACTCCCTGTATAATGGATAGGAGGTATAATGATAATAAGAATAAGAAATGAAATTCTTACTGCCGAATTCCTCCAGGTTGGGTTTCTTAGGTCGACAAAAAACTGGGCATTTTAGATTTTAGATTTTAATGCCTCCAAGGTAAATAGGATACACATGGTAGGTAGGTTGGGTTCTGATTGTAAAAGTTGCAGGTGGAAATAATATATCTAGAGAAAAAAGCATTTAGATTTAGCATCTGAAATTGTAATTAAAGAGAGAGATAGAGGTGTTAGTTTTAAACTTGTAAAAGAAGAACCAGACATATTGACGACTGCATTGTTTAAGTCAATCTCATGTGTTAATATAGAGATTGCTTTATGGAATATGGATAATTTTAATTACCACCACTAGTACAACCACAAGCAATATTAATCATGGTTGAAATGGAGGAAGAACAATAGGTTTATTACCTACAGGACTAATGAGAGGGATGTGAGATGATGGAAGAAATCATTTGGAATTTCAATACGTCTTTTGAGCAGTCAATCGTACGGAATATCATTTGAAATGTAGAAATATGGGCACGAGAGGAGGGTCGGGCTCTCGACTCTTTGGCAGGTCATTTATAGTTTAATTTTAAGCTCTTCGCACTCGAGTCGATATGTTCGGATATTTCATGTATTTATTTATTAGGCAATTAAAAAATGGAAGAAACCGTATGTTCTGACGTGCTCATATGCATATGCAGGAGTGGATTTATGAAAGAATCGTAATTTACATATCATTTCATCAAATAAGAGTTAATTGAAGTCTCCTCCAGGTGTAAATAATCCACTCTCACATTCTGTACATGGATGGTGAGCTCTGTGGATTATGCCTTTAGAGGTGGCAGAATGGAACACAATCGAGATCCGAGTTGAATAGGACCGTAATTAGGTAAACAGGAAGAGGGAGATGATACGAAACGCTAGCGCTCTTGTAGAATCGGGAGGTATATGAAAATTTATTGTAATATCGAGATCGAGATCGAGTGTTTCTAAGAGTTCCTTCTGTTTGTTATAAACGAAGTTTTTGAACCGTAGATGAGTGCCGAATAGAATTTTAATCGTGATTATGGCACTTCTATGCTCTGGGTAATTATAATTCGGATGTCTATTTATAGCCTAAAGAATCATTAGGATGAAGGGTATTGATTAGATTTGAAAAGTTTGACGAGGATCGCTCTAATACCCGGATGTAAAAGGGGTAAAAATCGAGAGGAATTTTCTGGAAATTATTACTGCAAAAGTTTGTCATGTTTTCCTGTATTTCCAACAAACAATTGAATGAACTACTTAGTTAATTTTCCTCATTAGGGTTTAGAATAGGAGAAAGTTTGGATATCCATTTCCTTGTATTTTTTTCATTAAGTTTTACGTTAGAAGTATAAATAGCAAAAATACGTTAGTTCGATCAGTATAGTTCCTTTATACGTAACAATCTAACAATGTTGTTGTCAATCCAGCCGGGTAAAACCAGGAAATAGAGAGTATATAAGGGAATAAGATCAAAGGGACAAAGGATCTAAAGGAGTTCTTAAGATCTCGAGGGAATTCAAAGAAAATAGTTCTAATAATGATAATCTTATAAGGAAATGATTAACTAGGTTATGAACTTGATGAGGAAATTGAGTTAAAGTCTGCTTTATACAGGATTTAGGGAAACTTTACTTACAGGGTGGTTCGACTAAAACACTCAACTTTCACTCTTAAAATCGGATACACTTTAATTGGAGCATATCGGCCAGGAAAGCCCTGTATAGTTTATAGAGCCCAATTCATACAAGAATATATTTCACAATTCTAATCTGTGTAGCTTATACAAAGCTTTCCTTGAGGTTCTTGGAATATCTTCTTACATATTACATATTATTATTCTATATATAGCAGAAGACTTGGATCTGTAGAATATGGAATTGTTCCCGATGCCCCGAGGAACTTTAATAACATGATGAAGAGAGAGAGACTAAAGGAACAGAATTTCCTTATTATGTCTTCTTTAGAACTTGCTTAGAAGAGATAGATCCAAGACATTCTTGTTTCTATTTTCTCGGTATTATTTTGGACTTTTAGAGGAGATGAGATAGATCCATTAGTCCTGATACTACCATGTTATGTTTCCAAGATTCCTAAGAATATTAGGCGCATTAGAGTATTCCTGGAGAAAATTTTATAGTCTTCTCTCTAGTCGAGATTACAAAGGAGTATCCTTTGTAAGTATCCGTCGCAGTCGTCTACAGCTACAGAGCTTTAGTCATTACGATTATATATTATGACTATGAAGATTGAAAGTAATAATGGGATTAGAGGCTAATTCTATCTACATGGGCTATATAGGATGAGGATACAAAGGGAAGTCGGATCGTAATGATATTAGCTTGAAGGTAGATGAAAGGCTTAGTTTTGAGATCAGGTAAATCTCTTAAAGAAATTTGTTTTTTCAGAGTTGGAAATTTCTGATTCTGGAAACGAGGTTTGAGCTTAAACTCGGGAATTTTTCACGTCTTTTTCAGGTAGAGGCATATAAAATAGGTTCATATTGCATTACCTTACCCAATCTAATGGCTATTATAATGGTACGGTTTATTATTGTTATGGGGTCGTCGGAAGAAGGTCAGGTTGATTTTGCTCTTGTGGTTGTGGTTGTGTTGTGTGGCAATTTATTAAAATTGATTTCAAGAGCGAATTCACCCTCAAGGAATTAGAGGAGGCGGTGTATCTGTGACCATACCTGATCTTGAGTTATCGTCATACAGAACTGGAGATCCGATTTCTATACGTAGTTCATATCTACAGGCATTAAATTTTTTTAATGTAGGTTCTACGGAACTTTTTTGCTATTTCTAAAAGATAATATCCAATCCGAAAGAACAAGCGGGTCCGAGAAGAGACTGGACAGATTAAAAAAAAAACTTTCGAGATTAGGAGGATGGACAGACGGATGGATACAAATGATCTTCCCGTAAACTTTTTACAGATTCTTCTCTCTCGGCAGTCAGAAATGAGAGTCATCGGATGGGAATTGCCGGGTTGTAAAAAACCCGTAGTTTATAGTAACGTAAATGTTAAAAATCGAAGGGAAACTAGCATTGTATAGGGTAATACGATCTCTTAAAACCAAAAGATCCCAAGTCTCATCTCTCAAAGGATATTAGTCTCCTTGTTCCCTTTACAAGTCACAAGTACGCCCATTTTTTTCCAGTTCCAAATTGTTCCATTTCTACATCTACATCCAGGCAGAGAATACATGGAATCAACAGTCCAGTTTTCCGTTGTTGGAATGATGATGATGATAGTTAATGGATAGTGCGTGTTGTTGAAGGGTTCCTTTGGTTCACTACCTTCTAATCTCTCATGTATTATTATTCCTGGAGAGATGCACTTTAAAAAACGAACTGGAATTATGTAGGAACCACCACCACTACCGCCTTACCTTTATACCTTAGCTTTTATAGAGGAGATCCAAGTACAAGAGAACTGAACCTTAAGTTGGACCCTACCCTCTCATCATCTTCAGAATCCAAGGCCAATTTCATTAATCCTCTCTAGAACTCTTCCTTCAGAGTTTTGAACCAACAGGTTGCTACAGTCTGTTTTTTTTCTGTTTGAAAGAGAGAACATTTACGATGATATTATAGGAAAAATCTAGAAGTCAAAGTCAAGTCATTTATTCAGAATTCAGAGTTGAAGAGCTGAAACTCGTAACTCTGAGATGGGTTGGATAAGTTTAAGAAACTTCAGAGAAAAATGCAGGTGGAAATTAATGGTCTGGTGTCTTCTGGAATTAAAGAGTTTTTGAAACTGCTTTTAAGAGCAGTGGTGGCTAGTATGCGAGAGGAATCCAGATCAGTTTGTTTATAATATTAGGATGAAATATACTATTGTTTGTGTTGTTGATTACGATAGTAAACAAGAGAGTAGCTTTTATAGATGTATACGTGTAAATAATGCGAGATTTGATTGGAATCTGGGAATCCAATTGATTTCCTCTAGATAATCAGTTTATACGAATCTAATAAATAATTTCGAAGGAAATAAATGATGTTGCACAAAAAAGAACGAGGATTGATTGTTGCGAGTTTGTTACTTTACTAGATCCGAAAGATAAGGATGTTTGAACTTATTGTCAGGGTTCGGAAATTAAGATTAAATTATTTAAACGATTCTGCTTGTAGGTCTTTTCTTCGTTATCGTTCAAAAGTACGTAAATTACAGGATTCGTAATGGACATAAATTGGAAGAAGGATTGTGACTGTGATGTTTACATTTTGCATTATATTATGTTTTCCAGATGAATCCAAGTTTCCAGACTCGTTGCCAACAGATGAGCCCTGGGCCTATGATGTAATATGGTTCCAATTGGAACCTCAAGACGCTTTCATTATCCGAAATAAACCAACGATTTTAACATGCAGAGCCGCATCTGCTCTCAAAGTAAGTTAACTTCGTTACAAGCCGATCTACTTACTTAGAAACTGCTATGTATTCTTATATTATATGCTTGATATGCTTATAACGATAGGTATATATTTGACTTAATCCTATATCTTTCGTATATAAATGTGTCCCCTTGTCGGCTTTCCTTCTTGGGATTGAGAATTTCAGATGTTGTACATGTTCCGGAGAATACAATATAGCACTTTCTCAGGCTTAAGTTATCCCGAGTTCGACAGTTTGGCAATTTCCTCCCCTATATTGCATTATCGAAGATCCTAAATAAGTCCCCATGTTAGATACACTATGTTTACTTCCTTTTTTACTTTTATAGTTTGGGATGGGGAGTTATTTCGAGGTGTTCGTAGGGTTCCGTGTCAAGTATTATGACATGAGATTGGTTCAATGCACAGAAAAATCCATCATAATCACAAGATACTAGGAAAGAGGCTCACATAGTCACACTTACAATACTTTGATAAGTTGATACGCTGAACACTTTGAAGTTATGTCCTTTGAGAACACCCAGTTTCCCATCGGGTTCAAAGTTATATCCAGCCTTTGAGCCTAATGTAAAGAAAATACCCGAAAATGTATGAGCCGGGATAGTTTCCGTTCTTTCCTATTTGCATTGCATAGGATAGATATTTCAGAGATGAGAAATGACACACTGTTTTTACAAGTACAAAACCCTCCCGACGAGTTCCGGAATTGTAGTTTTTTTTTCCATGCCATTTTAATACAAAAGGGTATTACTCGGTTTAATCCCTTGAAAGAAGAAGGCCTTTACCTTCTCGAGACCCGAGATCCGTATTTTAGGATAATGGGATGAGCCCACCAGGATCCAGTCGAGAAACATAAAACGCTGTGTCGAATTGTGATTGTCCCGAAAAAAGCTCGTATACATAATGTAGCTAGAGCTCCTTAAAAAAGAACAACATCACACGCACTGTAACAACAAAGAGATGTTCATCATTTGCCTTCGGAATGTGCCTGTCTCTCGTCCTCTTGTGTATTTGTGTATTTGTATTATCCTCTGTGTATGTGTATGTGTAAGTAATTGTCTATTTGTTTGTTTGTTGTTTCAGGTCTACTTCAAATGCAACGGTGCAGTAGTTCCTAACAAGAAGCAGCTTTTCAAGAGCTTCACTCATGAAAATACCGGCTCACCTATTGTAAGTCTCGAATTTTAAAGTGTCTTTTAAAAAGATACATTCTTAAGTTCCGTATATATATTCCGAAAACGTAGTACCGATCTCCAAATCTCCATGTATTAAGGGCACAACTGCCTAGTAGTTTGGGTCGGGATGTTGATGGCCATGGACCAATTCTACGTGATGTTATTCAAAGGGTTTAGGGCTAAATGGGCCCTTCTGCTTTCGCATTACAAATTCACAAATTGCATCCGACGTCTTGTCTCTCGGGCTTGGGATGGCCTACATTTCACAAAGGCCGTGCCTTCACGGTTTTGCACAAGTCTTCAAGAGGCTGACGAAAATGAGGAAGATGCTGATGATGATAATGTCGATGAGCATTACTGGAGTAGAAATGGAGGAAGGAAGCTTAGTTTCCTTGAGCTCGTATAGTTCCTTAAACTTTAATAGTTCTGTGGGAAATGAGGGCCTTTCCAGGACCAATCTACCGTTCATGATTGAAGTGTCTAAATTGTGTAATACATAGGGACATGATATTATAAGCAGGCTTCGAGATTTTGAGAGACACACCATGGATATAGAAGCCTACGTTTTGTGAATACGAAATAAGTCGAGGAGGTTATCAAAAAGCATCTTTTTACGTATTTTATTACATGAAACAGGGACTGGCGGAAGACTAAAGATCCAGCAGGCTTGGCTTTAGTTGGAGAGAGCTGCTCTCTCCTTTAAAGAGCTATTTTCTCCAAGTCATCAAAAGCATTTTACATTTCACGCCTAGTTGAGAAATGAAGATGATTACTTTGAGGAAAGGATGATGATGATTTTGTAAATGTGATATCGTTTAAGAATTCCTCCGTGTCTCTCCTGCACGCTCGGCTACGATTTATAAAGTGTAAAAGTGCACCTTGGAAAAAGCTCGTCTCTTCTGTAGTTTCGACGAGGTTATGAGATGATGATGATGGTACGAGACTTCGTGCCTCGTCCTTTTGATATGTTGATGATAACCTGATATGTGATAGAAGGTTCCATGTGATGTTCCATCAGAGAGGTTCGGGTTGGAGTCGCTTTCCCTTAAAGAGTTGACTTCCTCCGACATGAATTTTACGACAAAAGATTTCGTCGCGTCATTATCTTCATCGTCTTCGGTCTGCTTGTTTTGTACTCCTAGGCTATATGGGAATTATAATAATAATAGTGGTCTGGGTGCTTTGGAAGAATCAAGAATTTTTATAACTCTGAATTTAATAGAATCATGACTGAGATTATAGAATGTGGAGTCTTCGGAGGTAGTAGCCTGTTTTTTTCGGGCTTTGAAGGAACTGAAAGGACTTGGTTGGTATGTTATTAAAATTTTCCCTCAAGACCTTATTAAGATCCATCTCTCTGCTCTCTGTGTGTAGAAAATAAATATTCTCCAGCCATAATAATAATGCTGGGTGCCTTTAGGAAGGAGAGTGATCTGATGACGGAGATTGACGAAGTCTCCAGTCCTGGAATTCATAAGGAAAGATTCCTTTTGTTTTATACAAGTCCTTTTGTTGTCCTTGAGGCGATATGATGATGCCGACACTTTAGTTAAGAAAATATACAGTGTCTCTTCCCTAAGTTTAGGAATTTGGTAACTTCAAGAGTTGAAAGGATGAGAGAGTGGTGGTAGTGGTGGCTCTTCAAGAAATGCAGGACAGTTTTAAGGAGAAAGGGATGTCAAAGTCAAAGACGGACTACGGAAAGCTTATGATTTTAAAGCTATAGGATCTAACAATAAGACAGTTTTATTCCCAGTTGGAAATATATTATCTCGGGCTAAACACGATATTGGTGGAGAGAAGAAAGGGTCTTTGAAAGAGGAATGTGATCCTATAGTAATGAACCCAGAGTCATTAAAATTAAAATGTTTCTTTTTCTCATCTCCCTTTGTTTTGTGAATTAGACGGAAGTGCAGCTAAATGTGACACGGGAGGATGTTCAGGAGTTCTTCGGAGCGGAGAGGTTTCGGTGCGAATGTGTCGCCTGGAATAAACGGGGACCGAAGAGGAGTCAACCTGCCCTCGTCGAAGTTGCATGTAAGTGACATTTTAAATCATCTCGTCGTCCTTCTCACCCTTCTTCCTCCGAAATGACAAACTTCTCCATCATCTCTGCTCCTCTGTACTTAAAGTCCTTTAAAGAGGAGGATTTCTTTAGAGCCTTTAAAAGAGGAGAGAGACAAAGTCATCATCATCAAGATTGTCAGTGTTCTTATTATTACATTATCGCCACCATCACACCCTCACTTCTTTAGCTTCGTTTTTATATTTGGAATATAGATTTTTGGAAGCTATTGTAGTTTCGTACTGTAAACTGAAAAAAAAATCAAACTCGAATCTGTAAAAAAAATGTTGCAAAAAAATTTGTCGCAACTTCCGTAATCAACGTTTAAATATAATTTTATTTTATATCAAAATAACCCAAAATTCTAGCAAAAATTTCGCTAATCAACATATGAAACGATTTAAAGAACCGGAAAGCTCCTTGTCCGGTAACACAACAAGATCAACTTCAATCTTCAATACTCTAAAGCAGGCTGCTGTGCCGGCTGCTCCCATCGACACATGTATATATTTACATGTATATTCCAGCAGAAATCGGTTAAAAAATTCCTCAGCCTTATTCCTGCACCCCAACCAACCCTTTCATCATTTCACGCCATCCGAAATCATAGATATCAAGGAATTTCAGATTCCAAGTCAACAGTATTCAGTATTCACACTTTCTCGGCGGATTTGTGTGTAAGGAAAGACACCCTTTTCCCCAGTCTGATTCAACTGCACTGATTATCATATCTCGAATGCCTTAATATTTATTTATAAGTCAAAAGACTCCTAGGCTATAGATCCCTCTGCTGCATCTTTCATTCTCTTCTATATATTTTAAGAGATATTGCACCTCAAGTGCAGGCAGACTTCAGTCACATTACCAACACAAAACACTACCAACATCAATAGTAAAGGGTTGTGTTGTATTTTGAATTCCACATTGGATAGAGACAAGTGCTTCTAAGAATGGACTTGCACAGCTATGCATCCTACCGATTTTAATCACAGTGCTAGAAAATTTAAAATCAATCTTAGATTTTAACAAGCTTATTGCCTGATTCCTTTGTTTCGTATTTACAAAAATGCTACCCTGAAATCGCAGATTTTGAAAAATCATCAACCGAAATAATTACCCCAGTTGATAATGTCAAATAATATAATGGGGAAATACCATTTGTAGCCAGTCATACACTAATATTATGTATGAAATGCAGTCTTTTGATACGACGTTTTTGACCGATTTACAAAAACAACTTTCACCACAACATTAGCATTTATATCCCGAGTATATGGCCGCACCTCTTGAAAAGATCGAGGCAGAACAACCTCTGCATATCCATTGCCTGCAGACGAGTCACCCCTCTCTGCTTGTCCCATTCTTATCAGAATTCCGGATTTTATTATATAGAATGCATAAGATTGAAGATGGGTTTAATAGAAGACGAGCATCCTCCTCCTCTCTGTAATGTATTCCATTCTTATGAAAAATAGTTAAGCCATGCCAAGGACAGAGATTTTTATTTCCTGGAGGTTCCATAAGTCACACTTTCCAAGTCGATGGAAGCGGTGGTAGGATATTATGGGCTGATGATGCAGGCAGATGCATCTTGTAGTTGCACTTTTACGGGGAGATGCACAACTGTGCAGCTCTGAGAAAAGGGGCATTAAGGTTATTTAAAATATTTAGGAATTTCCATAATGCATTTTTTTCTTCGAGTTTGCAGCTGAGCTTTGTTTCCTCCGTTTTTATTATTACTATGGATGGTTTGTCAGAATTTTCTGGATATTACGAGACCAAGTAAGGCAAAGCTAAAAGGTAGTATGGAGCTAGAGAAAGAGAGAGGAAATATTGTAATGACTTTGGCATGGGCGGAGGGGGTGTTATATAATTTATAAGGTTATAAAAAAAATTAAGGATCGTATCTCGGTCCGGAGATAAGCTCCTTGTGTTCAAAGATTTTAAAACCCTATAAACCCTTTGCGGAGAGTTTTACGGTTTCGGGAAGGCTTAGATGTTAGAGCTTCTGCATCCAGTTGTAGCTGATTTTTTAACAGTAGTAGCATTGCCACCCTGAACTGAAGGTTGTTGGGGGTCGGAAACCTGCGGCCTGGAAGATATGACCGGTTCCCCGTCAAGGTTTTGTTTTATATGTTGGGTGTAATTGCGGATTTTGTCCTAGTTTTTAGCAAATTACTAGCCTGCTTTTATTGGGACATAAACAAATACTCCGGGCATTTAGTTCCCGTTTTGTTTCGGGAAGATTTAATTCTAGATTTTTTTGGAGGAGGAAAAGTACGAGAGTGATAACTCATTTTTGGGCTAAATGCTTTCACGTACGGATGTGGATTACGTATTACACACTTATTTTTAGTTATTGTTGTGAATGTAAGAAAAAGCTGGAGAGCCGAGTGGGCCAAACCCTTTTTCATAAAATATACGGAATACTTGTATTTATGATGATAAATTGTCTTCATTTTATCTCGAGCCTTTGTACCGTATTCTTTAGCCTTTTGTATCGCCGGGAATGTATTTCATGGAGGACATGGATTAGAAAATCCGCCTGAAATAGTGTCCTTTTCCACCCTGACATCCTCCTTGTTTATAGAGGATAACCACCACTGCCACTGACTGGGTTAGGTTTGAAATTACGGGAATAATTCACAAAAATCTCTTAACCCTTTCGACTCCTGAGTTATTAGGAGTGTTACCAGAATGTTGACAACCGGGTGGTGATAAATATATCTCATCTCTAAACTACCAGAGTTCTCTATGAAATCCTCTGCTGGCTAATAGCATCCAGGATTTAATACCCAAATGTTGTCCTGCTATTAGCGTTTCTTTTGCTTTTACTCTATACATTTTTTCAAGATCCTGCCGAGGAGATTCATTAAAACATCCGTAATTTTAGGTGGATGGGAAACCCTTATTTATGGTTTTAAGTCCTTGTTCACCCAGGAATTTAAAATTCAGATAAACCACACCAAAAAAGATGTATCTGAACCCATGCAAAAAAACAGCGTCATACTTATTTCGCTCGTAGGCTTGTGGATGACACTACACAATACCTAATGGTTTATTACAGAAAAAGTGAATGATGACAGTCATTCGTCACGGACGTTGAAAGAGGCTCGTTTATTTGCTAAAAGGGAACAGCGTATCATATATAATAACATTACATATCGTAAATATGTATGTATTTAAAATTTAACGGGCTTCCAATTTGCTGATATGCATATGGTCCTTGTTAAGGAATAGGTGGTGGATTTTGCACAAGAACCAGGAGCAAAGAGCAGACTTATTGCTACTGGCTTTTCGAATCCCTTTCAAGTTTCAATTAATTCTGCTTCCGTAGTTCCTCCGGATATAATAAAGTGCCTGGGCGGTTTTTTGTTGTGAACGTTCCTATTCATTTGAAGTCGAAGTTCGTATTTCGAATTGTGAGGGAGGGATCGAGTAGGAGGGGTATTTATTTATGCAGCGAGGATTTTGCATCACGGAGATTTAAATTGTTTTACGTACTATATGGGCATTAACAACTTGTTCCTATAGATTTATCTACCCTCTGTCTGGAATATAACTGGGGAAATCTATTTAGGTTTTGGATGGACATTTATAATTGAGTATCGTGGGATATTTATTCATGTTTCATGGTTCGGTTTCGTGGGGGAAGGAACGGGATTGTAGAAGAAGAAGAAGGGGAATAAATTCGTAATAGAATTTTGTATCTAGATAATTGTGACTGAAAGGGTCAAGATGACAGATTAGAGGCTGTATTCCGGAATTGCAATTTGAATTAGATATTGATGTGGAATGAAAGGATTGTGATTTTGGTTTTGGTGGTTGGTTAGTAGTCGACGAGTTGGGATTGAGATTGTCTCATTGTTTCCTGTTTACTTCGTTAGTAATTCAGGGGATTTTAGTGTTAGGTTAGGATTGGATGCAATAATGCATGGAAAAATAGTGTACTAAATTTTGGGTTTCGTATCATGAAACAGATAACAAATTGCATATTATGTATGAAGAAGATTGAATCAAAAATGGAATGGAGGAATGGTTCCATTCATTTTTAGATTCGTATTCATCCACTTGTACGGTCTTTTTGTCTGCGGATTATGTTTCCATTATTTCCATTATTAGTTCATTATTTCCATGAACCAGGACCAGGAGGATAAGGGCATTTAGAGTTTTAGATTTGATTGTATGGGACCCGGTTGGGGTTTCAGATTCATTTAGAGTTGAGCTATTGGATTTTGGGATTTCATGTCATATATATGTGGGTGAGTGTAAATTAAACATTTAAAAAATTTATTAGGAGACAACACGTTTTAAATCGAAATCACTGAAGGATTTTATATTTATTGCCCTAAAAGGTTGTGTTGTGGTTAGGCATAAGTTCGAAATTTCGGTTCAGTCCAAAAATGTTCAAACTTATTGAAATCATAAAATATACTTTGATATTTAAATAAAATTCGTTCGGAAATCATGAAAAGGCAATCCGAAACTTCGTCATTTCATACTGCGGTTTTAGTTCATAGTTTGAGATTCTGGAAGAAGATCATCTTACACCCTTCTTGAGCTCATCTTAATGATCATCCCCCCCGTAATAAAAAAAATAGGTCGAGTTGTTAGGAGATCGGGATTGCCAATCCTTTTCCTTGTACTTTTAGAACTCGGTAATCCCTCACGTATCAAATCCCTTGTTTCTTTCTCCTCCTCATCTGCCGAAGATTCATAAAAATAAAATTTCATATCCTGTACTTAATATTTATTATATACCTTCTAATAAATACATATTACAATCCATTCCCCTCCCCTTCAAATCCAATCCATAAAACAGCGATCAAGCCACAAAACTGCGGATTTGGAATCTCCTATTTCGCTACAAGCTTTTGTGCGATTATATTACTTTATTAAGAGAATTTCTTATTTTTATGCACGGAAAATGGCTCTTCTTTCTTCTTCTTGTAGAAGAGAAGAAGAATCCTTAGAAAAAATCAACTCACCACAAGATTCTCTCGTAGATTCGTTATTATTGATAGATCAGGTTACCATCATCGTTGGGAATTTGAAATTTGATCTGCAAAACATTTCATCCCGTCTTATGCAGGAATCGCAGGAGGCTTGATCTTTTCGTGAATATTTTGTATACCACAGATGAGGAAGACGGGGAGGCAGGGTAATGAAATTCGGGACGCTTGGGAAATAGAACTCACAGCGCACATGGTAAATAATAATAATTCGAACGAAGAAGAAGATGATGACGATGGTGAATTTTTTTTGTATCCAAAACTGAAGCCGAAAAATCCAGATGCTCTGCTCTTCTGCCTAGAGTTCCTTGATTTTTTAAATAAATATAATACGGGGAAATAGTAGAAGATAGAAGGATGCAAAAAGTTAGATGTTCTATCTCTCGGTAGTTTTTTTTCGGTTTTTATAACTAAAGACTTGAAGACAGTTCCTTCAGGGATGTTGTTGGTTATTTGGATTTTTCTCTGATATTTGTTCCGTATTCAGAATATAAAAATCATGGGATCTATTTTCCAGGGCTTGTTCTCCCTAACTTATAGCCTAAAAATTGGAGTAGGAATTTCTGGAGAAAAGTTTTATTTTTGCAACACAACAGGATTCTTGATCCTCTATTCTGTATAAAACATGTTGTTGAGTTTGCTGTAGAAGAATGAAACTGTATATGGTTTGTCGAAAGTGGGTTGAATTCGACATTTCTAAAAGAATTCTTCTCCAGAAATCTAGAGCCGAGCCGACAATGTAAAAGAGCAGAAACTTGTCGAAAAGTCGGGAAGCCCGTTGGGGCTTTAAGAATGTCGGGTATCCAACCCAGTCTTAGAAACTTATGGAGGAAAGTTAGTAAGGAATGTGTGTCTTGTCTTGTATCCATGTGGGTTTCTTGAATGCAAAAATTGGCAGTAGTTTTTGACTTGGCTCTTTTTTTACAGACCCTAATGGAATTAAATTAAAGGATTAAGGTAATGGAGGAACTGAAGTTTGAGAAGAGAGATAGCAGATACAGAAAGACAACAAGGAAGGAATCCGATTAACTATAAATGAGATTGGAAATGGAGGATTTGGCAGTAAAATAGCAGAAGGAAATGCATTATATTACAAATGCTGGAAATATTGTGAATTGCAGTTGTTATTCTGTTGTGTTTTCTAAAGTGGGAGGTGAAATATCGTTGCAAAAAATAGCTGTATATGAAATCTACAGGTTTTTTTCACAGAACGACATAAGTTTTTGTATTTTAAGTACGTAAGACCCAGTAAATTCTGGCCTTTTCCCTGTTATTTTTTACCTTAAAAAACTTACATCTACTCAGCATTCCTCGTTTTACAACTTTGAAAACTATACGTTTACAGAAAGTTTATTTTACAAAATTTTAACCATGAATTGCTAGTATAATAATATAGGCTTATCGTAATGATAATGACAGCTAAGCTCTAATAATAATGATGAACAGATATAACAGCAAAAATATAAACTGCAATCCAGCAGAAGCTTCCGTCAGGAATAAGGTTCCTTTGTCAGTCTCTTTTCTGTATAAAAAAAAGTTCTATCTCTTCTAGCCTGTCTTGTCAAGGAACGTCTTCTCTGCTCTTTCTCTGTAATTACATTTCCCTTTACTTTGGCATTATTATGTTACTTTTGACATTTATGTTGTAAGCTGCAGCATCCCACGAAATTTACAGGGAATTTTTACAGTATAAAAAAGACAGGAGTATCGAGTAGAGACAGCAGCAGGAGGGTTAACGAGTTGTGTAAAAATTTGTCAGAATTCGAAATACCTTGTTCCAGCCCATGATATATGTATTATATATGGATTCATATTCATAACCGATATTTCATAACCCATACCAGTAACGATTTCAACTAGCTATTTTTTAGTATTGAATCTGTGTCCATTACTATTATTAAAGTAAAGCTTACTATCATCATCATTACTATTATTACTGCCTACTAAGGATATGGATCTCCCGAATTTAGTTCTGAGTTCATCTTATCTCACATTTTATTACGTTTACTCCCTCCTTTCGCATTTCTTATGTTTCTGAGCGACAAATCCCACATTCTTACATCTAGTCAGAGTCCTATACTTACAACAACTTTTTCGCCATATAAAACAAAATCCCCTGAATCTTTCAGTCCTTAACGAGAAGAAGAATACTCTTCTTTCTCAGGATAAGTAGGGTATGTATATAGAAGCTTGGTTGTTGTTGCTTTTTTCGAGCTAATATAAATTTTATTTTTGTTTTTTATTTTTATATTCTGCACAAGCTGTTCATTCCTTTGAGAGTTTTATTACTCGTTAGGAAGAGGGATTGAAATTTATGTGTTTACTGTTTACTACTGCATCAACTAACTTTATAATAAAGTATAGAAGAAGAAGGGAGGACAGCACAGAAAGTACTAAATAAGTGAGGTCTGCTGCTCCCGATGCTCCGCGTGAAGAAGAAGAAGGTTCAGTCAAGATCTGCTGGAAATAAAAAAAATTCAGACATATTTTTTTCCCAGCCTGCCAATAAGATAGAGGACATAAATGTCGATTGAGTTACAGAAAGAAATATTGCATTGGAATTACAAGCTGGTGGAAGTGGTAGACTGGTAGGCAGACTTGGGCCTGAATTTATGTACATTTCGATACATGGGGACTTATATAGGGTTATATGCCCGGTTTCGGGATTTAGAAAGGTGGTTCAGTTGCCAGTTGCAGATGTTATTCCAAAAATTCCGGGTATTCTTGTTCCCCGATAATTAATTGGATTTTCTATCCTCTGCTGGATTCGGGATCCTCTGTATATAGGGATCTGTAGGTTTGTATCGTTACGGGAGAAGTTACTAAGGTTCGATTCCTTTGACTGATGAGTATTAAATTAAAAAGACAGATTGGCCTTCTCTCGTTTATTTCCATGTTCCTGCAAGTTTCTTTTGCGAAAAAAACGGGAGGAAAAAAAAGTTTCGAAAAAGTTGAGGATTTTTCAAGTGTATCTAAGGAAGGGATATATGAAAGTTAGTCACGGAGGTTCCTTTTGAGCCGTTTTTTCTGCAAATTGTGGCAGTGGTGGTGGTAGTAATCTTGTATATCTCCTTGTAGTCTGTTCAGTTGAAGAAGGTTGAGGATGAATGTTCACATTTAACATTTCACATGTGACATGACATTAGTCACAAGAAGTTGGCAGAAACGAGGCAAGCCATTTCCTCTCCTCTTTTGCAAATAGCGAGTAAATTGCTGGAGGATTTTTTTCTCTCCTTAGATTCGGTCCCTGAGTCGGTTTCCAGGATGTAAGCTTCTTTTTGCAACCGAAGCAACAATCCGTGAATTTGCTGGGCCAATTCTAAACACCAGGTTTTTGAATGTAGCTTGTTGTTTGTTGGGTTTACTAAGAATCTTAGAGTTTTTTCGCGAAGAGGCTGTGTAATCTAATGGAAAGTATTTTATCCTCATCTGGCTGGATGGTGAATAAGAGAGGCTTGTATTTTGGAAGATAGGAGAGAGATAGGATGTAAAAAATGGATAAGGTTGTTGGAATCTAGGATCTAGATTGGACACAGATGGTGGATTGTAAATGAGGGAGATTCGCATCTTCTTCTTGTGCTTAGTATTCCATCATCCAGGCTAGCAGACTTTTCGGGTAGATTTTTCTTTCGGGTTTTGAAATCGTCTTTTGAGATGGAGATTATTCTTGTGTCCGGCACGACTTGGCCAGACAGGACCATCCGGGTTGGAAAAAATGCGTACGGATATGATTTTTTTGTGCGTATGAAATATTTTGCGTAAATATGTCTGTGTATTACTATATTGTGAGATAAAATATGACTTGGGATTTCGGGTTAGAAGAAGCAGGGCTTTCTCCATGGCTTCGTATTCGGTAGTTCGGGAATGTTGTAAATGTGTGCAAAACTGGATGAAAAATGTGCCTCTATCATATTTTTTCTTTTTTATACCGAAATAAGGCCCTGGTTTAACTTCCCCAGGGGTACTATTTCGTATTTACGGTTAGTTAAAGATTTTATAATTGTCGAAATAAAGTCCAAATAATAAATCTTGTGATTTTATTGACGAAAAACATTAAAGAAAATAAGTTCATGTTCAAGGTACCGGATCCGGGTATCGGAATCTGTGATCCCATTTTCTACATCTGACATCCCAACACAACCTGCTGTATTGAATATTTGAGATTGACTTTGATTTTTTTTAGCTTTGAAGGTCTGTTGTCCCGAAACGGTGCGAAAGACACGAGAAACTACGTGTGTTTCCTTAGCTTTCTCCCATCGAAATGCACAAAGGCAGTCTGGGAATCTGAAACACGATTCTATAGAATGGATATTGCAGACAGAGAGGAGATCTCAATCCAAAGCTTTTTACTTTCCAGAAGCTTTTACTTTATACCTACTTTACATTGGTAATTTCCATCCAGACTTGGCTGGCCTTGCCTTATCAATAATTCAGACTTTTCAACCCCGTTATTCTCAATGTTAAATCCTCTTTGCATCATAATATCCGAGAGTAGTAGTAGCAGCAGTATGCTAAGGAAGTTAGTTTGGTCTCGGATATCAGCATCACAAGTTCCAAGGCATTTGCACTCTGAAATCCCGAAATACCATTGAATTTCGAATTTATAAATCCGTTTCCCGGAAAGTACAAGGGAAATCGGCGTCTGAATGAATTCTAGAAAGCATATGGTCTCAACATATATTTTTATTATGAGGTGCATTTCCATTTCCCCGAAGCAGAGGGTGTTAAGCCTCTATAAGTTGCATGAGGTCGAGTTTGAAATACTTTGTTTGTATGTCGAAGTTTAGTTTAAAATACGGGATTTTATTCTTACTTCCTAGCCGTATTTAACCCCCGTATCGGGCCCTATTGAGACATTTTGACCCCATTGACCTCTGGCTCTGTATTTCATGACCTCATGACACCGACAAATCCCAGGCCTTCGACACATATACTGCATTGCAGCTGCAGTGCAGTAACAGTTCCAGTAATCTGGAAGTGGATACATTGTAACTGAATTACATCCAGGAGATTGAGGTCTCCAGGATGAGGAAATTCTCACCGTAACTTTGTTATTGAGAGGGCTAAACCGGTTCTTCATCCTGTTCCATTAGCGAGAGTCCGTAATGATAAGTGAGGTTTCTGTTTAAAGAGTCGATGCTGCTGCAGTTGAGAGGTTTACTTTTGAAATTTTCTCCAGATAATGATAATAAGGCTATTATTACTATCAACTATCAGGATTCATCTCTGGGCTATTGGTAGCTTCGAGTGGTATTTTGTGTAAGTTGGGTTATAAAAAGATAAACCAGGGATATTATACTGTAGGATGATGATGGTTGATAGTGGTGATTGAAGTTGATGAGTGATTGGAATTTTTTTTCGAAAACCCAACGTCTTCAATTCAATCCTGTCGAGAAGATAAGGGAATTTAATAAGGATTTTAATGAGGCAATTCTTGGATAGAAAACAAGCTGTTTTTTTAGTTACAAAATTATAAGGTGCAGCCACTCGGCTTTCCCTGGACATACACCTCAAAAACAGTAATTTTTTCGTAATAAGTCAGGATAAATTAATCCTGACTTGATTATGTGCTATACTTTTTTTTAAAAATAATTATGGAAGTATAGCTCTGGTCTGGTAATGAGATTGACCGTGGATGTAATTCAGTATTTTAAAATGAAACGATGAACGAGTTGATTTAATTTCAGTATAATAATCACAAATGAAGAGCCAGTACAGATCTCGGCCTGAATCCATTCGAAATTTGAACAATCCAGTCGGGGCTTTGGTTTGTTTTGTATTACAGTACAGAGTATGAAATGAAATTAGTGTTTGGATGAACTATTGAGTTAATGATGTTTGATCTAAAGTTACTTGTCCAAAATTAATCTTTGCTTACCCTTAGAATCCATAGCCCTTGAAGTATAAATATATTATATGGTATGATGTAATTGTGCATTGGTATAATTATACATACCACATGGGTTGAAAATACATAACCAAATATAGCCCTCTCTCTCTCTCTCTCTTCGGTCTCTTTCTGTGAGAAGTAATGAATGGATCCGAAAGTTCTTGTGTAAACTAAAATCCTCAATTTCTCATCGCATTCGGGACTTTGTTGACTGATGAATATTGTACCGTTTGAATGACTTGGCAGTTAGTATGTTTATAGAGAGGGATAGAGTTAGTAGAAAGCTGAATTCTATTAGAAAACCTATGGATCTGTAAACTGTAATATATAAATACATTATAAGAATTGTAGCTATTTTATAGGAACAATTAAGATTTTTATTCTGTACACTGGTCCAAGGATATTGAGGGAACATGTGAAGATATTTACATATTTTACATAAAGTCTTTAAAATAAATGTTAAACTAGTTTTAGTAGTAGCAAACTTTTTAGTAAATAGAACTATTAAGATTAAGTTAGGTTCCTTTACATCTAAGTCTTTCTTTGTAAATAGAGGAATTGGCCAAGGGACAGTAAACGGGCCGCTTTTATTTATTCTGTTTATAAATGACGTTGGCAAAGTTCTCCTTGACGCGGCGTATTCTCTTTTCGCGGATGACCTGGCTCTATATCTTAGTGACACAGATATCGAGTCAGGTCTAATGCGATTGCAGACTATACTCTGTAGTCTAAATTCGTGGTGCAACTCTGTTGGTCTTACCATCAATTTTGATAAAACCAAATACATGATTTTTCATAAATCCTGTATGAAATTGCCTGATAACCTTAGCTTGTCCTGTGAAGGAAATGTCATTGAGCGTGTTGCTTGCTTTAAATATCTTGGTGTCTTTATAGACGAACACCTTACCTTCAAACAGCACAGTGAACACGTACTTCGTAAAGTTAGTATTAATTCTGGAATGATAATCCGGCACAGAAAATTCTTAAACAAACACATGCTAACTTTATTATTAAACTCCTACATAAATTCTGTAACAGACTACTGTCTGACAATCTGGGGTCCCTCGAGACTCCCAGATTTTCAATCCATTCAAAACAAGGTCAGTGAACTTCTGGCCTTATTTTTTCACCCTCAAATTGCAAAGTTTCACTCCCGAAGATTTTGGAAAGGTCAAGATGATCAAAAGAAATCACAAACTGAATGTAGGAAACTACACTCAAAAATCGATTACTACAACTTACTCGAAAGATGTAATCAGTTTACAATAACTGAAAGATTAATGTTGTATAGTCTACAAAACACTTACAGATACAAAAAATATTCTACTTCTCCAAATGCCATTCCTGCTATAGTTGACATATTTAAGTCCCAGCCTAATACTTGTAACCGTGTCACGAGACAGGGAGATAACTGTACACTAATAGAACATAACACCGTGCTATTTAGTCACTCGGTACAATATTATTCCACACTGTTATGGAACCGTTTCCCCCCAGTCATAAAGACTTGTGACCCTCAAAAGGTTAACTTTCGATCTGCTACGATTGAATGGATCATAAACGATCAAAGAAATCAAATGTATACCACGTAAGCAAATTCTATTAGTATTTAGTATGTACTGCTCAAATCTAATTTTAATTTAATTTAATTGTTTTTCTCTCATTATCACTACCCTATTCTTAAGTCACATCTACGTAATTTTAGCTATTTATATTTGTGCGACCTGGGGGAGACCAGACTTACTTTGTTTGACCGGATGTATCGCAAGAAAAATAAAGGCTACAAGAACAAGAACAAGAGAAAGACATTGTGAATGGCAAGCTTTTAAATTGTGTCCCGATGTAGAGGATCGCAATGTTATGTTGTGATTTCGATACGGAGATTCAATAGTAAAAAAAAACAGTTCCTTGTAATAATATTATCGTATTTATATATTAAGATGGCTATTTTTATCGATCCTTCACCCTTGCTGGGCTTGTTTCGATAATTCCTGCTTGCTGGGAAGTTATTTCTCGTACCTTAAATTTCAGTTTTAATTAAAGTGGAGGGGCGGTTATTTCGGAGAGGTGAGTTTCTTATTTAGAAACTTATTTCGGTTTTAGTGCTTGAAAATGTTCTACGAGATTTTTAACATTTATGCCGATGAGTGTGATTTATTTTCCATCAATAACGTCAATAATCAACAGTTTCCAGTATTATATTTCATCAGTTGGTATTTAGATACTGATGGAATATTAAATCTTCGCTTGCTATGTATAATTTTCTTTACCAGAGTTGTAAAAAATTTAAAATTTCGATAGTTATCTACCATAATTAGTCAATCAATTACGATATTTAATACATTTATCATTGTATATGATGATTCAACGTATCATCTATATTTTCTATAATTCTTTGCCTTTAAATGCAATGAAGCGAGAGCAATGTTCTTTTCTTATGCAAGATTAAACCCAATGAAAGTAGTCTCACTCAGCTATATCAGTGTGATAGTCTAGTCATCTCGAATTGTAAATTGAAATAATGTTATTTTAAGAGCAGAACAAGATGATGATGACGAGAGGATGGTTATAATCATGTTGTAAGCATATATTATGATAGGCCTGTAGTGTAGTACCATACTATCAGTATGTGTCTATAATGACTTGTGAAGTGGATGGAAGTGAAGAGTGAATAAACCGATGTAACGGGTGTAACCAAGTGTTGAAAATATAACGATAAACAAACTAAATCTCAATTTCCCCAAAAAGCCCGGGTTTCGCACCCTGGTGTCAGTAGGAGTGGTCCCGTATTTATCAAAGATGTTCTATTACTCATGGGAATCGTTTAAACCCCATATCTCAATTTCCCCGAAAACCCGGGTACTGCACCCGGGTGTCAGTGGGAGTGGTCCCGTATTCGTCGAAGATGTTCTATTACTCATGGGAATCGTTTAAACCCCATATCTCAATTTCCCCGAAAATCCGGGTACTGCACCCTGGTGTCAGTGGGAGTGGTCCCGTATTCGTCAAAGATGTTCTATTACTCATGGAAGTCGTTTAAACCCCATATCTCAATTTCCCCGAAAATCCGGGTACTGCACCCTGGTGTCAGTGGGAGTGGTCCCGTATTCGTCAAAGATGTTCTATTACTTATGGGAATCGTTTAAACCCCATATCTCAATTTCCCCGAAAACCCGGGTACTGCACCCTGGTGTCAGTGGGAGTGGTCCCGCATTCGTCGAAGATGTTCTATTACTCATGGGAATCGTTTCAACCCCAAATCTCAATTTCCCCAAAAATCCCAGTTTTCGCACTCTGAAATGTAGGTTCAGGGTATTATCATGTATAGATGATAGACATAGAGTGTAATATAAACTACCTAAGCGTCAGTTTTAAAATGAGTAAGAGCTCTATCCTGGCGTTGGACTCCTACATATCACTATTCTGTTTGATTTAATGGTTTGTTTTGGGGTTTAATTGATGGGGGGCAGGGGGTGTGACCGATTTGACCCAAGTTCGAACTTAGCCTCACTCTTGAGCCAAGGAACAAGTGTACAAAATTTGGTGACCGTAGGTCCAGCCGTTCTCCAGTTATCGCTCGGACAGACGGACGGACGGACGGACAGACGGACGGACGGACAGACGGACGGACGGACAGACGGACGGACGGACAGACGGACGGACGGACAGACGGACGGACAGACGGACTTGTCGTTCGCATAAAGTGTTTTCAACACTTAATAATTTAATGGTTGTAAGTAAATATTTACGTTTCTCGTTGTGCAGGGATTGGGGATTGATTGAATCATAATATGAAACTCCTTTTGCATTCAAAGTCAACGGGATCTCAAATCCCTCATTTGTATCTTCACATCATAATATTGCATCATCGGACAGATCTGTGTTGTTCGTCAACTTTAGTGCTAAATTTTATACAGTTGATAGTGTTGAAAACTCACAAGTATTTAATCTATCCTTAGATTAAATTTTTTAAATGTTACAAGTTCCTTAAAAGTAATTCCACTTCCACAGAAAGCTGTATTTACCCTGCAAAAAGTTCTATTGTAAAATCTAATTTTATCCAATATATGACGTGCAAAAAAATCTGAAAATTTGCCAATTTTTCAATCAAGACTGAAAATTTTCATAGAAAAAGGTCCCAACTTTTCGATTTCCCAGCAAAATTCCTGATAACCCCGTTTTAATGTTACACAGGCTTTTCCACCAGCGTGTAGTACCACTACCACAGGAGTTTTCTCCGTGTATATGCTTATTGCACTACTTTATAAAGACAGTCAACAGTACCGAAAATTTTAATAAGAATGACAAGGCTTGGTTTGTTGGGATTGCATGACCCAGGAGCTCCTGCTGTGTGATTTGATTTGACGATCCTTTGTTTCAATTCTGGAGAGAGAGAGAGAGAATAATTATGAAGTAAAGGACGCACACTGGTGGTGGCCTATTCTCCAAATTATGAATCCTCCCGTTGCTTTTCCAGACTCTTCCAGACCTGAGAAGAACCGTCGAAATACAATCTAAAATCAACCAGTACTATACTGGTGGAAAGTCCAAAACCACACTGTATTATCTCCTCTGCTGGTCTCATGTCATCCTAATGGATTATAGCTACTCCTATAGTATTTTAAATAGCGAAGCATATTTGGAGAAGCAAAGCATAACTGTTATTATTTCATGCTGCACGGAGAACACGGGTTTTTAAATCCAGGGAACTCCTTTCGGTGTTGGATGACAAAAGGGATGGAAATTTTAGAAACGGTCACATACGGTGCAAACAGTGACATTTACGGTATGGTTCTGTTTTTAGAGAAGCGACAGAATTACAGAGTTCTGGAATTGATCCGTGGAACTTGGAAAGATTCCTTCACCAAGCTGCTGCTGTTTTTCGGCTGTTTTTGGTCCTTCACATCTTCCATGTGTCGGTAATAAGAAGGAAATCATAATGTTATTTCATTCCTACAATTCTGAAGGAGCTGATAAATATGACGAGGAAAAGTTTAAAAAAAATTATTTTTTGGAAAAATTAAAAAATCCCCTTTAATTTGTTTGAACGCTGCTACTGTGAATTTGAAACCGTAATATTTATACAAGATTGTTGTAGATTAAGATGTTGGGGTTCGGTTGTTTTGTTGAACTGAATGCTGAGATGAATTTGAAATATTTGAATACTCAATACATGTCTGAATCTCTTCAGCTACGGACTACGGAGATGAAACAAATAAGATTGTAATTATCCAGCTAAATTCTGAGACAGACGAATCTGTGTCCTAGTGACAATCCCTTAGAGGATCCTTTAGCAGAACGAGGATAAGACCTCTTAACGAATTTATGAACTCCCCGTTGTGATGGTGGTGGTGGCATTATAAGATGATATGACAGTATATTCCAAACTTACAAGTCTAATCAGAGGCTCTTGGGGAAAGCAGATGTGGATTAGTAGATTAGATCCACCCGACCACGTTGTTTTAATATCATTACGGTACGGATTCTACACACTGCTAGCAGTGTTTTATTGTGTTTGGGTTCTTGGTCTTTGTGGTTGTTGGCTGTCGGTGGTATCCTAACGGTCCTGGCCTGGCCTGGTGGTGGTGTTATATGGTGGATGTGGATGATTTCTATCTGAAATTATGCTTCTTTGATGATGTTTCTAGCATTTAACATAAGGACCCATTTCTACAGTTCTTAAAAACAGGCTAAATAATAAGCTTCCAACTTTACAGGCTCCCTGTTCCAGTAGATCCGATCAGAAACATTTAATTTAACTGAAATAAGAACAGCATTTATAAGGAAGTCTTCTCTCTCTGCTCTCCTAATCTATCACACTAACTAAGGGCTGGACCCGCTGTCTGGTACCAGAGTCACAGTAGGTGAATTTGCATAAAATTCTCATCTCAACAAACTCCCTCATTAAAAATACCCATGATGGGTCTTGGTTGTTTAAATGATTCTTATTCGGCTCTTCAACTTCAACTCCAACTCCTCAGGACTTGAGAGAAGTCCTTTCATGAGGATGTAGAATTGACTGAGCTTTTCCACCGTTTAAGATCCTACGACTCTATATAAATCCCTCTCCTAAGATCCTGCTTACAGAACTAACTTAATGATCTATCGGCAGTAAAAGATAATTTAAAGACGTTATATATAGCAGAGTAGAAGGGATGGTTTATTTTATGAATGCCAATCGCTCTCCACAGTTTCCATGTAAGGATTTGGAAAGGCATTTACCCCTTGTCTTCCTCGCACTTAAAATCCTCCGGTTTAACCCCACTCGGGCCTTGAAGTTAAAAATGCAGGGAGAGATGAAGAAACCATTAAACAATGAAAGTGATACGCCCTTAAGGAATACCTCTGACTATTTTGGTCCTTGTACACTTGTTTCCTCTCGATGCGTGTAAATTGGCTGTTTTTGTCAGGAATTTGTGCTAGTTTATGCATGCATAATCATTTATTAGAATAAAAAATCTGGCTCTGTCTATAGTTCAGGAATGATGAGAGGGTCCGATAGGCCTTACAAATGTGCTACAAGTTAGCTCTTTAAAAAGTTGGACATGGGTAGTTAGTAACACGTTACTAAGCGTAGATTTAAAGGCTCTGAGAAGAGGCAAACAAGGTTTGGACTTTTATTACGTGGACGATTCGAATTCCCAGCTTTATCTTGGTAATGAAATGGGATACTTATTTATAATGATATAGCCTTTTTCATCACCTCTCATATATGGACGAGGAGAGAGATAGAAATGACATTTCGAAATCCAAGAAGGATACCTCTTCGTTTTTTGTCTCTCTTCTGAAAATGATGATTGTGGTGGTGGTGATGATGGTAATGGTAGTCGTATGGTTCTGATGGAGATGGAGATGATCATGATGATGATGATGAGTTTGATGTGATCCGATGATGGTACACGGAACTGGTGGAATTTCCGCCGAGAATTTTTTTCCAGTCTTGTCCTCAACTAAACTACCCTGTAATTTGTCATTGTTTCCAGACCTGAAGAAGTACTTCGAGCAGGCCCCCTACTCCACGAGCGTGGAAATGGGCTCTCAGACGGAGATGAGATGTATTCCTCCGGACGGGGTCCCATCAACGGTGATCACCTGGATCCGAGACGGGCAGACGATAGATCCGAAACGGGATCCCAATTTCATCATCACAGCGGATGGGCATCTTCTCATCGCTCAGACCAGGCTCTCGGACATGGGGAACTACAGTTGTGTCGCGGAGAATATTGCCAGTCGCCGTGTTAGTGAGCCGGCCCTTCTCACTGTCTATGGTAAGGTTCTTTTAAAAATAATAGACTATAGTTTATAAGGTCTTTACATGTGTTTGAGCAGTTGAGGCCGAACTGATCTGTCAAAAAAGAGTTCAGTTTCAGTACTTTATCGCTGTAGGACATAAATGTTGTCAAAAAAAGCTGCTAAAATGCAGTCATATGTCAAAATTGTAATTTAAAGTAAAAAATGGCTGCACACGGTTATTATAAAAACATCTCTGGCACAACCAATTAGTGAAGATGCAGAACATTCTAGGTAATTTATTCTTAAAAATCATTTAATTTAGCGCAAACAGAGCTCTTTAATCAACCTACAACGGATCTGTCAATTCTAGGGGTTAATTTTGTTCCAATCAAAAGACAAGAATGGCTCTGAATAACACAAAATTTCCGATTTCCAATTCGGCCTCCAACACACCTATTTCCCTTTGTAGATTCTAAAACCGTTACATATATACAGATAAAAGCATGTAACCCTTTTATATACATGCACAGAGTAATCAACCCTTTCAACTCCATATGAAGCCAATTCAGCACATCCTTTTGCAAATATTAGCTCTTAAGCGAGGGAAACGAAAGCCTCGTGGATTTTTTTTTTGTAGAGAAAGTCTTTCTCTTTCACAGGATTTAATAGTGTTGAAGAGTTGATAGAAAACTGTCTGGGAATTGGCGTACAGTACATCTTCTCGGGCTTGAGGCGATCTGAAAAATACGGATGACACGTTTGGACATTTTGTTTTTAAGGACATGCAACATTACATATCGTCGTTTGCTAGTTTTCGTTAGCATGTTTTATAGATCTATGCAACCCTAAGTCATAAAAAATTAGCTGTTCAAACGACCGTTTACAATGTGAGAAATATTGGCAAAGATTAATCCGAATTCTATAAATAACGAATTTTGTCCGATTTTTTAATTTTTAGAGGTTTCGATTTATTCTGTAGACATAAAGATTAAAATGTTGAGAGCTTTCCATTGATATATTATTTTTTAATTGATTAAAAATTGACTTTTCTTCCAATTTTACTGAAAGTAAAAACCTCCCTTCCAGCTCGAAAAACTACTTTATGTTTGAAGTTACGCCCATGATTATTTTAAGAGAGAGTGACACTGGCACCCGTATGGATTTCAGTTTGCCCTTTGCCTTGCCACATGGCCAGTCGGATGTCGGAACCAATCAGACTTATCTCTATTTCCAAGTCAACTTAAGAAATCCACCCACACTGACTCTCTCTCGTGTATGTTTCTCATGTTTGTATGCGTATTTACGGCCAAAGTAGATATAACTATAGCTGTAAACGGGTTGAGGGTTGCTTTCACTTGTTGTCCAGCGAGAGGAGTCCAATCTAATCATTCTGTGCAAATACCTTGAACCTTCTTCACAAATGTTTGCTCCATTCTGGTTTTTTTTTGGAGAGAAACAGTTTACTTTGGTTTAGACTCAAGTTCAACAATGGATTGTTTTGTTAGCTTATTCCTCTCAGTCTCTCTTCCTTATTAAGAGCTTCACCCGGCGGAGAAAGTGCCTTGAAAGTTGGTACTCTGCCGTATGTTGGCATATAAAACCGTATACGGTTGGTGGTGAAAGTGGAGATATTTGCCTCCGTTTTTTTAAGACTTTTAGCTCTTGAGAAGTTGAATAGCATGAAGAATGAGGACTCGACATGGAGAACGGGTTGAGATAACGGGCCTCCAGGGTCTTTTGGCTTAGGATTCGGGAGCCGAATTTGGTCTCGTTCTGTACTTTCTCCCTCTTATTATTGACAGAGTGAAAGCGTGGATGGAGCATGGGATGAATAAGGGACGGATGGAAGGATGTTTTATTTTTTATTTTGGAGTTCATTGTTTTTTTTGCGTTTTTGCGTTTGCAGTTGAGTTTTTTTAAATTTAGTATCAACACTGATGAATCTTTGATTAAAGGCTCCAGTGACAATCCAGTGTAAAACAATAAATCCAAAATTCCATCTAAAGAAGCACAATAAAAAAAAATTACTTGAAAAAATAAATTCCGGTTAAAAATACCTGCATACTAAACTAGGAACAAAATGATCTGAGTTGAATTTTTCTTTTATCCTACAATTAACCGACAATATATTGTTGTTACAATAAACCCAATTAACCGTGTTAACCGATTAAAATTAACTGTTTTTATCAAGCTGTGCGTAAAACCGACAATTGCATTCCCTTGTTTGTGAAGCATATTTCAGACTGAGTCTTCTGCAGGCTCATATTAGTATTTTGCATTCTTCTGATTTTTCGAAGAGCGTTTGCAGATATTATACCCAGTATGGAGTAATATTTATATTTATGTCGAGGTGTCTGTAAATCAACTTTTTTTACAAAAATAACGAGAGCTAAAGAGTGAAAGAATTCTCAGAAACGAGAGGACTTTCACCGCTTACGGCTCTCTCAAGTCCATATTATTCTCAGTTTGTTTTCAGACAGGAAGTCGAGGAATGGGCAGAATACATAGTAACCTCCATAGCCTTTAGTATAAAGTCTCTAATAATACCGTATCAAGCTATACGATATCCCATGCGTTTCTTCGAATACGTATATTCTCCAAGAACTGAAAATATGCGTAGCTCGAGATTTTAAGCCCTTTTAGTCCATCCCAATAAGCTCGTAGTAAAATATAGACTTCGCTCCCTCCTGCACTTCATTTTATTTTAAAGATCGGAAGAGGCAAACGGTCGAAGGCGAAGACCATGTCACATTTTTATGAAAAGATTTCTAAGCCTGGAGGAAGAAGCCTCTTGGAGTTTTGATGTCTTTGAAACGAAGAGGCGAGACGAGGAAAAAGAAGGTCTCTGCTCTCGGTCCTCCGGAGGGGATTCTTCATGTAAAATGCATCAGTTTTTTAGGCCTCGGAAGAAACGGTTCTAAGCGGGCATAAATTATACCCTGTTTGAACTTCATAATTCGGAGACAGTAAATTTAGTCTTTGGGAAATGAATGCCATCACATCATCCCTCCGCCTCTCTCCAGTTGGTTGAAAGTACAAAAAGAAACGAGGATGAACCTTCTTCGGGGAAAAGCAGCTTCTTCTGTCTGGGAATATATAGAGCACGGTCGGGTTCCTCTTTGTGATGATGCATGTTTATTGGAAAATAGTCTAAGTCGGGGAACACGGGTTTCTTTTAAAAAAAAATCCGGAATTCAGAGCCCGAAATTCCATATTCTAGCCACTCTAGAGGAGTATTATTATTATGACGATGATGATTATAAATGTCAACTCCAACAGCTCGGATATTATCATCGAGGCGTGGAGAATGAATGGAAAATGGAAAGTAATGAAGCTTGGCTTACTATATTTTTATGCTTTCGTTTTTTTCACAGAAAATACATAATATTATTCCATATTTAGGGAGAACGGGCCGAGCTTTGTTG
Organism: Desoria tigrina; assembly: GCA_906901685.1. Lineage (NCBI taxonomy): Eukaryota > Metazoa > Arthropoda > Collembola > Entomobryomorpha > Isotomidae > Desoria > Desoria tigrina. The sequence continues at coordinate 3,948,025 of CAJQTU010000010.1, read as the reverse complement.
GTATTGTAAATTATAGGAAGGAAATAGGATTGGATGTTGATACTAGGAGAGCAACATTTCATTTCTACTCTGCTTGTTCCCTAATAAGTTTGAGATTGGAATTCCTCCCAAGCGCCTTTTTGCACATTATTACAGTGCATTAACGATCCTAAGTTGGCAAATGTCAATTAAGATAAAATCCTCGTGTAATGGAAGCCCATTAATTTTCATTAGTTATAGGCATATAGGGGAGGACTAGGAATTATAAATATCAACACATAGGACATAGGAGAATTGCTTCTCCAGCGTCTGTTAAATCGGGAATCTAACATCTAGATCCTATTGGTAGACTCTGTCTTGCATAACTAAGTACATAATGTAATAATATCATGCTCCTTGTATGCATATCTACGGAAGTTAGGACTCATTTTATTACCTCCAACATGCATTGATTTAATAGACTTTGAAATGGGATGGAAAAGATCACACAGAAGTTTTGGAGTTCTACTGCTGGAGGAATTCTAGAGTAGTTGTGGATTCACACTGACTGGGGGCTGTGGAATTAAGTGTTCGAACTGCGTGTAAACTTGTTTCGTACGTCTCATTACCCTACAATTTGGCAGGGAGCCCTAATTACTGCTACAACATCCATCCGTGTGTGCCTGGACGATGTACATTTATATATTATGATGATGATCGGGGTATTAAACATCTGGTTTTACATTGGATTATTATTATGAAGGTATAGCTCCTCGATTTAATAAGAGACAAGACGATCGATAAGATCCGTAAGGGAGACACGATTTTTCGAAAGTTTTGTGGAGAAGGATTTAGAAGTTAGAATGATGGGGGATTGGGGGTCGTGGGTCGATTACGTGATGTTTTTAATGTAATCGAAGGTACAGTAGGGCTTTAGGATGTGAGGGTTTTTATGGGTCAAATTATCCAGCATATTTGATCTTGTTCGATGGCATTCATACAACGTCTTCAAGAAGGGTTTAGAAATCTCCTTAGTTTGTAAATTTCTTAGTGATGATATTAAACTAAAACGGTGGTTTGGGTTACTGTTCCATATAGTTTCATTTTTATGGCTGAATCTTCTTTATATTTATATTTACATGTTAAAAATATATTGTTTTTAGTGTCATTCAACCAAAACTAGTCAGAATTTTATAATGGAAATAAATTGAACAGATTGATAGTCGGTACTATAGGTATGGATAGTATAATAACTTAACTAACTTGGTCGGTACTTAACTAAAATATCAACAATTTGCAATCATGCGTTAATGTCAATAATCGTTGATCATTATCTAGTAAGGAGTCTTGCAGATGCTAAAAATATTAAAATCACAAACCAATACTATCAACCTCAAACAAAATAATCTTCTAATTTCGACCAAAACTAATGCTTTTTCTACCCATTGAGTCCAAATCTTTTACCTTTACCATGTTAAAATATCTTTTAAATTTCAAGAGGATCTTCGGTCCGGTAAAGTTAGCTTTTTGAGGACATGGATTAATGCACACCTTGTTTGTATTTATTCGAAAGCAAAAAAACATTTAAATGACGGGATCTGTAACTTTATCCAACTCTCTTGTACAATGCAAGCTGGCAGTTGTTACAATTTACAATAGGCAACTTTTAGTTTAGTCGAGTTCAGCTTTCCACACTCCCGTTAATTCCCTCTCTCTCACATGTTAGGTAATCATAATCGGAACTGGAAACGTGAATGTGAATGTCCTTCGCTGCTTTTATTGTTCCTCTCTAAAATGGGATGAAAAGGCACATGTAAATTACTTTGGTGTGTATTATCGGGCACAATAGGCATATAAAACTACTCTATTTCAGATAATCATATGTACTTTGAATGTATTTAAAGTCACATAGAAACACACACGTTCTTGGGTTCTAGAGGAGTTGGATTTAGATTTGGATTGCATTTTGGATTGCACACGGGATGAGAATAATGGAGGCTGATTATAGATTAGTAGCTCTCTCTCTCTCAGAGACAGGATCGAGAACAATGGGTGTGCAGTTTAGTCTAAACAAAAGGCTTGGGGTTTTCGAAATGGCAATGGGAATGGGAATGTTCTCGTGTGCCATGCCGGAGCAGTACACAATTCCACAAACTCTCCAACTTTTGTATAATAATAATGACTGGGAGGAGGTTTGGGAAGTTCCTGCTGGAGAAATCATTAGAATGCAAAGACACAAACATCAATCTCCATTTAGGATTGAAAACTACCAGAGAGAGAGAGAGAGAGAGAGAGAGAGAGAGCTTTAAAACTAACCATCACCTCAGCAGAAGTCAGGGCTTTTAGAGATAGATATTTCTTCCGAAGCCCTGCTGGGCTATAATAATAAGTTGCATGTATAAATCTATGGGGATAAGGATAAGGAAAGGGTTGAACATTTGAACATTTTTAAGAGCCAGAGAGAGAAGACAAAAAGTCCGTGGAGGAATTGCAAAAATGCTGACAAGGAATGAATCTGAACTCGAGTTGGACGGGAAACTAGAGTTTTCTCCGACATTTCAAATTTCAAACAGAGGTTACTAAAAAGGAACATTTTTGATGGAAATGACGGGCCTGGCCGCGGAGCAATCTATAATAATTCCGGTGGTGGTGGTGGTGGTGGTTCGGGTAGCAGAAGATGAGACGGGTTTCAAGGGATTTTTCTCAAGTCATTCTACCCGTTAGGGTCCTCTAACAAAATCGTCCTATATTTCAATAATACAAATCGGGATGAGGATGATGATGATGGGATTATATATAGGGAAGTAGTCTGAGAACGACTCGGCTTCTTGAGATTCAAGTGGATCCTTATTGCTATCCTTGAGAGAAGGGCTTTTGGAACGGTCCAACTCCAAGTCCCTTTTGTCTTCTCAAAATCCTTCTCTTCCTATAGATATTCTTTGGGTCTTTTTTTAGAAATTTTGAGTCTTATTTGATATGAAGTGTATAAATCGACTGTGTATAGAATTGAGGAAGTGGGCTTTTTTGGACTGTTGAATGTGGAAATGTCGAATTCTGTATAATAATAGCTGGAAAGAAAGGGCTGAGTAAAAGTAGGACTTGAGATGAGATATTCTGGTCACGTGTACTCATCACACTTGTTTGACTTGGTTTTGGCCAAGGCTTATAAACGTCTATGCAGACTGCAGACCTTCCCTGAATACTTTGAATTGAACAAAGGACAAGGGTTTTCGAAATTTCCAATAAAACGGCTTCCAGGCAAACAGATGAGAATGATGATCCTCATCATCATCACCCGGATCATCATGGCATGAAACTATGAAAGCAACTACGACCACCACCGATAGCCAATATTGCCATGCCAGTACCAAGCCAACGGCCAGCAGTTAGACCATGTTCGTTTCCCTAACTTCGGTAGTTCTGTGCTGGATTTCCTGGTTTTAGGTTTTTAGAAATGAAGTCAGATGATAGGAATTTTCTCTCTATAGAAAGTCCTTGTTTTAAACCCTGAGGAGAAAGGACCAATCAATAATATTTCCATCAGGTTGTGCCGGATTCGAGTTCCCAAGTTTGAACTGTGGGATGAAAGTTGAGGACCCTGCAGTAGTCAAGGCGGTCCTAACTGTAGAAATGAGATTGTGAAGAGATGCAGATCGTATTATTATGTAAAAGTTAAACCCTAAGTCAAATAGAATTAGATGATGACTTGTGGCAAGGATGATTAAGTCGAGGCTCGTCGGGCTCGTCTGTTTAATAATCCTCGAGCCTTTCATGAGTATGAGTAAAAAGTGAGGCTTATGTTATAACTTCAAATCTGAACTGAATATTGAGTTTGAACTTTAGCATTCATTTAAAGGCTTATAGCTGGAGAGGAGTTTATAGAAGTACTGGGAATTTTGTGGTATTAAAAGTCTATTAAACTTCTGATTTCAAAGTTTTATCAAGGGACTGATTGACTGCAGAATCAGGAGTTTGGCTCCGTAGTTTGAGACTATTGAGACGAGAGAGTAGATCATAAATACACGGTGTTTTCGGTTTGGTGGTGAGGGCGAATTTGTGCATAAAGCGGAAAATGGGATGTTGAATAGACCATTTGTTTCAATAGACTCATCATCATCACGATCATCAGATTGTGAGACGAGATTCGGGGCAGAGGAGTAGAAGAGATGTAATATAATTTGAGACTCAGGCGAGTGAAAGTATTCCCTTAGGAAATGTTGACTACAAGAACAACCACCAACTACTATCCCCAATAGTTGGCTACGAAAATGTATAAGATATACCGTTATTCCGGGTATAAGTCCCCGGTATAAACGCCCCTCCTGTGTCTGAAAATGGGCTTTAAAAATAATTCCCCCTGGATACCCAGTCTTGCGGTATAAGAGATTCTAAATTCCAACACTCCTGATTCCTCCTTGATCTGGTGGTCTGGTTTTCTGGATTCAGTCAATCAGATTGAGTTTGGATCTCTTGTTCCGCGTTTAGATTCTAAGGATTTCGGATTCTGTCTCGTAGGGAAAGGCCTGAATAATGTATTGTAAATTGATAGATAGAAAATGAAGGGGTTTGCTACACTGTAATATGGTAATGTGATGTGAATTGAAACTTTGTGCAGGATAAAGTAAGATTGATGTATTGTTTTATTGTGTTTACAGTGAATGGAGGTTGGTCCCCCTGGTCATCTTGGAGCGAGTGTCAAGGGCATTGTGGAAAGGGGGTCCAGAAACGGACGAGGGTTTGTAATAATCCCGCACCGCTGAATGGGGGACGGCCCTGCTCTTCCGCTTCCGTTCAGAAACAAGACTGTGTTGTTCCTTGTCCTCGTAAGTCTCATGATTTTTTTTTTTGGCTTTTCTATGTAAAGGTTACAAATTATTTTGTAGAAGCTTTTAGGTGACTTTGTTTGAAAAATTTGGTTTTTGAAATAGAATCAGGTTACGAATGGTAGACCGTGTTGAAAAGTTGGAACGAAGTATGTTATAAAGCCTTATTTTTCATTGAATTGTTGTTAAATTTAATACATTCAACATTGAAAGATAGATTCGTAAATGAACTTCTGTTACGAGTCATAGGGAGACCTAAAGCTACAAAAATGCAAAATTAAGCAATGAATTCATCCTGTAATCTGAGTTTGTTAAAAAAAATTAGCGAATTTTTGAAGTTGAGTTGGGGTTACCGTTCTACGAGTTGTAGACTGTGTTGGAATGAAACGATATTAAGCCTTATTTTGATTTTGGTAGTTACTTAATTTTAATAATCGAACGATAGATCTAAATGTAGTAGTAAGGAATACAACTTCAGTCATTATTGGGAGACCTAAAAATTAAGCATGGAACTTAACCACAGCCAGTCTAAACAAATGTAGTTTCTTTTAGCTTAGCAATTATCTCCTAATTACAGAAGAAAAGTTTTTGACAACTGCCTTATTCCCTCCCTGAGGAAGACTGATGATAATAAATCAGTATATATTTAGTCTTGAAAATACCCGTACTTTTTGGTAGGATATGCTCGTTCGGGAATGATTTCCCAAACTGACATGTGCTCAAATAATAATGATAATAATAATATGAGTTCTACATTGTTGTTAAAAATCTTACAAGAAATGGCATTAGCCCATTTCATGGAAGAGGCTGATCTAATGGGAACTTATAAAATATAGCGTACTTATCATCATCTCCCATCCGTCTTCTCAACAAGGGCCGAAAAACTCTAAGGCTCCAGACGAAATTTATAGAACATTTTAAATGAGTTCTTCTGCTACAGCTACAAGACTTTAAAGAATTACTCTCGAGAACTAGACTAAGGATCTTGCATAGAGAGGAAGGGATGATTGATGAACATTTTTTCTAACGAATGGCATGCTGCTGACTAAGTTACGTTCTATATAAATCTTATTGTGTTCTATACACGTTATACGTAATACACATTGTTACGTACGTGGCTTATGCCCGTGGAAATATTTCAGATTTAAAAAACGAGAGTTCAAAAATCCTTGTACGAATGCTCTTCTTTATATCAGCAACAATGTAGTGCATATTTTGTAAAAGATATATTAGTATTCATGCAGAATGATATGTCTTGTAATAGGCCGGAAGCGTTCAGTTTTTAGCTAGGGAATTTGCTCCGCTTGTCATTCTGATTATCCGCAGCTAGTAAATAACATAGCGTAGTAACAGAGCGTAGAGGGATGTCCGAACATTTATTTCCTGGATAAAAAAGTGGGATAATGTCCCTTCCAGGTTTTTTTGGTCTTCGAAATGTCGTCTTCTAATGTCTTGGTTATATTTTGTGTTTTTTTTGGCTGTGTTTTGTTACCTAATGGGCCGTTGTTCCTTCCTGAAGAAAAATACTTCTTCTTAAGGAACTTGGAGGGCTTCTTGATAATATTGTTATTATTTGAAAGAGACTGGGAAGTTAGTTCAGATATATTTATATAGCGACTTTTCCTAAGCCTTGATGGATGATAAGGAGTTGCAAAATAATCTCTTGAAGTTTCCTTATAATTTGAGGAACATAAATATATAGGGTGGTGCGTGTGCTCGTAGTTTTTGTAAGTTTGCATTAGGATTTGACATTTAACAACCCATAAGGAAGGGGTATATATATACTATGTGTACAGTCAACAGTGTACAGTAATAAATGGAGAAAGCAAGGAGTTTATATGGAGCTCAGCTTTAGAAGAAACATGATCTGTCTTCAAATGTTTGCTAAATGGATTAGATGTGAAATGAGTCACTAATTAAATAAAGAAATTAGATCGTGTTAACCCCGAACTTGTATGCATTGCATGTTTCCCTCTCCTTTCCTGCTCTCATAATACATTTAATTGATATCCGGAGTTGGGATGACAGATACAAATAAGTGCGGGGGTATTTTCTCTATCTGTATTACTGTAACTCCTTAAATAACTCCCCACCTCTCGGACTTTGAGCAAGAAATGTGGGTTTTAAAATGCTACTCCCCAGGGGTACTTATTTAGGGATTTAACAGTTGGAACAACTTCAAAGTACACAAAAAGTGCTCCTTCAGAGAGCAAGAACAGCCTGTGCTCTTTTAGATTCTTTCACCGTATATATTATCCAGCTTGGGTCGTGTAGGTATTCGAAATAAGCTTTCACTTACCAATTCTACGCTTTCCCTCAAAAGGGCATAGGGGGTATTTGTATTCGTCATATGGATTGAATTTGAGATTTTTGAGAATATAAGGAGAAGGCTCTGTTTGCCTCTCCTGTATGTGTGTATTCAATTTTGATTTCTGTTTGATTCCCCGACAATCCCGACCCTCCTTTCGAGTGTTAAGTTGTTGAGTATTAGTTGGGGTTGATTTTTTTTGCTTCTGCTGGTAATCGAGATTCTATTCCTAGATTTCGGGATTGTCGAATTGTCGGGGATTCCTAGAACTGAATCTAATGATAATCTAGATATCTTGGAGAGAAAGCAAGTGATGGAGGGGAAATGAGGAAATTATTTGAAAGCGTTTTTAGAGAGCATTCGGAAAGTGGAGAGGGGGACAATAGGGTAACGAGATTGTCAACATTCCGTAATAGATTTAGATTCCTGGGTATTCTGACATGTGCTAACCTTTTACGGATACAAACATCATGTGTTATATCGTATTGGTGGGGTTAGGTTATCATCTTGATTTTTTTCTTGGTGAAACGCTGGTTGAGAAATAGCCTGAAATCTTATTAGAATTAATCATTATCGAAAGCTACGTTGTTTTTGGTAATTATTTAAGTCGTTATACGGTCTTCTTGATAACATTTACTGATGACTAAATGATGAGACATAGATGGATCTGGATCTGTTGTGTCAAAAATTAATAATTCGATCTTATATAGCTTTTTTTTTTTTTTTTTTTTTTGTTTTTATTCATACAAAGCTTCTCCTAAAGGAGCCTGTTACGCTTTGACGCATAAGTTCAAGTAATACAGTAATTGCAATTAGTGAGTAGAAATAGTAAGATATTGAATATGACAATAGTCATGATTAAAGTAATTAATGTTGTAGTATAATGAATATGTCATAATTTTTTATGACATATTTTAAATGAAAATGATACGTTTTAAAATATAAGGTTAGTATTATAAAAATTATCACAATGATTTTCCGTTAGTCTCACAGTTTATATTCCTGTCTTAAACAGAGTTTTGTTTTCCGTAGGTTAAGAGATAGTGTTTTAACTTATTTTTAAAAATAGGGATAGTTTCAGCTTGTCTGATACAGCTCGGAAGTTGATTCATATATAATTGACCATGTAATTACAAAGAGCGATCAGATAAGCATTAATGACAGTGGCGATTGCATTGACAATCTTAGTTTCAGTTATACAATGGATATCAATTTGGTTCTCATTAATAAAATCTTTTAAATGGGTATTTTAAATCTAATAGATTTACGTTAAGTGTTCAGATGATGATTATGTCTCGCTTTTTGTAGTCGTGTGGGTTTTTTAGTGATTCGTGGTCGTCCTCTATCTATTCTGTAGTCTTCTTCTTCACTTGACTGGTCTCCTTCATGTTTATCAGCTGCTGTTCCAGCTCTATGTTGCTTATTTTTTGGTTGATCTTCAGCACCTTCACTTTCTCGTCGTTTGGAGTTGGCCTGGGATCTAGTCGCTCTTCCAGTATTGGTTTGATTAGTGTTTTCCAGGTCGGCTTTTCGTTGTAGTTGCTGTGACTTTGTCAGGTCTAGTTGGACAGAAACTCCTTTGAACTTGTCGATTCCCTTCAATTTTTTGCAGTTCGATCGAGCAGTATATTTGTCGCCTGAGTTGTCTAGGTAGATTCGAACAGGTCTCGGCTTAGATTGATTTTCAGCGGGTTTTCCTATTCTGTCGTCTCTGATGTGTATTGGTTTGTCAGGCAGGATTATCTCGAAGAGTTCATCAAGCAGTTGGTGTCCTTCCTGTGTTTCTGGGATTCCAAAAATAATAAGATTATTCAACCTTTTAATAATATCTAGCTCTTCGACGAGACTATTTTTAAAACTTGTCAGGTGTTTTGAGGTGTCCTTTTTAAGGTTTTCCATCTCGTTCCGTGTACGCATCGTAGTGTCTTGGGTTTGGGCCATGTTTTTCTCCAGCTGTGTAAGTCTTTTGTCTATTGTGGTTTTGATATCATCAAGCTTTCGATCAGTTTTGTCCATTAGTTGGACGATGATTTTGTATAATTCATCTAGTGTTATTGGTTTGGCCGGGGCTGTTCCTTTCATTCCTCTTTTTGAACCGCCTTCTTTTGTTAGGGATGTTGGTAGAACCATCTTCTACATAAAATGTAAAGTGTGGTGACAGTATCTTTGGGAATATTTATATAGGCAGGATTGGACTGGGTTCCTCATATACTCATTTAAATATGACTTATCTGCATTTTGAGATAAAGATGTGGTTGATGTGGCGTCTTCTGAGTTTGGGGAATCCTCCTCAGAAATAACTTTTTGCTGCACTTCAGAATTTTCACAATTTTATTCCCGAGATGATGTTTTTGTTAAAATTTTCGATGGGATTCTTGTAGAGGATTTGGTTGTGCTCAGTTTGATATAATTTTGATTTTAATTAGACGAATATTGAGTTGATAGTGAATTTATTTGTATTGTTGTAAGTATGAGCAGAAAAAAAGCACGTCTGTCTTGTAAGTCTGTCTTGGTGTCATCATAGCTATTTCGGAACTATGCTTTATCTAAAGAGAATTCACATATTCAATCGGAATCAATCCAAAAAATCTCTAAAGTTCATCTTGGAGTATGTTATATTCAAAGAAATACGAAGTAGAAAGAATTTGCTGCTCTTTTGTTAGCCTTTCAATTACTTTTTTTTTGTGAAAAACTGCCAGCCCAAATTGCTCACATGGGTGGTAATTGTGTGTATTTTTCTTTGTATAAAAATTGAACTAAAACGAAGAAAAAACTGTTAAAATCTGGTATGCAACTTTCCTGATATGTTTTATTTCGAAAAATAAAGAAGATGCAAATGGAGGGGGATATAGAAAGTTTTGTAAACTGTTTCTATATAACATTTACTACAGGAGGAAATTCCAAAGGATTCTAAAGAGATTTTTTAAGAATGAGGAAAAATGAGATTTTATAAATAGAGAATGGAAAATGTGTTTTCCTCCTGCTGTCCATGCGAAATGTTATTAAATTTACCTAATAATACAAATCCTTGTCATTTTATTATTTTCTTGCTGGATTCGGGTTTTTCTTGTCTCGGTGAAGCTAGATTTGCTACATATTTCACAGTTTCATATTGTTGTCTTTCTTATCTATCGCATATGTCACAGTTGTTAAAGGAGATGCATCTGTGGATCACAGGAAGAGACTTTTTTTGCATTTATCCTAATGTCGTAAATGGATTTGTAGTTATATTCAATCTGAATGCGAGGTGTCCTATTTATTTGGGTTGTAAAAACAATTCAGAGACGGGTATAATTTTAGAAATGAATGGATTTTTTAAAAATAAATGGATCTGGATTAAACTCTTCCCTTATTAGTCAAATCTTTCAGGTATGGCTTTGATGTTGAAACTTCAGTATTTGGAAATTAAAATTTATCTGATCATGAAAATCAGATAATATTATTGTCATTTGAATTAACGTTTTTTTACAAATATCTAATCTAAAATCTTTCCCAAATCAGTCTAATTTTTTTAGTGTTGTCTGTCTATGTTTCTCAGAAAGTAGCTTAAGGTTAGACTCGAGTTTCATTCACTGAAAAAATACATTGGTTTCGGATCTGGAACTATTCTTTTCTAACAATGAAATACGGATGCAATAATATTCCACCCAGGATCGGGGGATGCAATGCAATTTACTTCCAATTCCAATGGCTTTTCCATCCATAATATATTGTATAAATGGATTTTCCGTAATTTAGTGTTGCTATTTTTTATTACACTGCAGTACAGCACATAAGCCCCGTGTCAGAGAAACACGGAAATAGCTCTAACATGTGGTATCGGCGGTAGTATAAAATGAATTTGATGCTCTTAGCTCAACCAGGATCCAAGTACACAATATCCTCCTCCGACTGAATCCCGTCTCGTTTTGCGATACACGTTGCAAGTCGTAAAGTAAAATATTACTCCAATTAAATCAGTATTGACGGGAGGAAGGAAGGCTTCCAACCGCTCAAGAATGCTGTAGCTATTCTAAGGATAAGAAGGACTATAATTATATAGGAAGAGATGAGATAACTAATCTTACATTCCCCGTATATCAGCCATTAGCCCATTAGGAAATTCATGGGGCATTTGGGGCATGTTCTTCTGGAACTTGGAATCTTGTGCTGGAATGGAACTGGAGTTCCTTGAAGACTTCAAGACTGAAGTCTGAGAAAGTAGGAGAAGGAGATAGTAAATTAAATCTTGTGAAGATTTATTCGAGGCATTCGTTTAGGTAACTTCTCTTACCAAAGTACCACCACCAGTCCCAATCCTGTTGTCCTTTTCGAATTTCAATGTCAGGGGCAACAACTGCAGAACAGTGCAACGACTGCATCTCCGGTAAATGTACAGGGTGGCCGGCATAAAACTTTCCAGTTTTAATTGGCCATATTTCCAACTTATCTTATCGTCTGATTTTTGTGCACATTTCGATTGCAACGATTGAAACGGCCAGAAATGAAAAAACACCAGCGAATGCAGAAAAAGGGTCGTACATTTAAGTTTTTGGCTTTAAAATAAGCTAAAAGTAATGAAATTCTGTTAAACCGTTTTTGAGATATGACCAATTGAAAGGTGAAAGTTTTAGGCCGAACACCCTGTATAAGCAACTATGTACATTCTGTTTATATTTAAATTTCTTAAAGATCTATACAATAGGTCTCCAAAGTTTGTTTTCCTCCTTCAAAAAGGCATTTCTTCGATAGAACCAAACCGTTTTAAAAGTTCGCCTTGATTCCCTCATAAAGGATTTATAAGTCGACGTTCTCGAGTGGAATGGAATCTCCGTGTGAATCTACATTTGCATTGGATTAGAACGGGTTGGGATTGAAGATTTTGCTAAAGTAACTGTAGTAAGTGCTAAAAGGAGAGGAGGAATAAGACAAGCAGAAGGCACTCTCCTTTTACTTTTTATTCGGCAAAAGGCCGTTAAAAAGTTTAGGACTCAAGTTGTTAGTTGTTAGTTGAGTAACGATGTATAAATCAGGGAAGGGAAGGCACTTAGTTAGAGAAACAAACTTAGAGTTCTTTCGGCCTGATTTTGCATGCTTCCATATAGACTTGTTTTGTATGTCGATGGTGATGGTGTTGGTTTTGGTTTTGATTTTGGTATTGAGGAAAGAGGCTCCGACTTTGCTTAAGGAACTGAATGGAAATAAAAATAAAAAGTGTCAGAGGAGAGGCTCGAAAGCTCGGGACTTTACAGATACCCGGTTTTAAATAGACGGCTTCAGTTTTTTAAAAGCTCTAGCTTTGAAAAGGAAGGCTGGAAACGAGAGCTTTGTACGAAGAGTAGGAGCTGTAAATAGAACCAATCCGTCCATGAAGATAGAGAGGTAGTGATAAAGAGTCGGATAGATTTAACATTTTTAACAAAATCCATCTCCTTTCTGAAGGTTGCAAATGTTTTAAATGGATCTACATGAGGTATCAAAGCGTCTGAAGAATCCTGTCACTCAGGGCCAAGAGGCTATATCATCTCTATCTGGAAGATATGGGTTATTATGCTTGTTGGTGTTGTAAAAATAAATATGTTTTGAAACGGATATAATATGTGCCACTACCACCACGAGTTTTATTTCCTGGATATGTCAAGTAATTGATAAAAAAATGTATTTGTAAATGTTGCATGGAATGATTCCAAAGTAAACTGGGCCTCAAGTGTTTGAAAACATGGGAATACAAATACGACTGGGAGGCACGCTTTCTGGAACTATCTACTATTAATGTGTTTTCCTAAACTTTATCCGGAGTAGGATGTAAAATGTATGACGATGTCATTTAGACACTTGGGCTTCTATATCGAGGATGGAGTTGCTAAATGACGGAACAGGGTCGGGATGACAGTGTCAAATCGTAGGTCTCTTATCCAATTTTCAAAATACCGTGAAAAGACCTCTCCGTCAGTGACAAATTAATCAGGTGTAGCTATCTGCTGTTGGAAGTACATATGGAGACAGAGAGAGGGTTAAGGTTCAACAAGGCTATTTAGCCTTTAACCCTTGCTTTTTTTGTTAGAGATGCTTAAATGAGCTGTAAGTCTTGGTTTATGTTATAGGGGTAATAAATATTTGTTTTCATGTATTTTTTGTCTGTTTTTTTTGTAGCAACTGACGGACGTTGGTCAACCTGGTCGAATTGGTCCATTTGTGGTCCGGACTGTAAACATCATAAAAGACGGTCTTGTTCGAGTCCAACACCAGCGAATGGGGGGAAGTATTGTTCTGGGAAGGACATGATGTCGTCTAATTGTACGGGAGGACTTTGTAAAGGTAAGAGTTGAAGTTAGTGTTTATTGTCAATACAAGGTAGAAATCATAAAAATAAGTTTGTCAAAGATTGTACTTTGACTTCATTAGGATAATTAATTGGTTCTGTAAGAACTAGTTTAGCAGAACTTCTGTGGTTTGAAGTAAAACACGATATACTTTAGTTTATTTTTTGTTGCATTCGTTATTTTATGATGGCAACAGGAGACCGCCAACAACGCTCTATCTTGTATTATTACTTTTAATCATCAGACCTGAGAAATTATTCAACGATATTGGACCTAAGATTTTACAAAAGTTGTCATCTTTATCGCAATAATTTAAAATAGCCGGAAGCTGAAATCTGTTATCGAAAGCAGCAATGACAGCATTTAATTTCCACATGAAAATGTTTAAACGCCTAAAGCACCTTAAAAACTGTTAGCGGTCATAGCAGGTTTTAAAGTTTTTATTTTCAGCAGGTTTCCTATTTCTTGGAAAGAAAGAATAAGCAAAGGTAATGCCCAAATCTTCCAAGATTTTTAAAGGAACAAATTCAAGTAAAAAGTTACAAGTCTCCGCGATGCATTTACCGACAGTTGGAGTCGACACAGAACATACTATAGAACAAGGAACAACACCGAGGGCCAATTCTCTAAATGTTCCGTCTACATAATTTAAGAGAGTCGGTTAATGCTGTTGTGAAATGTGTACACAGAGCTTTTACCTCTCTCTCCTAAGTTCTGAAGACGGAAACTTTGAGACGTTTAGAGATCTTATGAATTCCTAGGAATTCTTACTCGGTTTCTGTAGATATTTAAGCCAAGGTTCATGTACAAGCTACGGATGCTTATTTTAAGTTTTACTTCGATGTACGTTAAACTAACAATGTTTATGAATAGCTGGAACAGCAAACTTTTAGGGAGTTAGTTAGAAAAAAACAAGGAAGATGTTGTTAATAAAATCAGAAGAAAACACAGGGTACATAGTCCTTGTGCTTTTATAGTTGTTTATTGGCTTTCCAGGTGACACGAAATTGGATTAGCTATTAGGGACTGGAAAAGTTGCTAATTAAAAATCTTGTTAATAGCCGGCTTTGACTTTTACTAATTGTTTTTTCCTATCTAAACTCCCGGGACAATACCAACACAACCGTTTTTCATCTCCTTTTACTTTATAGTGTTGGCGTGTATGTAAATGAAAGGGAAGAGTTGTAGTTGTAGAGGTGACAAAGGAGTTATTGTCTACTTCCTGGTGTAAAAGCCGTGTTAATTAATAAAAGAGGCTTGGAGAAGTGTATCCAGCGCAGGATCTTGTAATCTTCTTCTCCTGTTTATATTACTTACTCTTCACAAATGCTGGATGTTGAATGTTTTGTTTTCGTTGAGTTTTTGTTGCTTCTCCTTTTCTATCTTTTGAAGCCTTTGATGTTTCAAAGGTTTTAGAGGTTTCAAAGGCTTGGAAATGTGTTTTTAGTGAAGTTGGAGTTAGTAACCTATATTATGATAATCAGCCAGTCATTGTTTGTTATTTTGGGGCCAAAGAGAGCTGGAATGGAATAAGACGTTTATTTTGCGGAGAGACGGTTTAGAGTCGGATTCTAAGTGAAGGAATGTCTTTGTAGTTTCGTTAGACGACGAAGAATTATATGGAAGAGGAAAGTTACTTTAACTTTAAGTACTTCATACTTGGTGAGGTTTGCGATTTTGTGGAAACAGTTGAAGTTGTAATGCCGAAGTGTTTAGGCTCATTATATTTTCCTGTCTCTTTGTAACATGAATGTGTGGTTTTTGGATGCTAGATTAACTTTACGTGTTAAATAATGTGCTAATATTCAGTTCATATTTTGGATCCTTCAACATTACAATTGAGGGATAGTTGTATTAAATTGTAGTTAGGCACAGGCAAACAGAGTGTGTTTAATCTTATTGATGAAATACATTACTTATAAGGCTCGAACTTGAGCAACCATAATGTTGCCTGAAATCTTAAACCGAATTAATCAAAAAAGTTAATACAATTCTAAAAGAACAAAAAATTATACTCAAGATCTAAATTTGAATTTAAAAATCAAAACATAGATGTTTGATTTGTAGGTGTCAAAATTGAAATTAATTTAAATCAAGAATAGCGCTTTCACCCAGAATTCCCTTATAATATAGAATCCACATCAAAGTGGTAGGATTATTTCGGAGATTCTAAACCTTAAAATACAGAAAAGTACCAATAAAAGGATGGGGTCGCTATTTAGGGGAGATCTAATTAAACCACTACTATCTACGTCCTTACTATAGCCTTTTACAATGGATCCTAAATGAAATAGTAATGAGCAAAATCATCATCATCACAGAAGCAGAATAATTCAAAGCCAGTATAAAAGCTACTATGCATAGTCCCGCATTTAGTATCCTAATGTTCCTTCATGTACTTTCATGTACTTCGATAGTTCCTATTCAAATTCGACCAGTTTCAACATAAATGTTTGATCTAAGACAAATAGTCATTCATTCCCGTTCAATGTTCTTGGAAAGTATTCGAGTTCCAAGTCCTTTGAGCCATGAAAGTCGACGTCTCCCTCTTCTCAAATAATGTTTACTTTCCCGTCTTCGTCCTCGAACAAAAGAGTACGGGAATCCGTCCCTGATCCCGCAAAAGACGAGGAAAGGGCTCTTTATAATACGGCCTGGCTTATGCACTGCATAACTTAAACACATCTTGTATCTCTTGTAAATGTGGCACTGGCTCCCGTTTATTGTCTCCTTCCATGTGTGCTCCCTATTTTCTTATGCTACGGTTATTATTCCAAGTATCGGATGCATTTCCAAGCGATTGAATACAGTTGCACCACCGCGGGAATGACGATGACAGAAGGATAGATATTACGAACCCATCGCACTACTGAACAAGCTTGTTCCTAACGTCGGGAAGCTATGAACTGCATGAACTATCATCATCATCATCAGAGATCAGCAAGAGTTCGGGCTGTTTAAAGCCTTAGGAACGGGAGAGGAGAGGAGGTGGATTGAGATGGAGATGGTAATCTTCAAAAGGACTGTATTTCGCATTTATTTTAGCTTAAAATTCATGAACTTTCCCCGAGGGTGAAAATGAGCCGTATTTTATCATTTCGGGTTGTGTATGCTTGGGGTCTGGGATAAATGGGTTCATTGTCTCGGATGTTTGCTTTTTTGCATCATATTGTGTTCCGCAATGATAAAGGCTCTGTTTTTCAACCTTTTGTCCTTGTTTGTTTTGTTTGGGATGATAATATCCAGGGGATTCTTGGAAGAATTATTCGGTTGGGATTCAGGGTCGAATAAGAAGGTCCTCGTGTTCAATTAAGGTGCAGACGCAGGATGTTATCTAACCGAATAGAGGAATGAGAAGAACTCTCTACAAGATTGTGTCCAACTTATTACTTGAAAAAAAAACGAGAGGAAATGTATCTGTACCTTCGTGTTAACCATTTTTACAACCTTCCCTTTCCTCCTGTGGGATTTAATAGATTTAACTGTATAACTTGAGGAAGAAATCCCAAGTTACTAGCTCCTTACCTGACTTTCTCTGCTCTTGAAAAACTACGACTCTTTTTCTGGGGATCATATTCACCAGCTGTAGTTGCCAGACACGAAAGTAATAAGAGAAAGCTCGTGTATCTGTGGCTTTGAGATGGGAAGATTATAGCCGTAGATTCCATATAATTTTTCTAAGAGATGAGATGATATTATTATGGGGAATTGGAGAAAGTTCATATCCTCCGATCTCTCCTATCTGTTGTAAAAGAGAAGTGTGTAGTTTGTGAAAGTGTGTGTGTGTGTATGTATGTGTGTGTGGTGATATTACAGTGTATAGTGAGAATAAGATCGGAGATAGATTGGGTTGTTGGCAACCTTTGCCTGTTTTCCAATTTCGGTGTGTCCTCTCCACTTTTGTACAGTTGTGTAGGAAATAGACGGAACGGATTCCAATTTATTTTTTTTCAGATCCGTTTTTCTGTTTCTACAGAGAAGCCCCACAAGAGAGTTTGTAGATAGGAATAGGTCGCTACACAGCTTGACTTGAGTGTAACGATATAATGTGTGATGTAATGTAACGGATCCCTTAGAGAGAGTGTGAGGATCCTGTAATTTTTATCGAGTAATGTTGGGAATTGAACTAGATGGTGAATGAGGGTATGAGATATAGGAGAATTTTGACTTGGATCTTATTTTGTGATTGTTTTTGTTTTTCAGACGGTGGGAGCGAATTTGTGGAAATTGAGACTTCTTCCAGTGATCAAGGTAAGCGGTTTGTATTTATTTTTGTAGGTATATTTTTTGTAATTAAATGTTCAGATGCCAATTCTTGTCCCATGTCAGCGTTAGTAGTTCTAGGTTACAAATTGACGTTGCTGAGTTTTTTTTAAATTGGCAATTTAATGGTAGAAGTAGACATTCGTGGCTAAAATATAAGACTTCTACAAGGTCATCAAGGGTGAAATAGACAAAATGTGCTTTATTCAGAATACACAGTCAATAGTACAAGTAAAAGTTAATAATAATATGTGATCCTGTAAATCAAAAGCCCAGAAGCCATACCTACAAGTCTTCGAACACGAATGAAAAATAACGCTCATGGAAAAAAGATAAAATATATTTAAAAATAATACCTTTCCCCAAATCCTGTTTGCATTTTAATCTGCTCTTTAAAAGCGGTTTTTAATATATTTACTAAGAAAAACCGTACAAAAAATTGCGTGCCTTTTCCTGTCGTGTTCCATCTCCATATTATAAAGGTATAAAGTTATATTGCCGTATAAATATCATCACAGTATGTGAAAAAGAGCAATACGCCTGGATCTTAAATGAAATCTTATATAAAACATACATATATAGGAACCAGAACTTTTTATGTCTCTCGAAAATCCTCGCCCATGTGTTTTCCCCCAAGGAAGATTATTACCTTACTTTTCAAGGTCGTAATTTCTTATGTGAATTCTTTTCGTAATAATATAAAAGTACGTATAAATTTATATTATACGAGAGACCAGTTTTAATAAGAAAGGTAGGATGCGTCGGATGTATTGAAAATTGAAGACGTCTTACATATAGCAGAACTGAGGAGCGACTTTCTCCACGTTTAATGTCCCCCTGTCTCTTATAAAATACAGGACAGGCTGGCTTTCTCTATACTGCTTACACTGTCAAGGTATCTCTACTTACTTTATATGGTGAGTTAAGGTGAATTCATAAGTTTGAGGGTTTATTGCCACGGAATATGTGTGCGAAAAAGGGTTATTAAATTGGTGGAGGTATTCCTACGGCATCACACCTCATGCATACCTATGGACGTATTATTTTTACATACTTTAAGAATAGGGATGAGGAAAAAATACGAGCTTGTAGGAGTTTATATGGACGAGGACTGTCACTTTTCCATTTCATTAAATTTAGAGTGGAAGTGAGTAATTCCTGGCTGGAAGTAGAATTTTTTTATAGATCCTAAATATAAAAGTCAGTATGTAATCGCACGGTTAGTCTTCTAAATAATTTAAAAAGACTACCGTTTTTAACACCTTACTGAGTTGGTAAAGTATGGGAGAGAGAGTAGGATTTTATCATATCTCAAAGTCCAAAATTTGGGCGAGTCCAGCATACAAGTGATCTGAGTAATTTAAAATAAAATATTATACTCATAATCAGTTAAACCGACATCTTAATAGTTCTATTGATTTTAATATTTGTTGGAGAAAGTTGTTAAAATTAGTAAAATGTCTAAAAACGGATATTAGCTTGATTGAAACCATCAGTTTTGCTCTTAAAAATGAAATAGTTCCAGTTAGTAAACACTACTCCCTATAGAGATAATTTCAAGTAAAAGTTAGCCTCGGTTCCCCATTCCATTCCGAATAATAATGGCCTGCTGCTGGCTATCTCCTCTGTGTAAAACATGAGTTAACACGGCGGAACGGAACTTCTTCGTAATAACTAAAGGTAGATTCTGGAGCAGGAAATCCCATCCAGAGCCAGGCTGGACTTTGGAATCACGTCCGGGCCATTTGCAGCCGATGGGAGGCTTATATTCTAATTATTACTGGAAACTGGAATTCTATATTACAGTCCCATTTAATATCATATAGGGATAGAGATGTTCAAGTGCAGGAGCCTATATATTTAAGAGTATAGAACCGATTCGGGCAAAATTGTCTCCTAAATACGTAGAGTCCCTGTGTAATGACGGGACACGAGTCAAAGGAAAGTCTTATGTATGACTATGGCTTCCTAGGCTATATTTCTCAACTTTCTAGTCCCTAAGAATGAACTCAGCGAAGAATCAGAAGCCATTGGACTGGCGGTAGTGGTGGTGGTGGTTTTGGTTTAGAGAAAGGGAAAGTCTCAATTTTTGGACTAAATGGAATCATCGAAGTGAAAGTAAGTTTTTGTTGCATCGTCTTTGCAAATGGATCTTGAGCTACTTAAGTACAAGGCAGTTCCACTCCCACGCACCACCAATGTCTAGGCCGCCTTTAAATGGCTTCTTTTAAGACGTCTTAATTATGAACTTGAGGAAGAGCCCTTGAATTCCTCCACGTTAATATTAATATCTAAATAAGTTCAGGACTTTCTGCTTTTCCTGTAATTCCTGATTTTGAGACTCGTATTTAATGCTAGGAATTTATTTTTAGCTGATATAGTTTTTTATACGCCAGTTTCACATTAAAAAACCACAGCTGCCTGTCCACCACTTTGAGTAGTTAGTTATCTACTGTAGAGAGATGAGCTGAGACTGGTTCGGTATGACGAGGAAAAAATCCCTAAACTGAAGAGATGCGGATGACATGAAAAGGCCATTTGGAAATAGATACAGGAATTGTATGGGAGAATAGACAAGGAGACAATGAAGAAATAGACTTTGGCTATGAAGTGTTTGTATATTGTATAATCCTTAGAAACCTCTCTCTCTGCGTCTTTGTATACGGAGGGCTTGGAAGGCTGAGGATTTATTCGGCCTTTATGTAACTTTTAAGTAGCAACTTGTACATTGCATTTGTAAGTATATTTATTATAAGGATTTGAGAAGAAGTCTTAAGGAATGGACTTCAGTGCAAACAAAGGCAATTCGATCATTTCTATATAAGAGAGAGAGAGAGAGAGTGAAAGAGGAAGAAAGTACTTGGACGGGTGGGAAATGACTTGTGCATTTCTTCTGAAGATCTTCATCTTTCGGGAATTCTAGATTCAGATTGAGCTGTAAGAGAGCCTAGAACTCTAGACTTGAGACGAGGGGACTCAGAAGAAACTGTGTACAAAACAAATGTATTATAAGAAATCCTGAGATTTCTAGATGAATGAATGGCAGTTAGTGCTGGACTTGTTCGGATATCAATT
Organism: Desoria tigrina; assembly: GCA_906901685.1. Classification (NCBI taxonomy): domain Eukaryota; kingdom Metazoa; phylum Arthropoda; class Collembola; order Entomobryomorpha; family Isotomidae; genus Desoria; species Desoria tigrina. Next base: position 3,927,296 of record CAJQTU010000010.1, on the reverse strand, counting down.
TAGATGGGGATGGAGGAAATCGTCCCCTTTTAGGAGATTAGAAATCTGCTGAGTTGAGCAATTACACAGAGATTGAGAAGATAGTTTTGAAGGGGGGAGGATTCCTTGTTGATAGTTTTATGAATTTGATGATTTGGTCAAAATTTTATGAGTAAAATCTGTAAATAAAGCATGTAATATTTGCGGTGGACACCGATACAAAATTCGTGGTATTTATTGGCTATAAGAAGTGATAGAGATGTAGAGAAAGAGGAATTCTTATATTTCCTCAAATCCCTAAGCTTTTTTTCAAGGTTTCTGAAGTTTAAAAGGTTTAACCACGGCTCATTTCAGGATTTCCAGGATTTTAATATTCCACTTCAAAAGAGACTGACTTTCTGGGAGATGGACGGAGAGGGGTTGTCTAGTACGTACATTGTGCCGGTTGTTCAGTTCCAGTTCGCTTGAATATTTCAATTTAGATTTCCGAATTTCAATACTTATTTTCTAACTTTCTTTTCTACTCTCCTCATTCCCCTTCTACCTGATTCAGCTTAAAGTTTTAGAATTTATAAAATTTCCGTGGATTTTTTCCTACTCCTGTATGCGAATTGTATTTACAGGGTGGCAAATGGTCTGACTTGCTGCTTTTTATGTAAAAATCGTAAAGAAACGGTTAAATTCTAGAGCACCCCTGTATGTTAGCCTCTTCTTGTAAGTACTTGTGGTATTTTCTATTGACAATAGGAAGATATTACATCCTCTCACATAGATTATAGGCACGGAATTGCGTTATTTCTGATCTCCAGTAAGAAGGATACCTTTCCATCATCTTTCCAAAGCAAAGTTCAATATAAAGATCATAGATTTCCATTATCTCTAGAAATATCTCAATACCTAAGGAATTGCAGATGATGTAACATTTTTTCAAAAAAATTAGAGATCCCCAAAGAAAAATGCCTACCGTTTTTTTTTGCTAAAAGTCAAGAACTTTCCCCCGCTCTAAAGATCCACTGCAAAAGAAGATACATTACATAATACAATTGTATTTTGAGAAGGAAGAAGGCTACTTTTCTTCCCGAATCCAAAGTAAAAATACCCCATGTATTATTGTGCTTGTGATATATTACAAGGGATTATTTTATTTCCACTTGCCTCTGTACTTATTTACTCGGGTGGATACGAAAAATTCCTCCTGCCTTTTAAGGAAACGGGGAAAGTTAGTCGAGTCAATGAAAGTGGGCATTTATATCAGGCCACCATTATACTATTTGACATCCGGGGATGCTGGTAAACCTATTCGTTATGGCTCTGTAACTTTTCATACGATCGCCGATTGGATTGGTTACGAGAGGATATCGTTACGGTTATGGTTATATACAAAGAGAGCTACATACTACTGCTACAATAGATCACGTCTTTGGAACAAAGATGAGTTTCTATTGTCGTCGAGGATGATTTTTCTGGTTAAATTCCATCAGAGATTCTGCTTGAGGAGGACACAGTAGACAATAGCTGATGAAAGTGGTTCGTTGGGGGAGGAAAAATAATATATTGTTGTGAAGGAGATTCAAAAGGTTTCTAAAAAAAATTGCTCCCGAATTCTGTGAAATATATTACCTATAAACTTTGATATAATATTTCCCTCAATATCTTATCCCACCGGAGAAAAGTCAAAGGAAATGGGAAGGGGCTATGCCAAATACCGAAGGATGTCATAGATCCACATCCGCATCCGCAATCTACGGCGACTTTTGCGATTTGTAACTCTTTGTTCGTTTTGGGGAAAGTTCAATAATACTTATGGCATTTCGATCCCGTGTCAAGACTGAAAGTCTATTTATAGCTCTATAGATAGCTAGAGTCTATCTGAAATATAGGTGACAGGTTGGAAAATTCTTGGTAACCTTCTTGTTGTCAGTGTTTAAGCCCCGTGTCGAAGTCAGTCCACGTGGTTATAAAAGGTTGCTTCAGAGGGTCGCTCGTGTGGACCTGGAAATAAAATAATATACGAGCTTTGTTTGGGTTCAAAGTTGTTTGGAATGGCGGAGAAAGTAGAGAAATCAGAAGAGGTTAGAAGTAGCTTTTGATTCTAGATTTCGAGGATACAATAATAACTCAGGTTAGGTTTTAGTTATTTTTTGGCTCGGCTGAGAGGATTTGTTCCGGCTGGAGGATACAGGGTGTTTTTTAAATGTCGGGTTTTTTAACCGTGTTTTAGAGAGTGAAAGTCGATTTTTTTCGGAACACCCTGCATCTGTAAATAAATATCTATATGTGTGTGTAAGTAAAATTAATGGATTTGAGTGGTTTGTGTTGGCCGAAGGTAGTTAAGAGAGAGAGAGAGAGTCTCGGCGGAGGAGACCGGGATATGACACATGGTGAGTTATGACATATGCTGTGAAAGATTCAATTTATTTTATGGCAAGGCTGGGGAGGACACAGTGTGTGCTACATATATATATAGATCTACACTATTATCTTATACGTGTGTGTTTTATCCGTTATAATAATAATATCATATAGGGAATATGATGATGAAGTAGTGTAGTGTATTATATTCCTTGTGGCATCTGCACCCGGGGTCGATGACAGTTTCATGATATATCAGACCAAGAGCAGGGCTAGTTTTTTTTGAGAGGAAAGGTGGATTTCCAATCTGAAATTGTGATTAACTTTACTTTCACTTAACTTTCCCACTTATCTGGGGTAAGATGATGGTGGTTCGGGGAATTGGAAATTATTTGCAGTTGGTAGTGGTGGTTGTGGAAATATTTTCAGAAATTAAGTTATACCTTTGTGAGTATTGTGGTAATTTATTGGGAGGAACAAAAAACTTATATGTTTGTATTGGATTATTGTAGTAATTGTTGTGTTTTGAGAACGGAGGCTTATGTTGATGGGCCGAAATTATTTTTAGAACTTTGCAAATACGAAAGGCAAATTGCCAATCGGCAATCACGTCTTATATTTTTGACAATCCTGCTTTTTGTTGGAATTGCATGCTGGATCTGTTGTATCATCACATTTCACACTTTAGTTCCTGAATGAATCAATGAATGTGATCTAATTGCTAGGGAGTATCAATTAATTATAATTTAGTTGACACTTGTTTTGTTAAGCAGTTGAACTAGTGGTTCAGTTTTTGTTTTCACCTTTTTGGCATATGATGCCATTGTCAGATCTCTTGCAGTATTAGTTTTTACTGCCGTTTATCAGGTGAAAATCTTTCATCCTCCATCATAAACAAATGAAGGCGATGCACATTTCTCACATTAAGGTGACTATTTATCCGAAATTATTTTATCATTACCGTCCATTATTCGACAAGACTTTTCGATCAAAAAGGTTCTTATCAGTCATCGACATGGGTTGGTTCCATCCTCTTCACACACAACCAAGACTTTTAGCAGAATACAGACTAAGAATTCTAGTGTCCAGACACAGGAGAGAAAGAGGCAAAAAGGATAAAAGTGAAAGCAGTTGCGAAAGTAAAAGGTTCTTAATGCAAGTGCCATAAGGGGCACTTGCAGAATTTATTTATACAGGAAGAGAGAGATAGCCGATGTCATTATGAGTCACAGCAGGAGTGCCTGCTAAATATAGATTCCCCGTATAAGCCTATATAACCATATCCTCCTGGTACTAGACTACTAAACCCGTTGAGATGACCATTGTAAATCGTAATTGAGGAACTGCTGCTAAGGGCAGCTAGAGCCTTTGCTCAACTGAATTCCGCAACTGAAGAATGCTTTCACTTCAGACTTGTGAGATACCTCTACCTCTACTAGTTAGCATTGTTGACACTAAGGGTTGACATAGTAGGGAATAATCCATTCGAAATTACTGTCTATAGTTCAAAAGTATTTGCTTCTAAGCTCCTCGTTCTGTACCAATTCGAATAGGCCAGAGAGAGAGAGAGACATAAAAGAAGTGAAGTATTTTTTGATCGCCTCCCGATGGCTTTCCCTTTTCTAATGGTTTAGATGTTTAGATGAAAGGCCGGGTTTTTTGGGAAGATTTTTTTAGTTTTTGGTGAGAGGCTCTTTGCTAGGAAGTGAAAGTACGTCGGAATTCCTTATTTTTGTTCCGACTAAGGAGAGAGAGGTACGTCTTAAGTCGGTAGCATTTGTGTGTGTCTATGTGTGTGTTGGGGCTTATAAGGGATGGATAAGATTGATTCGTATGTGAGAGTAGGAGAATGGGATTAAAGGAGAGAAGATGCGGAAGTTGAAAGTTGGTTGGGTTGGATTCTGGAGGAACGCCATCCACGTCACCGACACGCTTTCCCCGTCTAAGATAAACGGCCCCGTTCCTTTTGTTCACTTTCCTTACATCCTCACGCCTTTTCAAATCCCATAACTACTCAATCCCCTCTCTCCTTATATACGTTCTTTATATAGGACATTAGACTGCCTTTCAATCTCGATATGGACGGGGAATAGCAGTATAGGTGACCTCGTTTACTAGCCGCAGTAGGGATTAAAAGCGAAAGAGCGAGTTTTTGGTAGAAAATTTGGGTTCGTTCTGCTCAGAATTGCAAATTTGAGACTTTTGGCATGACAGAAGAGTTGCTATCAGTTTTGCATAAGATGAAGAGAAATTAAAAACAAACAGAAATGTTTTGGTCAAGAATTCAAAACGCGGCTTCTATTAAGGAACTATATGTGACTATGTAGGAAAGTCAGTGTGAAAAAATACGGTCTTCCCTCTAGATTTCTGATTTCAATTGAACTTTTCCTCGTCCTCTGTATAGTGAAAGGCGGAGGAGAAAGTTTCATTAAAAAATCCCTCCGACTTACGTTTTTTCCACGAAACTTGTTAAATCCACTACTGTGTTCAGGCCGATGTGATTTTTTTTTCTGGAAGCGTTGATCAGATCACGAGGAGGTTGGGTGATATATTAGTTCCTATATTCTAAGGATTCTAAACATTCTAAAAGCTGGGAGAGAGTAGTCACGGAATAACTACTTCTCTGTCTCGGATCTTTCTAAAGACGGCATAACATTTCAATTTCCCCTTTTGTCAGGGGGCGGGGACTTACTTAAAGGACATTACGAATCTGCCTCTCCGTTTATGCTTCGTAGTTCGTACTTCCAAGGGACTATTTTATTAATGGTTTCTGGGAAAGGTTGTAATAATACCGACAATTGGAAGGAACTTGTTCCGAATTTGGATAGTAGATCCTCGTAAAATAGCTCATTCATGAATGACTGACTTGAGTTAACAAATGCTCTGTTGATATTCTGATAGAAATAGAAATGAAATGGAGTATGTGAGTTGGATTTGGAAAGTGTATTTTGCCTTAAAAACCTTATTTAGAAAGGTTGGTTAAGGTGGTTGGGCTTTTAGTCTTGTACTTTATATATTTTTATCGGGTATATCCGACCCGATGAAAGGTTAGCATCAATAAGCAGAGTAGAGAATTTGAGAAAATAGACGAAGAGGTAGGTATCTATCTATCAACATTCTCGCGTCTAAAGCCTTTCACGTACGAGAAAGCTCGGGATGTTGATGTGCTGGTGATATCGGCAGTACTTTGCCAAATGATCCGAATCAATTGCCCTGTGGAAGTAAGTCAATCCGTCTTTTTCCTTTTGATACAAAGCTTGTGTACGTAAAAATCGGGAGGAAATCGTCGGAATTGTTGGTTTCGTGCACATATACGGCGGGACGAGGCATAGGAGCAGTCTAGTAGTTTATGATGGAGAGATGTGATAATATGATAATACGAACCGTAATGGTATGCATGTCAGGGCAGACAGGAAGGATGTCTGAAAGGAAAAGGTACAAGATTCGGGTAATATCATCCGAAAATCGGAATTACGGGGATTGAAAGAGGGGAGATTCGGGATTCAGATTCTGGAGAAAGCGGTGCTAGTGGCTGTTGTCGAAGAAGTTGAAGCAGAGGTGGTAGATAAACCAAAAAGTCGCCTTGGCGCCGAGACTACCAATTCCTACAAGAGATTTCGACTCCATATCGCGGACTATCAACTATCCCTATCGGATAGGCTATCAGTATCAGACACACTTATCTTCTTCTGGGACAAAGACTTTCCTGGAGCCTCCTTCATGTCATCCTGGAGTATAAAAAAAGATGATATTTTTCAGAAATCTTTACGTCGTCTTTAGATACGTTTCCAAAGTTTCCGACTCTGCTTTTGTGGGGTTGGAGTTAGAGGGTGTTTTGGGTTTGAAAAAGGGGGACTTGAGCTATCTTATATGTTATGGAATGTGTAGGTTGTCGGTGGTTTCGAAATTTTTATCGAGGATAGCGGTAGTCGTGGTGGCAGACCATGGGCCGTTAACTTGCAAGAACAAAACTTTTTTTAAGTTTTTTTCAGCTGTCCTGCAATAAAGTGCATCTCGAGACTCTATCCACTTTGTTCTCCGAAGCGAGAGTAATCAAGGGTGTGAACTTCAACTTGTTTTCTCCTCTTGGATGCTTTACAAGAGGGATTAGTTTCTATCACAAGTACCAACAACTTGAGAGAGAGAGAGAAGAGCTATATTTTCGACACTACGTTTCATCTCATATCTGCAGTTTACTTTTTTGTAGTTGTTGATGTGTGATCAAAAAAATGCCGAGACTGACTGAGAAGAGTTCTTTATTGTGAGAGGCTACAGAACGTCTGGTCACGAAGATAGCCTTTTGTCTTGGGACTCCGTTTTTTACGAGCTTATGGGTGGATTAGCGTTTGTGCAAGCCTTTGTACTTGTAAGGATAGTCGAATGCCAATATCTCTCTCTATGACGTGATAAATAAATCGGTGGGAAGTTAGCCGATCTCGCCTCTTGATACTTACTTGCAGCAAATACTTTTGATACTTTGAAACGAACAATCCGAGACATATTTCTCGTAAGAGAGTTAGAGTCGAGGGGGATTTTTCTGTTGGAATGAAATGACACATCAAAGGATGAATGCCACGTCTCTGAGAAAAAGTGACAGCCAGTTAGGCCGGAATTCTCGGGGAGGCGGAGGGAGATAATAGTCCGTAACACTGTGTAATACCCGGCCAGTTCCTTTGACGATTGAGGAGGCAAGTGATTGACAAACGGAGTGAGATAGAGAGAGTCCAGCAGTAGTTTTCGCCCGATTATGCCGATGTTACATTTGATCCTGGAGGGTTTTCCCCTTAAGAATTGACTAAGAACCGGGAGATAAATGGGCTGGATGGAACTGCGTTCGACATTTGAGTCCCTGCGATTAAGAATGAATGGATACATTACATATATTGTTATGGGGTAAAAAATAGAGGGAATGTAGTAGTTTAGTAACGCATATCTTTACATTTTTTCCCAACTGTCTCTCGACTTCAACTTTGCTTTCTCTCTGAGAGAGAGTTGAAAAAGTAGCTTCTTCTTAAGGGATGACTCACGACATGACGATGGAAGAAAGCAAAAGGCAGTGGGTTCACCCTGTGGGGTACTCTCTAGTTTGTATATCTTCGAAACCCTACCACTTGCCTTTATAGTCTTGATAATGAAAGTCGAAATTCAGCAGTGCAATTGTTATTTGTGTCTATTTATAGAGATACAAGCCTATGCTCAATGTAGTAAGTAAGTAGTAGAAGTTAAAGAGGAATTATTCAACTGGAGATAGAAGATGGGAATAATATCGTATGCACTTGCTGTCCTATTTCCTCTATAGAAATATATATGGGGGAGAGGAATGTTATGTGTCTTTTGTAGCACGGTTGGATGGGCTTCTGTCTCGGTGAGTACTTCCGCTCTCTCCGAATTCGGATATGTGGGAGTGGGAACCCCGATTTCGGAGTTCTTCTTCTAAGAGAGAAATCTCGGTGTGGTCGCCTTATTTTATTCAAGTTGGATGGAGGGGGTAGGAACTGTTCTGTTTGTATTATGAAGTATGGGGCGTTATTACGGGATATACCGTATCGCCTGTCTGTAGTTAGTAGTTTATGTTGAATCGTTCTGTAACTTTTTCTCGGGATGTTCTAGATGTTCCTTGGTTTTGAAAGAGAGGAGAGTTTTGTCCAATCCCTTCGTAGTTTTTTTTACAGAAATTTATATCTATTGCCATTTTTATGAGCCATCGTCATCTCATCTCCCCCTTCGAAAATCGTCTGGAGGATGGGAACGTTTGGGCCTGTCTTGGAGGAAGTGGGAGAAAGGGATAATACATTATTATGGACATTTCTATACTTGTAGACACTTTAAGACCGTGTTTTTAGATACTTGGGCCATTTTTTGAGGGATAAAAATCTGGTGGTGGTGGTGGATTTTGGTGGTAGGAAGTGTAAATGGGAAATTGTAGTTTGGTACGATATTCTTAAATTCGAGTTGTTGTAACTCTTGGTTTTTGTGTTTTTAAGGAGGGTTTGGCCATGGCCATCGAATGGAAATTATGATGTTCCATGTTTAAGTATTAAAAAGCGACTTATGTAAAGTAAATAACTGGTTTCCAGAATTCCGCACTGTCTCTCCTATTGATGGATAGTCCAATCCCGAATTCCCATCCTTGTTAAAGCCTACAGTCCGTATAATTGTAAATATGCTCTTAAGGGGCAGGTCCAGAGTTAAGAAGGCTCATTTCCATGCACAAGAACTTTAATGACAAGTCTTTAAGTTGCCGATCCTTGAAAAGTAAGCGTGCTTGAAAGGTAGGCCGCAAAAGAGGTAGATTACAGGGCCTTGGGATTAACATATGCAATGCAGGGGATAGGAGAGGAATTTTTTATGAACTCACCGAGCCCCCATGAGAAGCAATTAAATGATAAGGAGAGGTAGAAAGGTAACCAACCGGGAGTCGTGGACATTTGGATGGGAATAATAATAGCTGAATAATTACTACTTACAAAAAATTACTTCATTCTCCGTCCAGAGTTCGAGAGTTGGAAATCCAATTGTCTTCTTGAGAAAACAAATCGAAATTCGTAATTCATGTTCCCAACCCACTTTGAGATCCGGTTTTTCTTTTACATTATAGAAGAGTCAGAGGTGTTTCTAGCTGGATTTTGTGTATTCAGATGATGTTTTTTTGATGATGATGTTATGGATATGGCTGAAAATTCAAAAATGAGAAATCAACTTTTTTAATTGGAGGAGGTTGAAGGGGGAAGTGGTTAATTTTATTTTTAGTGTGAGCAAAGAGATACTGATAATAATGGGTAGTTGTGATGTGAATTTTTAGCATGCAGCTCTGAACATTAAATTATGGAAGATCCGAAACCTGTAGTATTGATTATTGCTAATTATTCCCATTATTTCATCTATATTCGTTCAATAAAATAATAGACACAGAAAAAAATTAAAACGAGATAATAGTCGAAATAGTTCCCAATACTGAACATTTTAATACAACGACTGTAGTAGCTCCTAATTCCATCGCTTACCTAATACAAGTTTTCCAAAAAACAACGAGCAGAGCTACAGTAAAAATATGCCAATTGATGACGGAATTCTTAAAGCATTTCCTACCCATTTTCCATTCATTTTACCTCCATAGTTTATCGTCCGTAACAGCCCTTCAATAATCGAGTTTTGTTTTCGCAGAAACATGTCAAAGTTCCACAAGATAATTTACTTATTATTTTATGGTCCTCACGAAAAAGTTGTAAAGGTTCAGAAAAACGGAGCTCTTTTTCTTTCCTCCTCCAATGATTTATGTTTCAAGTTTTGGTAAATGGTTTGTGAATTTTCTTAAATGTCGCTGCATATAAAAAGGGAATACAAAGGGAATCGGTAATAAAGAAAACCAGCGAAATATGCTACATTCTTACAGACAGAGTTGTATAACTACTGCTGAGCCATTATTGCAATTCGAAATTGATAACTCGAGTCCTTTGAAGGGAACATAATTTAAGATTTGTTGCTCCTCTCCTCTACATGTTTCCCCATCCTCATTTCCAAATATTGTGAATTGGAAAACCATCCCAGTTTCTTATTTACGAGACGAACTTTGTGTCCCTGTCTGTCTCTTGTTGTGAGATTCGACTGTCAGAGGCTTTTTAGGCCTGAAATGGATGTGTAACAGTTGCTCATTTCCTTAAGACATGCAAGAAGACGAGGAAGATTCCTTTTATTTTTTAGTTTGTTAGGGAGGAAATTTTACAAGATTTATTTCCTCCAGAAGTGCGGCGACTTAGCCGCAGCAGAACAATTTTGCTTTAGAATAAGAACTCTTACGAGAGATTCCGGCCATATAATATTACGTGTTTATACAAACGCGGCTTATCTGCCGATGCGTCTCTCCAAGAGAAAAAAATTCTTCAAGATCCGACAACCGACAAGAACAAGTCTTCCTTGTTGTCTTCTACACTTGTCATCCCATTTGGGCGGAGGTGGATGACAATATCTTCCTGCTACAAAACGACACCGTATATTTTATATTATTATTATTATTGTCACATCACAAGGGACCGTTTTTTCTGTCCGGACGAAAGAGACGCTTTAAAAATGACCCAAGCAAACATGTCTCATCAATTATTTCCGTAATTCATTGTGGGAAATGTCCAATGTCTTGATCTCGCAGATGCCAAAGCAGGGCTCGTTACAAAGACAAACTGCCTTGTTGTCCGGCCTTTTTTTTATAGAAGGCGGCCTTGTTTCTTCCTCTACAATAATATTACTATATTGACAATCCTGATGTTGAAAGGAGGTTGAATTTATTACTTTTTACTGCGAAACAGGAAGGGCTATTTTGGTCCTGAACTGCTGGTGGGAATCTAGTTTAGTTTATATAAATAGTGTCGGAATTTGAAAACACGGGTCCATTGTCCTTTTTTAACTGGAGAAAGAGGATGGAGGCGAGAATTTATTTATTCATACGTTTTTGTAAGTGTTTGCTGTTTGTGCATGGGAAATTGCTTTGAATTTCTTTGGAAGTTTTTCATACACAAAGGGACAGTTTCGCTACACTACTACTGTCACTTGGGGGATGTAGGACGTTTTAATACGTCCTAAAGACAAGAAACGGTTTGTCTCCGTTTCGGGCTCGGAATTCGGTGCGTAGGGCATAAATTCAGGATGGGAGATTGAATCCTTATGATGATGTCCCTAAGGGACCTGTCCTTCAAAATTCATATTTGAACAGGGGAAATGTCCCTACCTCCGGATAGTTAGTTACCCTTCTTCTCTGTCTTTTGTGTCACTCCGGTTAGGTTGTAAAGAGCTAGGAAATGTGGATAATAATGTAAGTTAACGAGGAGGAGAGGAATAGAGAGAGAGGGTGGAGGCATGAAATGTACTTCTGGGATTTCATGGCCACTTTATTGAAAAGGGCCAATTTAGTTTCAATCAAAGGAAATGATTATGATGAGGAAGGAAATGGTAGAATTCCATTTAACTCCGAGGGTATTTATGTTTTATATAAGGAGGAACGGGAGGGGAAAGCAGTTATGATTTTGTTTCGACTTTTTGGGGTTTGAATAATGCTTCTTTGGGTTGGATTTTGATTTTTATAAGAAACTTTTGAGCTGATTGTGAAAGTAACGATTATGAATATGAGTTGATGGATATCGAATATGGATAGATTTTAAGCTCAGGGTAGTTATAATTAATAGTTTTTAAATTGCTGTTGATCGGATACATCAAATTAGGGACTTATTTCGTTGATTTTTCTGGAAAAGTGGTCGGTAAGATAAATTAGCTGCCGAAATGAAATATTTGGACTCGGAAATTTTTTATAATTGTAATTGAAGATTGAAAAACATGGTGTATTGAATTCTAATTTTTAGTAAGTTATTTATTTTAACAACTTTTAACACCAAAAATCCCGTCTCATCCCATTGTTCAACCTGACCATCCTCTCTTAAGTCTGCTTCAAAAAGTATCCAAGAAATACTTGGTTTATAAAATAAATATATATTTCTCAGCCTCATTGTACGACTACAACTATATTATATGCGAATATTATACGTTGAGATGATTATGGGTTATGATCCATAATTGATGGCTATAGTATAGCAGATACTCACTTACTGTACTCTCCGAATTCGGTGAATACAGCAGAATAATAACAGGGAGAGGAGAGGATGATACATTTCCATTCGTAAGAAACTTTCAGTGATCTTTTGTTAGTCACGAAATCAGGAGTTTACGGTCCATTTCGTCCCCTCTGCCTGTTAGAGCAAAAGAAGAGTCTTTCAGCCCTTCGTACTTATATTTTAGTTTTGATATCAAATCTCCGGATATAAATATGTATACAGTTTTGAGAAGAGTCTCTCTATTCTGTGACTGTCGACTCCTCTTGTAGCTTTTTAGGATCTGGTGGATAACACATCATGGTGATCATCATCAGAATCATCTTCGTCATCCTTTATATTATAATCATAATAATAATAATAATACGAAGAAGAATAATCTCCTTGTGCCGAACCCTTTCTTTACTCAAAGATCACTTTGTTAGGGATATAGGAGTAGGTTTTATAATGGCATTTCCATTCAAACTAGGTAGGGTCCTAAACCAGCGATTTAACCCCCTCCCCGAAATAAATCCCCACCATTGTTTCATCTTCATCCCTTCGAGCTTTAACTTTCTCTGTGATACATGTGCAATTTAACGGCACTCATTCATTTAATCCACACCACCCCCAAATCATTCCCAGGATTCTCTTTTAAAAAGCTTCAAATTTGAGCTTTCAGATCCACATGGCTCTAAATTTACATTTTACGGTATACTTCAAGCTAAAGCCGTTCCGGAGTCTTCTATAGGATAATGCAGCAGTTAATCTTAGACTTGTGTGCAGTCACCGAAGAAAGAAGTTAGCCACGGTTATCATTTTAGGAGTTAGTTGACAAGGGAAATGATAATAATATTACATATATACACTCCAGTGTCCCTTATAAGGACCCTATTCAAAGAGGGTTGTCCCCACTATAAATATACAGCTCGCATTAGCATTACGAAGAAGTAGTCTTCTTCTGGAGTGGAGACGTACTATTATTAATGGATTATACTTTGTACCTTTCTCGATGGATATGTTATAAATTTGCTTGGTTGTGTTGAAAGCTCGTCGGTTTGGAACCTTCCTTGGCGACCTTATAAAATATATTGTAATGATATTACAACCTTTTCGAAGCTGATTTTGCTAGCTAAAAACAGAATATATATAGGAGCTCTTTCGCATGTAATAAAGTCATCCCCGTTGACAATATAAAGGGAGTAGAGAACATGTCATTATCCCTTTCACGGATCATCTTTCCTTTAGAAAGGCGAAGGTTTATTGCATAAGGCTGGAACTGACACACAAGTCTCAATTCTCTCAAGATGAGATGATGATGATGATGATGCAAACTTCTCCCAAGAACTGGCTTTTTTACGACATGTAAAATTTTAAATGTGAAATGGTAACTTGTAAAAAAGCTATAATCTGAGATTTAGATGTACTAACAATCAGATCGTAGTGGTTTGGGAATGGAGATGTAATAATAATAAACCGTTGCAAGCGTACATCGAAAAGCGGCGAAACCACAAAATTGAACGGCAATAACGGCGCAACGGTTGTTGTCTGGCACCTGAGAAGAATCTCATTATTTCCCCAACCATCAAGTAAATTAATATACATCGTTAATTAGCACTTGTTTCACACATTTAAGGTTGCATGACCTTTGACTTATCCATAAAGTATAACTTACCCTCTCGTGGAGGTCGATTTTCTGAAAAAAAAATTCTAAACTTTCCTGAGTTAAAGCACAAACGGACGGATAGACAGACAGATTAGGTTATTCCCAGGAAGGGGTTTCACCCCTTAATAATGATGATCTGACAATCTTATGAACAAGATGCAAAAACACTTATGAACGGATATCCTTATCCTCTACTAGAGATACTTCTCTTCTGTGTTTAATCCTTTTAAAAAAGTGCTTAAAAATTGGTTAAAGGAAGAGGGCTGAAATTGGAAATTGTGTAAGTTCATGGAGTCGTTGAAGCCTGTGAAAAGAGTTTGAAGGTTGTGTGTCGAGGGTGACCTAACTCATTGGTTTATGTCACTCTTCATTACCATTAAACCATTATCTTCGGTTTAGTATCTCTTGACTGGATGGGAAATAGACCGTTGCAATGTTCTGAAGTTATGTATTAATGTGCCCTGTGCCTTTACGTCGATTCCATTATCGTAAACTTAACTGCTCGCCCGTAAATGTTTTTAAAGTTTCTAAATATTTGTAGACATTTTGCCTTATCTTCTTTTTATTGAGAGATAAACCTTGACTGCATTTTGATTGTTATTGAGGAGTGAGTGGAGGCCTGATTGATTTCCATGCAAAAAGGTGAGATTTTTTGAGAAAGATTGAGTTTCAGGGCCAGATACGTTTTTTCCAGTTCGTTGGTGGTTTAAATGGGATACTTTTAAGTCATCAAATTACATTTAGCACGAAGGTCACTAAATAACTAAATTTAATCCTTAATTCTTGAAGTGGTCAATAACCCCATTTTCCACATGTAGCAAAATACCTAAAATACGGTACTAAATACAACTGGTTCAACTCTCATAATTCGGCAGTTCCCATTCCCTACAAATGATGACAAGGTTTCAGCACCTAATATGCTAAATGGATGCAATTTGTAACACAATCCTAGCTGTATTTTGTAATTTACGGAGATTAGCTGAACATGTAAATACCTTTAACTCTCTCCCTCTACTTCCATTAATCCCTGGATTTGGAAGCAGATTTGGATAATTCCATTCCGAATTTGATACCGTTCAGTTAACAGAGATAATGTGAAACTGCTCTTAGTCTCTATATAATATAACTCTGGACATTTGGAAAGTTCCAAGTTCCAACTTACTGGAACTGTATAGATTAGGATTGGAAGGAGAATATATAGATATGTAATATTGGCAAGGGCTGGTTATGCATGGAAATGGGTCACTTATTCCAGCCCACGCTTTCACTTCCACCGATTCTCTTAATCACCATCCGTTTCCCTGTAATCTAATGCAACGTAAAGTAAACGAGAAATCGGAACTGTCGAAAGGGCCTCTGCTTCTGCTGTTCTAGTAGGTAGGTACCATATGGGCCATTTGAGAGAAAGAGAGGGCATTTTGCTCCAGTGAAAGTTTGAACAGAAGATCTCTTCTCTGTGGATTCTAGTCTGGAGAGAGCATATAGCTAGGCGACTGGATATCTGGAAAACATTAATCCTGAAACCAGGCACTAATGCCCTTTGGGTTCTGCTCCTAATGTTAGTTAGTTGTACGGATGTTTGTGTATTTAGTTTGTCTTGCTTCGTATCGATGAAACCTGAAACGCGGAGGTTTGGGGATACACATACGGGTCGGGTATCTATCTGTTGTTGTGGATCCAGTTGGCCTAGATTCGGAATCCTATATTTGGATTCAGGATTTATACTTGTTCCAGAGCTGGGACACGTATTTTGGCGAAAAATCAGTCCAAGGGTTCCCTTTCTATCAAGGTTGTTAGGATATCTTGAACCGCTGTTGCCGATATTGACGGTATTTCGTAGAGAAATAACAAAGAGAGAATGTAGGAATCTCGGCTTTCCCTTGACAGACGAGAAATCATGGGTCGAATTAGGCCAATTTCTGACATATTTCATTACATACGTGTATAACTATAACCGTAATAATATCTTTTTATTCTCACTGGGTTCTACCCGATCTGGGAATAATGTCAAATATGGGTCGTTCTCTTTACTTCCATATTGTTTGTAATGTTATGATGTACATTCATTTGGTCCAAAGAACATGATATTTTGAACAAGTTCCAAATCCGAAATCTCTCAAGCCCTCCAAAATCCTCGTTTACAATCTATTTAGAAAATCTCAATCGAATCAGTCTTGCTTTCTCCAGCATTTATTTCCAGCCATGGAAATCCTTCTGGAGAAAGTACCCGGACTGTGGTTTAGAAACAAACACAAAATCCAATGGATCTACGACCTTCGGAAACTGCAACCAAGTGGTTCACATAGCCCCTTTGGCACTTTCACATTTATCCTCGGCTGATATGGTATTCTCGAACAACTGGTTCGTATCTAATGGCATCGCCTGGTACGGTATTGGTATATGAAATTGATTTAAGAACCGCAATAACAAGGCTAGAACGGCAAAAACCAAAACTTTTGGCTGTGATACGGTGGTGGTGGTGGTGTTCCACATATAGATAAAATATAAACAATGGAAAACAAGGGGTCAAATAGGTTTAATACTAACTATAGGAAGGAACAAGAGGGTTGTTGTTGAGATTGACTGGATCAATTAATTATATATTTTTTATTTTGTTTCTTTGCTACAGCTGCCCGAGCCGTTGCTGAGACTGACATCGCTCTGTACATTGGACTGGGTGTGGCCATTCTTGTCTTTACAATCGTTGCCCTCGTGGTCATCAGATTGATGAGGAGGAAAGGACGGGATCATGTCATGTATGATATGGCTCCAAGTGGTGAGTGAAAACTATATACATTTTAAACCTATTCTAATGGCAAATGGTACATATTTTCAAAATTATAATAATATTCCTGCATATGCATAGGGCAAAACGTATATCTCCGTTTTTAATCATCCATTACGGAAAACGTGTAACAATTCAAAATCCACCGACGTATCAAAACCATCTGCATCTGCAATCTCCATGCTCTAGCTCCCTTCATCAGCACATGGACTCCCAATCTCTCTGTGTAAATGTAAAGTGAAATGAATTTCCATCTCTCTCTAGGCCCCGATCCCCTCTGTTCTGTTCCTCTCGTTGAACTATTGCAAGTCATGTTCAATTTCCAGAGCCCTTTAGTAACCCAGCAGGGTAACATTCTAAAATTTAGCAAGGAAGACAAGAAGAACATGATATTTTAAGAGGAAAGTTTTTAGCAACTTCTATAGGTACTTTTGTGTAACCTTTTGAGGGAATTCATGACCTAAAATGCCCAGTATGACCTATAACTATAAGACTATAGCCGGGATGGGAAACGTGATTTCGAAGAGGAAAAGTTCGTCCTAGAGGCTCGTGTTACATATTGAACGGGGAAAATAGAGCCGTAAAAAGCCTCAGGTTTAATTTCGGTTATGTTTGGCAAGGGATTTGGCAAATGAGGGAAATTGAGAAGTTTTATTTCTCTTGAAGTGATTCACTCTCTTGCGTCTTTTAAGGACTTTTAGATGAGAGGTAATGTTGGCTCTTTCTGTGGTGGAATGTGGCTTATGGCAGTTTGGGTGAGAAATAATATATCTGGTTGTGGTGGTGGTGGTGGGTATCTCTCATCACTTGACTTCTTTGAGCCTTTGACTTTTTTGAAGGGACGTAATAAAATAAGATATATTTGAGGATGATGATGAGGAACTGGAGAGATGAAGAAAACTCGCTCCTACATCTTCATAAGATGAAGAAAGATGTTCAAAGTTTGTCATCCGATCCGATCTACTCTAACATTGCCAAAGACTGCCACCACTACCACTGCCAGTAAAAGATCCTTAAAAGTCGTACAAGTCAGAGACCCAATTCTCAAGTCATTTCAATTGGAAATCCATATTCGTTTGACTGCTTTATCACTCTCTCCTCTCTCTGGCTATCCAAATATTATTTTAAGGTCAGAGTTTCTAAAGCTAGTTCCACCCAACTAGAGAGACATAATGACAATTTGGTAGATCTATAGATATAAATACGAATATAAATGTTCTGGATCGTGGTTGACATTTAGTCGGGATTTAATTAGGAAAAAAGCTTACAAGCTCCATTCCCTTTTACAGAGGTAATAAGTTAGTCCGGACTTTTAAATTTGCCTTTTGTGCCTGATATTCGGACTCAATAGTTATACAATGAGAGAGAGAGTAGGACAGAAGGACAGGATAATAAGACACACTCCCCAATTACTATAATCTATTCTAGATTTAAATATAAAGTTAAGGCTAGAAGTTTGAGAATCGACATCGACTCGAGCTTGTTTTTTATTTGGACTTGACTCGAGGTTTTGTTTTCCTTCTCTGTTTGGTTTCGTTTAAGACAAGGGAGGAGTTGTCCTTTTTTAAATGATGATCATCAAGACAGGATCTTATGAATTTAGATTTAGAACATCTTTTAACTAGAGGAGAATTAGAATATAGAAGAAGGATGACTCAGAAGGAGGCGAAGAAGAGTTCAAATTCAAATGGATTCGAATTCAAGCCTAAAAAAAGTTCCTTATGTCGTTTGTTCTGCAAAAGTTCCCTTCTTTTAAAGAGACCTAACTAAATGAACTTATTCGAACTGGAAACTACTGCGGAGCTGCAGCCTGTGCATCGGTTTTATAAATTATACAAAGTACCAACTATTATATTACCAAATTTACCGACTTAAAAAACGGAAAAGGCAAATGTTTCCTTTTTAAGACAGGATTGCCAAGCGAGAGAGAGAGGAGGAAAAAAAGTTTAGAATTTAGATTTAGAAAGAGAGTTCTGTTGTTTTGATGAGTCTTTTCTTGGTTGTTCCTCTTCTTCTAACTAACTGTTCATCTATTCAGAGCCGAAATAAATGTTGGTTAGTCCTGGTGACTTGATGATGTTGGTGGTGGTGGTGTTGAATAAATCAGACGGAGTAAATCTCTAGCTGGCCCTAATGGTCCTATATATGAATGAATGAATGGAACGGGCATTTATGTATTAAGACTCTGGAAAAAGTTTTTAAAAGCGAAGGGGGTTTTTTATCTCCATTTTTCACTTAAGACCAGTTAGGTTTAGAAGGCTCTATAGAAGTTTGTAAAATCCTTGGTGGAAATTGAGAGATAGTGTCTAAATAAATAGGAACATGCCGACGACCCTTTAGCTAATTAGTAATGGCTCTTTGCTGAATTCCAGTTCAGATCTTGATCCTGATAGATGCAACTTGGCTATTAACAGTTAGAGGAATTGAAGAGTCAGTGGGATTCTTGGATGTAGGAAGGATCGTATGCGGAATATTTATGGATATTTCCATTGAATTTACTCTACTGACTTGAGTTTATACTCTCTTTCTTCTTAAACTAACTTCCTGATGATAAGACAATCTGCTAGACTTTATAATATTGTCTCTTGTCTACTCGTCCTACTTAAGAAATGCTTACAACTTATAAGATTATGGGAAAGTTAGTTATCGGGACGAGGGATTCAATTTTAGGCCACCACTGCCAAAGTTTCGAGAAGATAAGACTCCCTAATGTAACTGTACCAAGTAGTTGGAACTACTAACTGTTGGGGCAAACTGATCGATTTCCATATCGATCTTGATCGGAAGCGGAAGTGAAGGAAAGTCGATACGGAATAGTTGCAACTCGAGGGATAGTAATAAAAGGGAGACGTTTGACTTCTCCGAGACTTTCACATTTCACTGTGTAATTCTTGTAATGCATTTCTCAAGCATATAGAGATATAGGGCTAGAACCCCCTATAACCGCTCCTCGGAATAAATGGAAGTTGAAGTTTATGGGGATGAGGAGGGTTGACTTGTACACGGAAATGGAAGGGGAATGAATCAAGGAGAGGGAAATTAATCTGTTTCTCCAGAAACAAATTACATCATTTCAATCTTAGCCAACTAGCAAAGACCAAAGTACTTCTGACTCGATTCTCGTGGATATATCGACGTACTTTTACTGTCGTCTCGGATATATAGTGAGAGAGAAAGGTTTAATAGCAGTGGCAGTAGGAAGACTTGCATCCGATATTCCTGTATCTTGTATCTTTGTAGCTTGTATCGAACTATTCAGGAGTCAAGTGATAAGTATCTGATTCCGCACTGACTTTCCTCGAAGGCTTCGAATATTGTCCTTTGGAATCTCTGGAATATTATGGATCTCCTCTGTTGGGTCCCCTCCTATAGCTTAGTTTATGGGCCTAGTTAAATAGCATGAAATAGGGACTGGACTATGAAATGGGGACTAAAATACCAGGAGGACCGGTAGTTAGAGGGAACATAACAGAGGCGACTGGAAATAAAGGAACAAAAGTCAGGCCGAATTATTTACATCTGAAATGTCTTAGCTTAAGCCTCCTCCTCTCCGTCTTTCACGGACTTCTTGTTCCATTCAGTTCCGGCCTTTCACTTGCCATTTCGGCTAAATGTTACAATCCCTTCTTGTCTCGGCTGTTGTCTGTAACTTATTTATATAAGAGTGGAGAGTCATAGATCGGGTGGTATAAGACATAGTTGAGGTTATGAAATGACGGAAGATGGAAAGGGTAAACGGGAAAACCACATAATGATGATGATGAAATTCGATGGGAATGGAAGCTGTTTTCGGATGAGGCGATGGGGATTTGGTTTAAATGCTTTTTAGACGTTATTTGGAATGTACTATATTTGTTGAAATATTGAGAATGGAGAGGTAGGAAATGCAATGGGGTTTAAAAAGCTGCAGAGCTTGTGGTTGTGTGATATAGGCTAGTAATTATCGGACTTAGAATGTCAGGATGATTAGTACTCCCATTTTTGGAGCTGAAGCTGGTGACCTTTCTGTAATTGATAATTTTAGAAATGGTTAAAAAGAGTAACAAACTCTGAAACAGTGAAACGAGGTTGTACATTTTTAAACTTAATAGAACAAATCAAAATATCAAAAGTAATTTGATTTCCCAAGTTGTGCAAGAATCAAGGATATTAAAGTAAACAAATTCGTAAAAGTTACAACGATAGTTTACGTCTAATAGTCAGTACTTAAGGAGATGATTAGACCCACTGCAACCAACCAGAAGAGTCTCCCTATTCTAAAAATGTATAACAAAACAATTCATTTATTTTATAGAACTCAAGTTGGTCGATTAAATGGCAGCATGGGGTAGTTAGGTAAAATGATTTGAAATCATTTTGCGTCCCCTGTTTCCAAATTATCATTTCCTCTCATTTGAAACCCACACGGATTTTAGCTCATCTCCACCAACTTTAACGGAGAAAGTTTGTTGTAAATCTGATCTAATATGAGATGCCTTTAGTCCCTAAGCATAACCCTCCTGAATATACGAATTTACCATATATTCCAATGTGAATCATCCCTCTCGCTCTCGGTCGTTCTGACTCTTATAAATACAACTTTTAGATTTAGTTGTTGTTAGTAAAAGTTAATGCAATTTCCTCCTTGGGTTCCTCATCCCAAGTCTTTAGAAACCGATCCCGGACCCAGAGAAATAATTCGAGATCTGGAATCCGGATGACTTTCCCCCACCACTTTTCCCTATTTATACGATCCTCCTCGATCATCAACCCTGCCAGAACTGTGTATGTATGTGAAATGGTGAAAGTAATTGCAGGAACGGGAACTGACAGTCTTGGCTCCCTTTTAAGAGGTGATGGCTGTGGTGTGGTGGTGGTGGCAGTAGAACTGGGATGAGGATGGGAGTCATAATAATTTATTGCTTCGAATCTCGCTTCAATGAGTTAATGACTTTATTCAACAATTAGATCCATCTGGATGAAACACTGACGGATTACTTTCTAGGAAGTAGTAGTTTGTAGAGAGAGAGGGTCTTCAAAATTTTGAACTCTCAACAAAACCCCCCACGATTCATAATTGTCCAGAGTGTAGAATGTAGAATGTATTATTCTCTAATAATACAATAACAAAACAACAACTGAAAGTGGAGAGTCATCAACTTCATCTCATCATCATTCCAACGAGAAACTGTACAATTTGACATAACTTTCACTCTCCTCCTAAATACATTATAAATGTAGATTTCTCAAAGGAAGACAATAGAACAAGTAAACCAATTACAACGTTTCCAAAATCCAGATGCAATGTCTTAATTTTGCTTGCGAAATGTCTAAATAATGTGTCTTAATCATCAAAGGAACCACAATAAAGCTAGGGAAGAAGATGATGATGATGTTGAAAGTTGTTGACGAGGATGATGATGTTGCTGATTATGATAAATAGAAGTTAGCTAACAGTCCAATGACTAAACTTGTCGTAAACGGGTTCGAGTTTGAAGTCCTTGTGAGACTTAAAAAAAGACATTAGTAAAGTTAGACAAGGCTCATTAAATTTTGTTACACAAAGACTTGTCTTCAAATTATCCATAATAATATATTTTACGAGAGAAAGGGCTTATCCATGCAATATTCCAGAATAGAATATTATAGCCTTGTACTTTGTAACAGTACCAGCTTCCTTTCATCCATCATCAAAGATTTTACGGTGAAATAAATTCTCTTTTAATGCTAATCATCTTACCAATTTGCAGTCATTTTCTTCCGTTTTTTCGCAAAAAAACGTTGGAGCTCAGGAACTGCTGCTCCAAAAGACTTGCTTGCTATAGGTAGAGGAATTAGGAAATCCGATCCCTCTGTTTCCGTTAACGAGCTTAAGATATTTTTTTCTCCATAAATATGCTTATATCCGATTTTTCCAAAGAGAGAGAGGGTGGGGGATTTTTTGGAAGTACCGCATTGTTTGCATTGCTTTTAAAAGACGCTAACACATTTTCCATTTCGTTGGCCTGACTTAAGAAGACTTCCCTTTGCTTTGGCAGGGGTTTGTAAATTTTGAAACGATTCGGTTTCAAGAGGAAGGGGGGTTCAAGGATTTTGCCATTGCCAATGTTAAATCTCTGGAAGAATCTTCGAGATCCTTGAAACGTTGAATGTCAAGGGAAGTGCCGACAGATAAGAGGACCATGAAACAAACTCGGTGTGTTTTTTTCCTCCGGAAAACAGAAGAACTTTTTACTCTTAGAAATGAGTAGATGATACTTCTTTGTGGAATACTCGGCTTTCTTGGTCATACCTTAGTGTAGAGGTAAAGTTTGTAGGATCTAGGAAGTGTGGGATATGCAGGATGAGTTATAGGAGCAGAAAAGCGTAACTTTAGACTGCCAAGTTGAAACATTCCTGCCTAATGTGGTGCAATATATCAGAGCGCATAAGTTGTAACAAAAACAAAGTTTTCTTAAGTTGAAAAATCGGGAGTTGTGTAACTGGAAAGTGTATGGAGATGATGATGATGACGATTAAATATGATTGGGGGGTGATAGCCAGGGAAGTTGGATGGAGAAAGCATTTTTATGGAATCAAAAGTATAAATCTTTTTCATCTTATTTCCTGTAAAAAAATTGAAGTTCAATGTAACAAAATTGTCCCGTCTTCTCAAAGTTTGTTTGAAATCATGCCCTTCTGGTGGAAAATCGAAGAATCTAATACAGATTAAAAATAAATTATGTTCGAAAATCGGAAACCGTGCTAGAAAGTACAGTAAAATCATTAAACGTCCTCATAGATAAAATCAATTTTATTGTTAGAATTTTTGACGATACGCACATACAAGTGCCTGTTAGAATTTACGGGAATTTGCTACTAAATATTTACAGTCATTGTATTTTCAAGTTATCATGCGAAAGTATTTGCGGATGGCATATCTTATCGACAGGGATGATGCTGACGAATGTACCTCCTCCTTCATTTTAAGATCCTTGTAACGGTTTATACTCTTAGGACTAAAAGCCAATATCTAGGGACGAGATAAATGTGTACAATTTATCGGGATGATAATGCTCGAAAAGATCCCCAACTTCGGGAAGAGGAAGAGCTGAGAGGAGGGTCGAAATGGATACCAGCTTATTACTGGTTTATTGTGTATTGTAAGAATAAGTGAGTTTGTATAAGAGATGAGTTCCTCAAATATAATATATATATATTATACTGAATAAATAAACTTCTGAATTGTTGTACATATAAATACATAGCAAGATATAAGGGGGGAAAGTTACGTCTTTCATTGCAACTGACGTCTCGTCTCGGATGAGCAGAGGTAACAGGGAAAGAAAAATTTGATGATGAAAGGAATGACATTAATATATTGTGCAAGGGACTTTCAGCTGCACTTTCCAATTTCTCCCAGACTATTTTCCTATTTTTCTTCGCCAGATCTAATGGAATCATAATAATATTGTGTGGGATGTCCTCAACTTGTAACTTATCGACAAATGTGCTCTCCATGTCGATGAGTTAATTTTGGGTTTGCCCTGTTCAAGACAGAGATGACAGTTAAGGACATTTTGAGATGTTATTTTTAGAAGACAAACTGTCGACACTTTCACGTCATTTCCTTACAGGGTGTCCACAAACAGGTTCTAAAGGCCCTGTAGATCCTTTAAATGGGATTCATTAAGGAATTTCTCTGTTCAATCATGTATGCATTATGTTTTTCTCCAGGAAATTTGTTCAATCTTGATGCTCCTATATTTCCCTCTATCTTGGAAGTAAAAGCGCTGGGAAAAAGTTTCCTACTCAACAACCCAGTAATCTTGTAGGAAGATCAAATATAGCACTACGAACAGGGAAGAAAGGTCCTCTAGTTTAGCTCCAGTTCATCGTCTTAGAAGAATAGAGAGTTGGAGGAAGAAATGAAATAAAAGTCAAGTCAGCCATTATTCCCTTTGACTTGGTTTGGGAATCTTTTGGAAGTTTTGTTCATGAATGAATGAGTACGTCTTATGCCCGATTCATCCTCTTAGATTTAGAGTCTATATGTATATGTGTAATAATATGATGATCTATCTACTGGATCTAGACTAGGAATAATAATAATATTAATAATCTTTGCTTTGGAAAAGTGGAAGAAGTAGGAGTGGGAGTAGTTCTTGTGAAAGAAGAAATGCTGACGACAGAGATGATTCCGGAGTCGAGTTTTTGAATTTATTTATGATCTGGGAATGGGATTCTGTAAATGAACTTATGGAATCTTGTATGTTTTCAATAGGATTGAGATGAGATAATGAATTTCTATGTCCATTTAATTTACAGGAATATCATTCCTTTTGTGTAATGTGTTTTAAGGAAGTGCAGAATATCATCGTTGGGACTATTCTACTCGTACAATGGGTTTGAAACTATGAATGGTTTCGTACTTTATATAAAGTCTTTGGATGCTTAAGATTATTTGAAGAATAACAGTTTTAAGACCTTCATGGCCTTTGATGTTTGATTCGTGAAGGGAAAATGCCTTATTTATGCCATTTTTATTGGGAGGAACCTATTTTTGTGTTTTCGAAACAATTGCTATCTGAACAAGAATATAAAACTACTTTCACCGGAGATAAATTTTTGTACTCCTAGAAATTAATTAGAGTTCCATTTAAGATGGGGAGTTATTTAGGGTTGGGCTTCTATTCCGAAATTCTTGAGAATATCTTATTAAGGGATTTCGTGTAACACGAAAACTTTTGTTTGAAAATGCACCGCAGAAGTTCAAGTTGAAGTGTGACACTTTGTGTTGTAGTTTTGGTTTCTGGGTTTTTGATATTGTGTTTGTATCTTGTATTCTTATCTGCATGTTTTTGTATGCGTTGCTTCTCCCCGGAATGCATTCCTGTTTTTTTGGGGAAATTACACAAAGCTAAGAGAGATTTATGGCTAAAATCTTGAGGAATTTTGCCGATTTTTCTTGTTTTGTTGTAACCTTTCCAAGAAAAGTTGGAAATACTTGTTTTGTCAGAGAGGCTTTTAAGACTTAAGAGACAGAAGAAGGCAGATTATAATGAAGTCGGGTTTGTGAGAAACTCTTTTGGTCGGGCATTGCTATTATAATCATGTGGTATTGGGTGTGGGTCTTTCCTACTGCTCACTTTGTTTGTACTTTACTATATAGAATTTGCATCGAAGCAACCTATGAAATTTGTAATAATTTAGTAAATAACAACATTGCCTAATGGTTATTATTATCTATCAATTTAGAGAACATTTCGATATTTGAAGAAATGTATCTTCAGGATATTTCGAAACTTCTTATGTTCCTTGCTTTAAAATAGAGGGGTCACGACTTCCAAACGACGTTCTAAATATTTCAAATCCCAACCAGAGGATTCAAAATGTCAGTCCGATCCGTGCATGCCAAACAGCCTTAAAATCGGATTTGTCCAGTACATACTAGATCTCCGAAATTTCCTTATTTCAACATCACAAAATAAAAGACGCTTTTAAAGGACTTCATTTCCTCTCTCTTTACAATACTCCTTCCTTCAGTCACATCCTTATGACATTTTTTCCCTCATGAACAAAGTTGTTAACTTCAATTGCCTGAAATAAGTAGGAGAAAAACGTGGAAGGAAAAAGATTGTGCATACGGGAAGAGGAAGTTAATTTTTCTCTGAAAAAAATACAATGTTTTGTCTCTATTTTGTATTCAATTGGTGATGCCTGAGTCTCAACAGCTTTTATAGCAACTCTTCTCTAACTTTCCCAAATATATATGCAAAAAACAGCTAAAAAAGTATATATGGATACTTAACTATAAAAATCCACGAACAGAGCTAGAGTTCTTTGGGATTTTAGATTCGGGATTCCATGGATGTAGTTCTAGCAGAGATCTCTAATTCTAATGCAATTAAGATGCTAAGGGGGTAAAAAAAAAACACGCAAGAATTTATCTTTGAATGAGTGGGACATGTGTATAGATTCATGTTCGGTTGTTCAGCGTTATAACTGAAATTAGACTTGTAGCAGGCAGGCGAAAAGTTTTTTAAACCGTAGTAACGAAGTGGGCTGTAAATGAAACGGATGCAATAAATGTTTTAAGCCTTAACTTCGGCCGAGTTATGTGATGAGGGTGTTCCACCACTTTACTTCCTCGCAACGAACTAACTCTTTTCCCTACAAGAAGGGTTTTATTTTATGTATTTAATGGGCTAGATGAATTCATGAGATGAGAGAGATAGAGATGTACATGATGGTTGATCCCTAACAATATGAGATCGTAGAAAAGTAGTAGTGTGAGTTTTTTTAGCTGGATGCTGGATGTCGACGAGTGTGTGTCGATGAGTGTCGGTTGTCGATATGTGTAAACTATACGAGCTTCGTGTTTGTTCGTCGGCATGAGATCTTATGATGATGATGGGGAAATGTGACAGTGGAGTATATGTATACTATATTTTGTACTGTTTGCATTGTAATGAAATATCCGATTGTTTACGTTTTTCCTTCTACTTGTCTATTTCGACAGATTTCCCACCTGGTTACTTCCCGGACTCGTCGAAGAAGTTAGGAATGCAGCCGGATCTGACGGCGAACACATCTGCCGGCTCCACCAACTCCGGCGTTGGGTTACTCTTTCCGGAGTACACTTATCCGGGGTCGTCGGGTTCTAATAATAAAGAGAACCTTCCCCTGACTCCAGGTAACTTTTTCAGTAAGTTCAAAGAAAAGTTATTATGTTTTGCTTGTTTTTTTTTACTATTTTGGAGAGTAAGGTTATTTTTAATAGGGTAAATTAGCTATTAACTTGGCCGTAGTTTCGCTTATTGGATATGCAGGGTGTGACGAGAAAATGTACAGTTATCTAGAAAGGTACGGGATTTTCGGCGAAAGTCTCAGTGAAAGGGGCACCCTGAGATGCTTTTTTGCGACAAGAGCTATAAATGGAAAGTCATTTTTTGGGACACCCTGCAGTCTGTATACAAGGCTTGTCTGTAATCTTCTAAGAGAATGATGATTATGACGATGAGCTAAATTACCTTTAATCTTTTCGCTTATCTAAATCGTAATGAGAGTTTTTACCTACAAGCCTGCTCCTGTCCTTATCAGAAAAGTGGATCTTGTTGGCTGCAGACTGCAGGTTGGAAATAGAAGCAGTTGTAGGGATTAGACTAAAGAGCCTCTCTTTTGAATGTAAAAAGACGAAATTGAAATGAAAACAAGATCTAATGATTTGACTAAACCACCCGCAGAGCATCACAAATTGCTCCTTAAGTTAATTCAGTATCCGACACAGAGGCTTCTTTTCATATGAGATTTGATGGCTGAAGAGGCTTATAATTTAAAGTTAGGAACTTCTGGTTGTGTGTCTGGAAGTGTGGATCCGCTTCCACATCAACAGGAACCTCATAAGATCATCAAAATCAAGAAGACAGGCTCCACAG
Organism: Desoria tigrina; assembly: GCA_906901685.1. NCBI lineage: Eukaryota > Metazoa > Arthropoda > Collembola > Entomobryomorpha > Isotomidae > Desoria > Desoria tigrina. The sequence continues at coordinate 3,899,546 of CAJQTU010000010.1, read as the reverse complement.
GGGACCTTCTGTCCTTTTGAATCGCTGGTAGTTTAGCAGTTGGGTTGCCTTTAGCATGTGCCCGCTTTTTATTGTTTGTGTGGAGAGGCAATGATGGAATGAATGGAAAGGTGTTTCAAATGTTTCGAATAATGATAATCGACTATGTTCAAACTTGGCTTGATTGTTTTTAATAGATCACAGCGAGCATCATTACGATGTCCCGCACCTTCATTTGCAGCCCACCTCTTTGGCTAACTTCCCTCCTGCTTCGGGGATTGTAGTGACGGCAGTGACGGCTTTAACGACACCGACAACTGCAGAGGACAACGCTTTAAGGATGATTCAAGTCGGGACTGGTGGTAGTGGGGGTGGCAGTGGTGGTGGGGATAAGGGTAGCTTTACAACCACTTCCATGGATCAGACTATTCCGAGATGCGTTTCTTCGGATAGTGTCTCCAGCTCGTTTAGTTCATGTGAGTTTTGACAATCATTTTACTTCGGGTTTCATTTATCTGAGGAGTTTCGGAATTTATTTTAAGCCACGGTCTCTATTTAGGGCTACTAATTCATCAAAAAAAATCTTACGTCAAACACCTTTGGGCGCCTAATCATCCACCCTGTAGGAAATGTACCTCTCGATATTAGCATTGTACCGATAATCACGTTATTTATCAGTTAGCACGGACGATTATGCCCAGTCTTCAACCTTATAAACCCTGTCCTAATATAAAAATAAGGAACGTACTATCGAATCGGCTGAAACGCTTTGAGATGATGAGTGAAATGAAGCGTAATAGATCGGATAGAATGTCAGTATGTCAGTGTCAGTTCGGAGCCTTTCTATCCAGAGTGAAAGCACGGAAAAAAAGTAGAGAAAGTCCAAGAGGAAATGGCCATAAGGGAGAGAAAGTCCCTTCTATATTTGATATAGTAATAGATTGTGGATATTATTGGTAAGGCGTTTAGGCCAGAAAAAAGATGGATGGATGACATGACAGATCGTGTGATTCATGTGATTCAGGGAATGGGAATTGATTTTCAGTTGAGTGCAGTCCACTGGCATGGAACTGATTGAATCAGGTGAAAAAAACCTTATAGAGGAATCCTTCAACATGGATAACTTCTTAAATAAGAAGCGTATAATGATATATAGTCGTATAATATAGGGAAAGGAATGATAACATTCGATGTCATGTCATGTCAGCCACATTTGACACTTCTTGTCCAACTCATGTCCCTATCTCTTTGAGCCATGTCCAGTTCCAGGAGAAACTTGCGAGAGTTCCGTATAAGTTGAAAGTAAAGACGCCTTATCGCCTGCCCAACTTATAGGCCCAACCAAGCCATTCGTGTAGAATCTAGAATGTCGAATTCGGAGGAACTGTAGACATTTTGAATTTGAAGGAACTGCTTCCCTTTAAAGAAATCCGGAAGGAAATCTTTGACATGCTAAGCCAATTGAATGGTGATGGAAGTCGTGGAGAGGTTCGTTAAAGTCGGTAGAGTTTGAATGGATCGGGTAGTTTGAGAGGCTTCGACGATAGAATCGAAAGCGACAGGCTTGTGTCAAGATGTAGGTTTCAAACGCTTGTCTTTGGTATATAGTTTGTAGTGTTATAGTAGTAGGATATCGGAAGGGAACATTTGGATTTGGGATGTTCAATTATTCATTGATTTCTGGCCCATTTACGTGATTTGTAGTCTCCGTTGAGGGAGACGATTTGCTGAAACATTTATGACCCCGATTCCTAGGACGACGGCCTGTTTGTCGGAGGAAACATGTGTATGTTGTGTATCTAATGCATAAGTAAATCGTATATTTATTATTTCCCTTTATGTATTACAGCCGGACCATCGAGGCCGAACTCGCTCTTCTACGACGAGTCTCCAGAGAGTAGGATGAATGGAGGTGTGAATGGTGGCGGTGGTGGGGGTGGCAATCTGTTTAGAGACTCCATTACATCGGCAAGTTTGCTGTTGGAGGGGGTGGACCCGGAATGTGTGGCATGGGCCCATGCAAATTCGACGGGATGCCGAGTGACACTGAAGGATACGGGCGTAAATCTCACAATCCCTGAGGGAGCCCTGACCAAGTCCGAAGAGCTCTTTTGTGCTATCCTTACCGAGGACAAGGATCGACCTGTTCTCAATGGTAGGTTTCCCTGTTTTCGAGCGATCTATTGTCTTTTTCCGGATTTAGGGTTTCGAACTTTCTGACTGGAATTGCTTAGGCAGTTTGAAATCTCCTTTTAAATGCAGATGTAAAGCCGTCAACCTACTTTTATAAAATTCCACAGTCTCAAGCCTAACTCCTTATGTATAAATATTTAATTCAGATGGACAAACATTACTAAGTCCCGTCCTGTCCTCCGGTCCCCGGAACGTGCACTTGAAAAAGCCAGCCATCCTTAGCTTTCAACATTGTGCTGCCCTTAAGTATGGGGGATGGATCCTCTCTCTGTACCACTACGAACACGAAACGCTGACCAGTTCCACGAGCACGTCCTCCTCGGATAATAATTACGGCAACTGGAAGGTATGTGTCATCGGCAAGACGTGTACCTTTATTAACGTCATATATATATGACATTCGTCGGGGTCGGGGTCGTAGAAATGGGTAATTAAAGCATCATTGTAATGTAAATGTCTCCATTGTTTTCCAGAAACTCGCAACAATCGGAGAAGAAACAATCCAAACCCCCGTCTTCATGCAGTTAGATGCAAATCAAGTATTTCTAGTGACTGACCGTCTAGAGAAGTTTGCCTTAATCGGAGAATCTCAACTTGGGAAGAAGGCCGTCAAGACTCTGAGGCTTGCAGCGTTTGCCCAAGCTCAGGTTAATCCCAGCACCACGTCAGAGTACAGCATTCGTGTTTACGTTTTGGATGACACTACGGCTGCCCTCGAGGTTTGTATATTTACCAGAGACAAACTTAGACATGTGTACAGGGAAGTGCAAATACTATCAAAAAACACAAATTCAATGTAGGAAGTCCGGGGTGGTAAAAATAAGTCAGTACGAATTTTACGTGACTTTTCCGAAGGAAAACGTACCTTTTGATAAGGAATAGGGGCAAAAACATGTTGTATTTTTTGTGGTTGTGTTGTATTTGTGGTACTTCTTGTGTATACACTCAGAGAGTATGATAAGCGTTTTGTAAACTTTGCTCTTTTACTTAAACTTTGCAGAGGGTGATGTCCCGAGAGAAAGGCCTTGGGGGAAAGGTTCTCGACAAGCCGAGGAGTCTACTCTTCCAAGACGGTGGGGAAAATCTCTGCATCTCTCTTGAAGATATTGGGACGGGATGGAAGTGTAAAGGGAGCTACCAGGTGAGATTTCCGGTTTTTTAACCTCCGACAAATAATATATTTTTCTCAACAAATTAGTCCGCATCTTAACGGTTTACAAGTTTCCGAGCGGCATAAATCCTCATATGATTCATAGAGATTGGAACTGAAGTTTCCGATTAGCCCTGCCAAAATAAAGTTCTTCCAACTAAATATTGGAACAACAATGAGGGAAGCTGGAATCTGATTTCATAGAGATCGTGTCAAAATATCAAAAAGGCCTTATGCTTTCCCTACTACTTTCAAGCTCTCTAGAAAGAAGAAGAGAAACGGGATAGAAAAAGTTTTGGTTTCGTGGATTTGATGGAGAAGTAAAGCGGTTCTATTCTCGCACGAGTACGAGTCAAAGAAGGAAACTTTCCGTGCCTGAATCCATGTTGTTGCTGTTTTTGTTGTTTATTATTTGTTGCTCGTATAGAGATATACAAATCCGCCAAAGGATATGAACGACATATCGAGAAGGAAAGTGGATGAGAATAAAGCTTTTTGAGGTTTCGAGTTTTGGCTCAAACTTTCCTTTTTGTGCTTTCTCCTGCTCTGTTCATTTGGACCTTTTGGCATTTCGGTTGGGTTTTGGGGCAGGTGGAAGCAGTAAAATCTGATATACACTTTAAACTATATATAGTGTCCTGCTGAGATGTTTAGAAATTTAGGGGCGAGGTTATGTACGGGAGGGAGTAGCTAATGCCCTGGGTGAAAGTGAAAGCAGGAACTGTAAAGTTTGAGAGAGTTCAAGAATCAAAAGTGCCAGAAGATGAAGAAGGGTTAAAAGGTATATGTTTCCAGCTTCCATTCCCGTTCCTGTTCTGTAGGAAGTAGTAGAAGAGGTTCAGGAATTTCGGAAGTCAGATGCAGACAAATAGTTCATAGTAAATGGGTTTAGTCTGTCCGCTCAGATCGTAGTTTTTAGTTTAGCCCTGTTGTCTGCTATGATCTGTTCCTACGTGTATTACCTTGGTAAACATTTAGGAAGATTGCAGAGGTATTTTTGGCCCGTTTTCTACGTGCATTATTATTGTATTTATATATACAAAGGAGTCATGCCAAGTATTGCATTATCCCAGGACTCGGAACCCACAAAAAGAGGTAGAACTTTCTCTCCTGTGCTGAATGAAACTTGGCCTGGTTTTGCTATCATCATCCGAGAGTTTTGGTTTCGGTTTTAGGATTTGGCTTGGCATTTTATCCTTTATGTGTCCTGGGATGCCCTTTTTATTCATTCAGCACCGTCATCACCATCACATCTCATCTACCTTGTATGCCCCCATATATTCTATAGGTAGATAGTGAGGACTTTTGGATGTCTTAATGGTCTCTTTGGAGGTTATTGGTGGTGGCAGAGAGAGGGTTTCAATCTTACAATTCTAAAGAGAAAGTGTCTTGTGGTGAAAGCTATAAGGTCGTTTCGCCGTCCTGGTCGACCTCCTTTCTTTGTAATATTTTTTGGGCAATTCTTCTCTCTCTTCTCTTAGCTATATGTCTCCTCTCTTTTGAGATGTTTGTCCTACCTGTCTTCACCTACTGAAATTAAATGGGAGTTATATGGAAGTAGGTTTCATATGGAAAGGTTAGGCCCAAATTCCAAAGGACGAGTGGATTTCTAAGCCAAAATAATGTCAACTAGAGACCAGAGACCTGAGAGAAAGAGATGATTTTTTTCATATTGAAATTTTATCGAGCCCCTGTCGAGTATTATTATTCTGCGGTTTCCCTATCCTGTGGACTTGATGTGTTTATATATTAGAGGAGATTTATAAAGGTTATGCAAAAATGTGGAGATGGTTTGTCTCGAGATATTCTCCATGTTTTTGTCACATTATTCAGGGACATTAAGTATTAAGGAACTCGTCGGTTGGTGGTCATAAATCATAGTTGTCATTTGTTCCCTGTCCGTCTGTCGGAAATGAGCAAAGCTCAGGGTTAGTTTCTTTGGAGTTTGTGACGATGGCAATTTTTAGGGATTTTTTTGTGGTGTAATGGATTATGAGGTAACGATTAGGATAGAATGTATGAGAAGAAGCTAGTTGTTTTTAAGGATGAGGAATGAACCCGAATTTGCAGAACGACACGAAAGGGTCGACAAATTAATTTTGTGAATTATGGAAATGATGAATGGTTGCAATTTCCAAGGGCTCAATGATTGATTGGAACATTCATTTTGAATATAGGAACTGGAATTCAAGAAAGTTTGGGGAAATCGACAATCGGATCTTCACTGTTCGTTTACATTAGAAAAGACGGAGAGACGGATTAACGCCATTTGTTTCAGACTCCTTGCCTACCAACATGTCCATTACTTGCAGAAGTTGACATTCCGAATTCGGACGGAATTGGGTGGAAATGTAAGTTCGACTTTGACAGCTTTTGAGAACTACAAAAAATAAATTGTGAAAGTTCCTTAAACGTATACTATTTCTTATATGAGAAAGTGTCGAGAAAAAAAAATCATTTTTATTTTATAATTCTATAGAAGTCACGATCAAGTCAGATGTCAGGGATTGCGAATTCTTCCCCGGAAGTCACAATGGCTCCTAGGTCATCGACCGTTACGACGAGTAGTGGCTGCAGTTCGATGGTAACTTTGGAACCCGGGAGTCCCCTATCTCGGATACCACAAACGCTGAAGAAGAAACTTTGTCACTGCCTAGATCAAACTCATCCTAATGGAAAGGACTGGAGACTACTTGCCAAAAAACTCGGGGTTGACGAAAGGTAGGTTTTTTGGCGTAACTTTTTTGAGTTGATAGAATTAGGTTAGAGTTGAAAGTAGAAACTAAAAACTAAATTTTGTATCCTCATGGGGGTTGAGTCCAACACTAATGTGGGTGAAAATACGTTTTTAGGAATTTAAAATATTTTGGAAATATTCTTCCAGGTACACGAAGTATTTAACGATGAAATCCAGTCCAACGGAACACATTTTAGATCTATGGGACGTGAAGAATCGAAAGCCGGAAGCGATGACAGATTTACTAAATGCTTTAAGATTAATGGAAAGGCACGATGCAGTTGGGATTTTAGAGAAGGAAATGGGACCTTGGATTTAAGTATTAAATTCCTTCAAGAAATCTCATTTTTTTTACGAAGTCCAAGTCAGGCTTTATTTTAATTTTATGATCTCTGTGTACGGATATTATGTTAATATTCATCGATTTTTGTTCGATTAAGTACCAATTAATAATGTCAATTATTATAACCATACATAAAACCCTGTACACTATTTGTTTGTTGGAAACTCATTGGATATGGGTCTAAGACTATTAAACTATTTAGTTAATCACTTGTAATTTTAAATACTTTCGCTTTTTCCAAATCTCATCAAACTCAAACTAGAGACAAAGTGTATTACCAAACTAACCAAGCAGCATTAACACAAAGACAGGAAGGATTGACTTCACAGTTCCTTCGTTATATATAAATACCAAGTGCCAATAGACAATTTTTTTTCTTCGAAGTTAAATAATACGTGTGTGAAATGGGATGTTGTTAACAGTCAAAAGTCAACAAACGGAAATCTTCTTGCCACTAAATACACCCTTTGTAATAGATTACCTTACTATATACAGTACAGGAAAACCTGTTGTATTTAGAAATTACGATTTTTTAGACCATTTTGGATTTTTACAAAAAAAAAACTTTCAAAATTGTCCGACGACAGTATGCCATCTTAAACTATTTCTGTAGATCTCTAGTTTTTCACAGTTCAGTCTCTGGAACAAATGTCACTTGCCGAATTAATCGGATGACATTGATTTATGTCTCGAGTTATAAAATTTCTAAAACAAACTATTATAGCAAAAGTTTTAAATGTTTCAGGTATTGAAACTATTTGAAACAATAGCTAAACTCTCTTCTTATAATATTTATACATCTACTTCTTGTATTATACCACATTTAAATATTAATGTCTAAAGTCCCAGTGGCTATTAAAAAAGCCAGTAAACTAGAATTAACAGAGAGTAAAGAAACCTTGTAATTATAATTTGAACCAACCGTTGTGTTTGTTTTAGTACGCCTCTAATAGAAAATTCTATTAATTATAAGCGTCGGATTATCGAATAGTGCGAATTCCGAAGGTCCTAATTATTTTTTACCATGTACAAGAGGTTCTAGATGTTTTGCTGTGTAAAATTGATCTTGTAATTTATTAAACTATATATATATAATATATGTGAATAGTGTGAGAAATATTTATAGAAACGGATCGGAAAATTGTTAAATAGCTAACAAAATATAATACTAAACAATATATATAACCTACTAGATTGGATGCTTGAATTCATGAGTGATAGCTTATTTACGGCAAAGAAGAAGATAATGTGAGATAAATATAACTGGACACTAAATATGAAGTACTAATGCTATTACAAAAGGTAAAATAGTTTAGGATTCAGAGTTTAGTTAGATTATACCAAATAAGTATTAATCTATGTACTATACTAAGTTGTTATTCAAGAAAAATGGTTTCATTACAGCGTAGAGTATGAACCATACAAACTAATTTATAAAAAATGAAACCGTACCATTGACCATCGAATTAAATCGTAACTAACTTATTTAAGGGTATAATAGTACTATTTATTTCGGATTTAGAGTCAAGTTTTAGACTTTTATTTGTTAATTTATTATTGGGTAGAGATTATATACTATTAAAGCGTTTATTTACGACTAGGATAATTATATGTTTGACTATTATTACAGGGAAGGAATTGTAGGTATATATATATAGTTCGTGTTTGTGTAAACGGAGACTATCAAATGAAAAAACTGTACATTTTTTGTAATAAGGAGCTTTACAAGGCGAAGATATTATCGTAAGGACGGAAAATCGAATAAATCATTTAAAAGCTTCGTCGAAAAGTGAAAACTAATTGTTGGGTGTCGAATCTCTTATTGCATATATGAAGAATATGACAAATTTAAGACTAATTGACAACTGTTTAACCCATAACATACCATATAGAAAATGAAGTGCCGTATCTTAAAAGCATGGTTATGAGGTGTTGGCTTATGAAAGGCCATGACACGAACCAACTTCCAACCGGATTTTTCCAATGAAAACCAAACTGATAAAAACGGACATCCTAGTCCCAGCTTATGCTCAAGACTTTGAATTTATTTATTGCCATATATCGGTTTTAAAATTTAGGACAGTTGCTAGATTCATCCGTAGATTTGGAGCCCAGTTGGATACAGAAATTCATCCAAGAGACATGAAATTATGAATGATTATAGCCCTTTCGCATTTAAAGTCCTTGCTCGTATTTAATTTTGACAAAAATCACATTTTTATAATCATGTAATCGAGGAAATGAATACAAATGAAATCGTAAGTTGCCTTTCAGGGCAAAAATTACGAAAGAGAAAGCATCGATCATTTAAATGCATGCAAAATGCATGCAATGCATTATTGACTACTAAAAGTTGAAGTTAAATTCGGTGAAATGTTCTGCTTTTTGTACGTTATTAAACATTGATGAGTCCTATACTGATCCTATCCTAATACCGGTAAAACACTGCTAGTGAAAGGTGAAGGCTGGAAGGGTGAAAGTTTCATAGCTATAAACTATAAAGTTAACTTTGTCTTCACTTGACGGGATTTTTCCCGTGTAGTAAAAATCTTAAGAGGTTAATACGAGAGGAGTGGCGGTGATGTGGGTCACATGAGCTACTAAACTTTACTTGGGCGGAGAAAGGGCAGATTTCCTCACTCGGCCTCTCAGCTCACTTCGAACAAGTCACTTGCACTTCTCCTCTCTTCCTGTGTAGTTTATCCAATTATCCTGTCTCTGTGCGAATTTTTGCCCAATTTTTCACAGTAGTGTACACGTACAGACAGCTTTGATCTTATCGTATTTGAGTTGACCTTTACCTGTTGTTCAAATTGTTAAATTGTCCCACCCAGTTCACAGTTAGTTCTTGCCCTTATCCTCTGTCTGCTGGCCTAATTTTTTGACACAAGAATTTTTAATTTAACAGCGACTTTATCATTATTTTTTTCAACTGCAAACTGGAAGGTCAAGGAAAGGAACAACAACAAACAAGAACAGAATCAAAATACTATAGAAGAGGTGAACGGTTGATTTGATTTGTAGCTAAAATCAAAAGCGAAGTTTCGAAAAATGCCCAGTGAAAACAGCAAAAATGCTGCTCAGGTAATATTGAATATTGAATTTCCATGTCACATAATATCCGCCGTTTGAATTTGCAAATTTTGACAAGCATAAAATATTGAATATAGATTTAATTATATTTGTGATTTGATATATGTATATTGCTAATCTTTTTAAAATGTAAACAGGCGGATTTGACGATAATTCACTTTAACGATGTTTATGACGTCGAGAGTCAGAAGAAGGAACCGATTGGGGGTGCGGCTCGGTTTTGTACAGCCGTCAAGAAATATGCTCATCTTAACCCGGTAGTTGTTTTTTCCGGGGACTGCTTTGCGCCCAGTATACGTAAGAATGTCATGTGTCATGATCATAATTTTAAATAAAATTTTAAAGTTTCATTTCGGAAATATAATATTTATTCTCTTGACTTTATGCAGTTTCAACATTTACCAAGGGAGAACAAATGGTACCCGTCCTGAATATGATTAAAACCGATTGTTCCGTGTACGGAAATCATGATTTCGGTACGTCGTGTTTGTAGTGTTTGTAACATATTTACTCGAATGAGTTTAAATTAATCTACTTGACATTTATGGCACATTACGCATTAGTAAACATGTCATGCTCGTAAACAAAGTGGAGCAAATCGGCATGTTGACATGTTGCTGCATATTTAATGCCAATTTAATTCCCAACATCAATTTAGTAATTGATATCCGAGATTAGAAATGTATGGTATATACGATGCCTTTATAGTTCTTAAGTGCTAAGTTAAGACTTCCTTAGTAGTACTTATTTATTCATATAATTCCATGTTGAAATAAACGATGAAAATATTTTTATTAAGGTACTTAATCTTTTATTCATGTCAATTAAATTACAGATTTTGGAGTTGACGTCCTAGCTGAACTGGTTAAAAAGACAACATTTCCATGGCTTATGTCAAATGTTATTGACAACGAAACGAGTGCCCCGTTGGGAGACGGAGAAATTACGTGTGTATTGGAACGAAATGGAAAGAAAATAGGATTGGTATGATCCATACTTTCGTAGATAAATAAATATTTGCTATGTCATGATATAATATCATTTTCATCATGGAACCAGATGCTAATCGATAATCGGTCGATAATAAACATTGGATTGGTTTAGATGGGCCTTGTTGAGTGGGAATGGCTAGAGACTTTATCAACTATCGACCCAGAAGCAGTGACTTACAAGGACTACGTTGAAGTCGGAAATGAACTAGCTAAAAAAATGAGGAGTGAGGTAACCAAATTATCTAAGGGGCACGACAGGAACAATATGATTTCAAGTAATTAAATTTGGATATTTCATATGCGGAATATTTTTCCCTAGGGTTGCGAATTAATTATTGCTCTAACCCATATGCGGTTTCCTAATGATATTCGGCTGGCTGAAAACTGTAGTGGAATTGACCTCATCTTGGGTGGTCACGATCATGTTTATGGCCTAAAATATGTAAGAGACGAGGATTATACGAAGGATAAATAGAATTTTTATATTTGATACCATAATGAGCAAAATGTGATGTAGTATTTCGCTAGTAAATTTCCTCTACGTGATGTTTTTTGTGTTTTAAAGGTTAACGGAATACCAGTGCTTAAGAGTGGTACAGACTTTCGAGATTTCAGCGCAATTGGTGTCACGTTTGATGCTGATACCAAAAAGCCTAGTTTTTCAATTGAACGTATATCTATCACCTCTGATTATGAAGAAGATCCTGCCCTCAAAGCCGAACTAGATGTTTACACGCGTATGTCTAATGACAAATGTCAGAAATAAAGTTGAGCTTAAAAATTAAATACGTAATATCGAACTTATATTCCAGAAATGATGAGTTCCAAATTGGACGACGTTTTGGGAGAGTTTCATGTCGACTTGGATGGATTATTTGAAACAGTTCGCACTCAAGAATCTAACCTTGGAAATTTTGTATGTGATATTATGCTTGCAAGTTGCAATGGAGACTGTGCACTAGTTAACAGCGGTACCTTGCGTTCCGAGTGAGTTTTCATGTATTTCAAATGTTTTAAATCGTAATTGTAAGGGATCTTACTGATAGTAAAGTGTTAAATATTTTTAATTTATAGTCGTATTCATCAAGCTGGGCCTTTTACAATGAGGGATATGATGACAGTTCTCCCGATGATGGATACCCTAGTTGTTTTGAAAGTATCCGGTATGCCAGTTTTCGAATTACTAAATTCTGCCAACTGATTATTTTCTGTATCATAGATATTAGCAGGTTATTCTAGACTAACCACATATTTTACAAATTAAAAGGTGCACAACTCATCGAAGCATTAGAAAATGGGGTGTCCCAATATCCAAAGCTTGAAGGAAGGTTTCCACAAATCTCTGGACTTCGATTTGCATTCGACCCATCCAAGCCCCCTGGGAATCGAGTGGATCATAAATTTATAAAAGTTGGTGACGAATATCTCCAACCACATCAGTTCTACCGCTTGGTGACTAAAGAGGTAAAGCAAAAAATATAGAAGTTTTAAATAATGCATATCATGCTAATTAACACGAAACTTGATTTATTTCCCAACAGTATATAGCGACCGGTCATGATGGATACACCGTTTTAGCTACTGCAGAAGTTCTTGTAAGTCTTCAACTTTTTATTATTTAATTGGCGAACGACTTTGTTTTGTCAGTATTGAAGTTACTAATAGAATCAAAATATTTTATAGGCTGATGCTGATCAGTGTTTGGAATTGAGCATCGCAATTCAGAATCATTTCCATGCCGTCCAGATGGTGACTGGCAAGTCTGGAAAGAATTCACGTCACCACCAGTCTTTGATTACCGTATCAAGAAGACATAGTTTGCTGAGGTCTATGACTTCCGTCCACGATATGAACCAATCTTCAAGCTCTCCATCTTTGGAAAGATGTAGTTCCCTTTCACCTCGCCCTTCGCTATCCCGACAGGGTAACGTTGTGGAAGAAATGCAGAAAGTCACCTGTAAATTAGCCCCCACAGTTGAAGGAAGAATTGTTATTTTAAAAACTAAAGACGTAAGTTTGCTATTGCTTATTGTCGAAGAATATTCGTAAGTTATAAGTAAATACATATAAATATGCAATTTTTATTTGAATTCCCCATTAGAAAATTCAAGACCTAATAAATGAACGGAAGGAATGGGAAGCGAATCGAACGATTCAAGAAGAAGATGAAAACAGTCCAACAACTCCAACCGGTAAGGTACCTGGCACAAAATAGGCAATTCTCAATGAAAATTAATTATGCAGTCTCCAAATTAAACCTACTTACTATAGTGTTTCAAACTTTTTCATTGCTTTTAGTTATTGACAACCTGTTACAGTTTATTATTATGATCCTGTCACCCCTTCATGGGAGTGGTATTTTTCCACTATAGATAAAGTTTTTAATGTGTTTACTTATTGTTTAGAGTTAATTAACAGTATTACTTCCAATTTATCGGAGGCCCTGTGTGTTATTTAAGTTTGTTAGCTGGTGTTGTACCCTGGAGTTTGGAAGCCGTAGTGTGATGCTGATAACTGAAAGAACTGTGTGATTTCAATGCTTTAATCTTGTATTAGTCTACTAGTCAGTGGAACTTAAATAAGTATATGCCGAATGCTAAAATAGTTTTTAATTTCTACCAGTTGCTGAGTGTTGATTTTGTAGTATTTTTTGACGTTTTGATGGCCAAAATCTATGTGTCCGAAATGTCGAAATGTAGTTGTCTCACGTAGATAGTTCATACTCGAACCTGGATGAATCTGCGAGCTTGATTGATGAAAGAATGATGTGTGTGGGTGATGATTATGCCGAATTAATAACAACCGATATTAACTGTCGATAATACTCTGTTAAACTTTAACGTAATAAATAGCCAACTAGAACTAATGTATACGTAACCCTTACAAAATCCCGTCTAATTGTTGCTTATTGACTCCTTCGCTAAGTCACATTTTTTTATCGTAGATTCGGAAATATGTGTCTATATTTATGCTCATTCATGTCATGTACGTTCGAAACTTTAGTATTATCCAGACTGCATGCCTTGTACTCTGCCGCATTGTCAAATCCGTCTCCTGGTTCCGACCGTTCCAATGCCAATTCAAGGGACGTTTCACCTTCCGTTACTGTTGACCATGTCGATTGATTGTCCTTATGGCGTTTATTTTCGTGCCTCATGGTTGGACTGTTGAACCAGAAGAAATTGAAGAATTTACGTCAACATGGTCTACGTTCGCATAAAAATGAGATTACAAATGACCTAGACTATCAAAAATTATAATGTGATGCTAAGAGAAATCGAATTTGAGAAAGTATACTCTGTACTTGCCAATTTTAACATATCACTAATCTTAGGTACTAGGTAGAAATGTTTAACTATCAGTAAGTGTCAGTAATTATAAATTATTGATTTTAATAGTTTGGAGGTACATTTTTCTGTTGATGGTTATGGTTTCTGTCAGTAGGACAGCCTTTGATTTAGTTTCCATTTAATAAATGATAAAATATAGTACTTTTTCATAGCATAATTGAGTCCTCTCTTAACTTGTAGTCTTTTCACCAGAGCATGCATGCATAGGTTATTGACAACAAGACCCTACATTTAAATATTACCCACAACAACAGGTCGATCTTTGTCTTCGATGGAAAAAACTCCACAACTAATCGGACAAAAAGAATGGAATATGCATATCTGCAGCACATAGTCTAGTTAAGGTGGCAGGTAGCACCAAGTAACAGGTTAGCTTTCCATAAAATACAGTACTTGCATATGTTTTTAGATGCTTAAATATAACAATAATTTCATAGGTTCATATTCTATCCTAAAATGTTTCCAGACAAAAACAGTTAATCTTTTCAGTCGTCTACGTCAAGAAATACTGCTTTTAATGAGTCTCTAGTTCCTTAAAAGTGTTTAAACTTTAAGCCTATTGAATCGGTTGTATCGGAGTCATATAAAAATAAAAGATCCACTATCAACCAAGGCTGTACATGATTCATCCCAAAATTCCTCGATAACAGTTCAGTCAGTGCCCGTTGTCAGGTTACTGTAAAGCCAAAATTTTTTATTATTCTTCAATTTTTTGAGCTTTTTAGTCAAGGCAACTAAAGAAAAATTTCGAATGTCCTTACCTGGTAACGGAACTGAAATTTTTCTTTAGTTGCCTTGCTTTTTAGTACTTCGTATTTTACATTTTTTACGTCTTGCTTGACCCAAAAAAAAAGTTGAATAGCATCTATTCCATCCCAAGGCAGTTAAAAGATTAGTTCCCAAAAAACTAACAGAACTGACTAAATTAACTTTAGTTGCCTTGATTCCATCCTGATAATACTCTCGGTGATTAATAAATTACATATACAAAGATCAGAGATCATCAGTGTGGATAATAAAATAATCATAAATATGCCAAACGTAGCAATAAACGAACCCGTATTGCCTGATCACGTAAGCCAAAGCCAAAACAAAAGTTTGACCCCCCGAAAAGTACGACTATCCTAAACTATCCGTCAAAGACCCTTATTTCCCTAAACCTGACCAAAATAGTTAATACATCAAATCATGGGCTACCTGACAATCAAAGATCAGATTGAAATGGCAAATGCAAATGAGGATAGTGTCAATAACGCACCTCCAGAAGATGATTCCAAGATGTCCAAGTCTGCAGCCAAAGAACCTGAACCCGCACCTGCATTACCTTCTCTAGTAAGCCAGATCGACGTGGAACTATTTTAATACGTATTATTAAGTATTTTTAGCCATTTTAGAATCTCGTAAATTCTTTAACGTCAATCAAAACTAGGCGATCGAGAAAATCCTCAACTACTTGCCAATCAAAGACCGGATTGCAGTCCGTCGGGTAAGTCGCGCTTTTAATGAGAGATTTAATCAGAAATCATCCATGGCCAACTACATCTTCGTAGTGGATGGATCAACGCCTTCGACATCTTGTAAATCCCTGCAAACCCTCGTGGACAGCTCAAGTCATTGGAAACACATCCGGTTTAATCAGTTCCAACTGGAATCGGAATTATTGGGAGACGAGCTAGGATTTCTCGTCTTCACCCGGAGGTTCTGCCCCTACCTCAAGTCCCTGACGTTCCAGCATACTAAAATGAGAATGGGACGATTCGTCGAACTCTTGACATTCTGCGACAATCTAACTAACCTGCATATCGTTAACTGCTCCTCCCTATTCTTCACACATTTCGAAATCCTGAACTGGAGGCCGTTTTTCGACAAGTTTTTCGAAAGGCTGAAACTTATCGAAGTGCTGGAAATCGTCGACCAGAATAGTATGGTACCCGACGCGATGCTCATGACCTGGGTACAGGAAATGAAGCACTTGAGAAGCCTCAAAATCCATACAGGAACAAAGGGTATCAAGCTCCCCAGGCCCGCTGTCTTCCACGCAATTCGCAATAATAAGGAGTCTCTGACTTCACTTGATCTCTTCGGACTCTCCGACTCTCGGAAAAAGAGCCTGTGGAGCCTGATGGAGGAGCAGAAGTGTGCCCCTTCAAAGTTAGAGACCCTGAGGATTCGAAATGTTACGTTAAAACCACCGGAAGTGGTATACGAAACATGGCGTCAGTTTGGATTTTTAAGGGACCTTTCCTTGGATCATGTTAAAATCCAGGATCACTGTTTCCTTAATTTGCATCAGTCCTTAACCTCATTAGAATCTGTCTCTATTTCCTTCTGTTTGATCGAAGACCTTGTGCTGGAACGGTTGGCAAAATGCAGCACCATTAAATCAGTCGCCTTCGGGAATAACGGGACCCTTTCCGAAAACTTTAAAATATCGACAGGGTACGAATTTAATTTAATCTTTAATTTGTGAATTTGATCATCTTACCGTACATCTAGAAATAAGGCCCTCCTGGGGCATTGAAATATAAAATATCTTGAATCGGGACTTTAATTAAAGCTTTCAGCGAGGCTATATTTGTGGACTAATGTATTTCATATCAAATTATGCTTTTAAAGGTATTACGGATTCTTCCAATCCACAAATTCATCCCTAGTACACATTAAGTTCAACTCACAGTCAGATGACAGTCCTCCCCACGTCATCCCCCGTATAATTATGAACCGGCCGTATCTGAAAACCTTGGACATTTCACAAGTCCTAGGGATCACGAGGACTCATCTCCTTCCTTTAAGGTTCTTGAGAAATACCCTCACCTCCCTGAAGATGAAAGGATGCGATGTAAATGACGACCATTTTACAGGGAAACCTCCGTTGCTATCTGACTTTCCGGGTTAGTTTAATTAGTTATTCTTATAAACATCTATCATTATTTATTGGACTTATTTCGACCCCTTGAATAATTCAAATCTCATTAATTTCTGACCCATCCTTTCATTTTTCTCACTAAATATACAAAAGCCCTGGAGACGTTGGACCTGTCAGGGACTGATATTGGGGACCGGACTGTCAGCGACTGTATTTCCAAGTGGAAGAAGTTAAAGTATTTGGACCTGTCAAATACGAATGTAATTTAACACAATAACATGCATTTTTTTAGGGGCATTTCTTAACTATTCTCAATCAGTTTTGATTGTAAAAAATGCTCTACTGTCGCTCTAAATAATAGATATCTGCAAAGTACCTCGGACTCAACCGCCCTTGTCCCTCAACCCCTCCTTATTGACAAGAACGTCTTGCTTTCTTTCCTTGGCTCCCATATGATTTTAAATTCTTAGATCATACAATGGGACGAGATCAACGGCCAAAAGCCTTCAGATTCTGCAGATACATCAGATACAAGCCAAGGAAAACGTAAGATACATAGGAGCATAAGAGAGATGAAGGATAACAAATCAAACACCTAATATATATTTTTTATGATATGATGGACGATAATATATTTTAAGTTATTTCAATAAGTAAAAGCTGTTTCCTTTTCAGATTCTGCGAGACTTTTACTTTTTTACTTCGGAATTGGAGGACGGTACGAGATGCCGTTTTGACGTTATGGGAAAATCCATATGCGACTTTTCACTCCCCATCCATCATATCAACTTTTAATCTGCTAAATGGATCTCGGATCGTATGTTAAAGGGCCAAGATGAAAAAGTCTCCCTGCCTTACTCGTAAAACAGTGCAGAGGGGCATTAGATAGAGAGACTGAAACACAATAAAATTATTGAGAAGTGGCTCTAGGAATATGATATAATATATCAAAAGATGTGATTTTTGTATATAAATAGAAAGGGCTCTCGACTCGACGATACTATAAAAATATGTTATAACCTATTTTTGGAATAAAGGAGTTTCTTTCTGTTGCTTTTTATTCTCGTTATCGTTTGTTCCTATACAGTATTTATTGTAGTGCATGTAATGGCTTTGATTAAATGTGCAATCTCATATTCTGCCTTAGAAAAGCAGTAAAAGAAGCTTGAAACTACAAGGGGTTTTAATAGCTTTAGTGATGATGATTTCATAATAATTGTTGGGGGTCTTTGTGGATGTGGAACATGATTTAAAAAAAAAATGGTAGGGATTTGCCTTAGATTATCTTTAATACACCTTGCTTTAAATGTCGAATATTCATTTCTTGATCAGCAAGATAGTTCACTTTAATAATCGCCCTAATAAAAGCTTAACATTAAGCTTACATTAACTCACCTGTAATACTATCGAAATAAAATGGTTTTTCAATTAAAATGAGATAGTGGCCAGGGGGCTTCATCAATATTTCAATAACGCCTAGCTAGAGTATTGCCAAGTATTTCTTGAGAATAGATTTTAAATTCAAAGCAATTTTAGAGAGAGCTGAGCAAGAAAAAATATTTAAATTCATCTACCTTCCCTTTCAACCCTGGTTTAGGAGATCTGAAACTAATCCTGCATAGCTTAGCTGAAAGAGATCAATTGAGATTTATATTTTGAGACCCATAATAATCATACCCGTAATCATGAGAGGGATGAAAGCGGCTCTTTCGGGCTCTTAGGATCCCACTACCCGCAATTTCCATCATTTTCTACAATAAATGACTTGAAATATAAATAATAATATATAAAATATACGTATATTATAACTTGTAACAAGGAATAGGAAGTTCAGGTTTATAGTACTAGTCATAGTCATATTAATATAAAAGTAAAGCAAGGGTGGCTGGAAATAACGAATCTGTCAGTCAAAAAAAAATCTAAAATTGTCATTCCAATCTCAAAGTATCCGAGGATAAGAGATGCAATTCAGATAGCCGAGGATGGATAATGGAGGAAATGGGCTATAAAGAGATTAATATCTTTTTGAATATTAGATGCCCTTCCGAAATCCCTTGTTGCATATACAGGAACAGGATTCACATCATCTCTCCACTAAAACGCATAAAACTCTTAGGCTGAAAAAACCCATAATCATAATGATATCCCAAATCCCAATCACTAAAAATGAATCAGAATGAGATCCTATTCACCTCGATCACTTGCTTTTTAAAGGTGATCGGCTTCTCGTGTCTGTAAGCTCATCAAAATCTGATCTGATCTTTGAGAGCCTTTAAAAAACTTAAAAATATCCATGCTTTTTCCTCAAGAATCGGGGGATAGAAAATAGAAATAGCGGACTTGCTTGGTCTGATTTTGATTTGATTTTTGTCATTTTCTAGGC
This sequence comes from Desoria tigrina, assembly GCA_906901685.1. NCBI lineage: Eukaryota > Metazoa > Arthropoda > Collembola > Entomobryomorpha > Isotomidae > Desoria > Desoria tigrina. The sequence continues at coordinate 3,880,460 of CAJQTU010000010.1, read as the reverse complement.
ATACCGCTATGCACAGTTTACGGATGTGAATCTCGGCCTCGGCCAGAGGCAATTCATCTCTCAAACTGATCAGCATAATCAGATTTCGTTCGAGGAAAGATCCTTGTCAGGGAATAACAACTGGTTGTTTTACAGGCTCGGGACCCACACACACCACCGCACCGCACCAAGATCTCTAAATGGCAATAACGGGGTATACTATAAAATATATCCATAATAGTGTGAGACTAAACGTGGCCGCAAAACATTTAATTTGCATATAAAAGACTCTTTGGAGAAAACGAGAGCTTCTGTTCAAGAGGGTTGAATCTGCATGATGAAGAGTTGAGGTTAGGCGGATATGTTTTAGACCGATACTTTTCCTCGTATTATTAGCTGTAGTTTTTGAATGACATAAAGTCAAGTTGCCTCATCGTTCATCGTTCATGATTTTAGCTGTGTTTTGTACGACTTAAAAAATGATGCCGTGGGATAAAAACCCGGACTTGTCTAAAGCCCTAAATGGGTAGTACCAAAACCAACAACAGTGGAAATGATCTTGTGAATGGAAAGGGCCATCCTATTCAAAAAACATAATGGATTTGTCGTTATAACATATATGAGATTATACTGTATCCTGGATGACATAACATATCATAAGGCCATAAGCGTCATGGAGCCGTAGGAAGGCCCTTGTCAATTATCACTCGGCTAGATGAAGATCTATTGCGGAGCATGGTGAATTATAGAGGATCGAGACGTTGGCTCTAGTTTTGGTCCCCCTTTTTTTAATCAGATCACAATTAAATTACCTCGTATTAGTAAACATTCTGCACGTTTTAATGTCACAAGGATGAGAGAGGAACGAACGGCTAACAAGATTGGGAATGAGTTTTTGAATCTGGTCTGGCAGGTTTTGTCGGTATATTCGGGAAGACAGAAGGTTGGAAATTTTTGGATTTTATTTTACGATGGAAAGGGATGTTTTTTTCAGTATTGTCGAAGCGAAGTTTTTAGCTGGCTTTACGTCTAGCTACTTGCAGTTGGTTGGGGCTGTTAAAGAAATAAAATTGAGAATTATATAGCTAAAAATTCTAGAAGAAGTGTGAAAACACATTTATGTGTTTCATTGTAGCTTCATCGCAAAACAATTATAATTGTTTTGCAATACAGTTCGCTGCAGATCGCAAGTATGGATTATTAATTATTTTTTAAATTAGAGTTGATCTGTCAACTATAAAAGGCTAAAATTATTAGGGCGCAGATTCGCAGATATAGATTATTAATTATTTTTTAAATTAGAGTTGATCTGTCAACTACAAAAGGTTAAAATTAAGTTACATTTTGCTCGTAAAAGGAGTAGCAGTGTTTGAATTTTTGGTTTACAAGAACTGTTAACGAGGTCACAATTGGACATTCATATCGCTGCGTCTTTAAATAAAGTTTAATATTTAATAATTAACTAACACTAACAATAAGACAATATTCAAGGGAACGATTGGGCACAGATTTTCACAGATTCGAACTCTTCGTAAAAAAATTATAAAAATGTTTTTCGGGATTAAAAAATGAACGAATGAGCAGTGGATATAATACTAACAAAACCAAGGTTAATAGGATGCACTACACGAAATAATAATAGTATCTTAGTTTCAAATGTATATAAGTACATATTCTAACTTTTTCCTCAAATAATCCAAGCATGAAGAAAGCTAATAAAATTATGAGAGATGATGCACGGACCGGAGTGATGGGACCACGGGACAGACATTGAGCCCTGTATTGTTAAGTACCCATGCCGTTCCGTGGGGTTGTATATAATAAATTGCATTAAAACATAAATATCATCCGGCCGGAGCCTACTGTAATTGTAATGTGGAGTAACTAAGTAGAAGCATAAGTAAAATGCATGGATAATTTGGAGTGAAACCAAATCGGGATGGGATGTACATATGGTCAAGTACAATGAAATAGGGCTACGGGGGAATACCCGGCTGTCATCCCGTCCCGAATCAACTTCCCCAAGAAGAATCTCCAATTCATCCTTGTCCCATTAACTCTTTAGAAATGTCCCACACTTCATGATCTACTTCTCATTTCTCATACTTAAACCAAACCGAGTTTTCTACTTTAGATATTGTATGTGTGTTGGATGTTAAATGATAAACGAAGGACCAGATCATATAAAATGATCACAAATTTGATGGTAATTATGGATTGCGTAAATGAACCAAGAAATAAACGTGGATTAAAAGGCAAGGTTTAAAATGGTCAACAGAAAGATAGTTGTGAGTTTAATAACGAGTTTGTCGATAGGAAATGTAAAATGTGTGACCGACATTAATTATGTTCAAGGAATCGTAGAGCAATGACAATTTAGTATTACAAATGATGGGCTTTTTATAGCCGTCAAATTCAGTCTTAAGTAAATAACATCTTACAATTTTCAGAAGAGACCAGACACTAATTAATATACAACAGACAGGTAAATTAGTGAATAGATTACAACAAAGTCACAGACAGTTCAAGTCAAATTTAGATAAGACATCAGCTTCAATAATCCTAACATGACACGTATACAAATATGATAATTTGGAGTTGGAGACAGAGTTTCTACATAATTAAGGCATATAGATTAGTTGAATAGTATTATGAGTGAAGGTCGGTCAAAGTCAGGTTCAACTTCTAAAATATTCTTAAAACATACAAAAAATGAATCTAGGATCCAACATCCCGGCCACCTTGACAGATCATGTCAAAAAACTAATCACTTGAAACAGGAAGAGGACAAAGTTTAACCACGGGTCGTTTAAAGATACCACTTACAGTCTTTACACTTGCAACACGGATGATATTGTCTCGTCCTCGATGAACGTCAACGACTCTAGCCAGCTTCCATTTCATGGGGGGAAGTAGATCGTCCTTCACGAGTACAAGGTCTCCAATTTTGATAGATCCACTTGACGTTGTCCACTTGGTTTTCTGTTGTAGGTTAGAGAGATATTCTGACTGCCACCGCTTCCAGAAATGTTGGAACAGTTGTTGCGTTAGCTGCCATCGAGATAATCGATTTTGCTGTAGATGTGTCAAATCAGGTTCAGGTATGGTGTTGAGGGCTTCTCCGATGAGGAAATGTCCTGGAGTAAGGGCAGTTAGGTCATCCGGATCGTTGGTTAAGGCACAGAGAGGTCGAGAATTGAGACAGGCTTCGATTTGTTGTAGAGTTGTGGTCATTTCCTCGAATGTGAGGACTGCATTACCAACCACTCGCCGAAGATGAAGTTTTGTAGACTTAACGCCTGCCTCCCAGAGTCCACCAAAATGAAGAGAGGATGGAGGGTTAAAGTGCCAATTTATTCCATCATTAGCAAGGAATTTGGCCACTTTATGGTTGTGGGATGATGATTCTGCTAGCTTTTTGAGGTCATCTAGTTCATGGTTGGCACCAACGAAGTTGGTTCTACAGTCGATGTAGAGATCTCCACCCTTCCCACGTCTAGAAATAAAACGTTTAAGGGCAGCCAAAAATGCATCAGTTGTGAGGTCACTTACTAGTTCAAGGTGTATGGCTTTTGTAGACATACATACAAATAACGATATGTATGCCTTTGTAGTTTTTCGACATCTTCCAGCAGCTACTCGGATGGTTAATGGTCCAGCGTAGTCAACACCGGTGTGATAGAACGGTCGAAGTATCTCGGTTCTACAGGAGGGCAGATTACCCATGATAGGTTGGATGGTGACTGCTTTCTCTCGAACACACTTAACGCACTTGTGGATATACCTTCGAATAGCATCTCTGGCACATGGAATCCAATAATTGTTTCTAATTGTTGAAAGTAACAGTTGACTACCAGCATGAAGATTTTGAATATGAGCTTGGGCAATAATCATATTTGTCAAATGATGTTGCTTTGGTAAAAGTATTGGATGCTTCTTACGGTATAGTAGATTTGAGAGTTGTAGACGGCCTCCAACTCTGAGAATCCCAGCATCGTGTAAGAAAGGCGAAAGAGATAAAATACGACTCTTACGGGATAATTGCTGTTGAGTCTGGATACATTTTATTTCGTCTTGAAATTCCACCGATTGCACCTTTCGAATCCAAAGATGTAAGGCTGCTGTCAACTCTGTTGTTGTAAGCACTCCACACTTTCGGTCTGTTAGTTGTCGGGGAAAGTTAAAGATGAATCTCTGACACAATGCAGTTATTCGTTGAAGTTGGCTAAGGGATGAGTATCTGGTTAGCATATCCAGATTTGGGATGGCAACTGCAACTAGTACTGTGGGTTTCTTTTGCTCCTTGAGTGCAAATTGATTGGATTGTGAATTGATTGTTTTGTTTGGCCATTTACTTACATCTTCAGCAAGCCAGCTCGGACCATTCCACCACAATGGATGATTGATGAGATCAGGAGGGTTGACACCACGTGAGGCTGAATCTGCAGGGTTGTCTTCGGATGTCACGTGACGCCAGAATTCAGGAGGAACAAGATCGTGTATTTCGGTAATACGATTGGCCACAAATGTCTTCCACCTGTTGGGATGACCTTGGAGCCAAGATAACACAATAGTCGAATCTGTCCACGCACAAAGTTCTTGAATATCCAAGCTGAGTATTTCTTTGACCTTATGGATGAGTTTGGCGAGCAAGACTGCTCCACATAGTTCCAAACGGGGAATGGAAACTTGTTTGACTGGGGATACCTTTGTTTTTGCAGCCACTAGAGAAACATGAACGGATCCGGAACTGGTAGTTGACCGGATGTAGACCACTGCAGAATAGGCTTTTTCGGACGCATCTGAGAACCCATGGAGGTGATGGTTTACACTTGAATTGTCAGTTTGATAACAACGAGGAATCCTAACTTGTTGTAGACTTGGCAGTTGGGCTCGAAAATCAGTCCATTCTTGTAGAACCTCGGTAGGCAACGGTTCATCCCAGGTCAATCCTTTTGATACAGCAGATGAATCGATTCGGGACATGTGGCCAAGTGCAAGGTACTCGTTCATGAAGTCAGCATATTCCTGTTGCCACTTCGGGTTCCCTTGAATCCGTCTTTCCACAGCCATCATTCTTCGTACTGCGATGTCCCTTGAGGCTCCAAGTGTCCCTGCTTCCTCTTTCCATGGAAATTCGACGATGAATCGGCCACTTGTATCTCGTTTGTGAGTAGTTGCGAAGTGATTCTCACAGGCTCGTTCTTCACTGGACAATGAAGTTGTTGTTGAAGTCTCTTCTAATTCCCAGAATTTCTTGAGAACAGAATCTAGCTCTTCTGAAGTTGTACTGGACATGGAGCTGTAATTGGATACAAGGTTATTCAATTGCTGTTGAGTGTTGGTCTTACCAGCTACAATCCAACCAAGTACAGTATTTTGAGCAAGTGGTGTTCCTTGAAGTCCCTCTACCAATCCCGGAATTAGTAGATGATAGAACAGGTCAGCTCCGATTAGAAGGTCAATAGTGTTTGGTTTGTCGAAATCAGGATCGGCTAATTTGAGATTGTTCAGATGAGTGTAGGATGATGTGTCGATTTGATTCGAGGGCAACAATCCTGTAACTTGGGGGAATATGAGAGCAGTTAATTTAGAAGTGAATGGATTACTTGTGCAACTGGAAACTTGAAACGTGACCATTCCCTTGGCAGTCCCTGCTCCGGTCATTGCTAATCCATTGATTGGAATGTGTACGCGTTTTCTCTTGAGTCCAAGTCTTCGAATACAGGCTTCGGAGATGAAACTGGCTTGGGACCCTCCATCCAACAAGGCTCGAACAGTTTGATAATGACCCAAGTGATCACGTACCTTTAGCACTGCTGTAGCTAGTAAGACGTCCTTCTCGACTCTGGAACTCTTGTTGTGGAAATTCGCTACGGTTGACGGAGATGATGTTTTTTCAATTGGATTGGGAGTTAAAGGTTCCCGATGCAATAAGGTATGGTGATTCTGCTGGCACTTTCGACAGGATCCCGACTTGCATTGTTTAGTATTGTGTCCTTGTCTTAAACAATTATAGCAAAGATTATACTTTTTTACGATTTCATACCTTTGGGATACGCTTGATGATGTGAATTTCGGACATTGATATGGTTGATGAGTTTCTTCACAAATTGGGCAATTTCCTCCTTGTCTCGGTGACGAATGGTAGGAAAGGGTTCCAGAAGATGATTTTCCCTTGGACTGATCTTGACTGGATTGATTTGTGTTTCTTTGAGAAGAAGGTTTTGATTTTGATGCATCCACGGATTCAAATGCTCGGCACCTGGTTTCCACGAATTTGATGAATTCCTTGTATGTAGGAATATCGTTGGATGGGTTTGTTAATTCCCATTGCTTTCTGGAGTCAGTGTCCAACTTACTGCTTAACAAGTAGACAAGAATGGAGTCCCAATGTTCCACTTGTTGGCCCATTGTTTGAAGAGCTCTGACATTCTCCACAGTAATGTTTAGCAGCGTTCGTAATCCACTTCCGGACTCATTTGTAAGCGCTGGGTGGCTACAAAGAGTTTTCAAATGTGAGAAAGTGATTTGTTTCTTGTTATCGTACCTTGATTTGAGTATGTCCCAGGCTTCGGCATAGCTTGCGTTGGTGGTTGGAATCGATCGAATGAGAAGGGCTGCATCTCCACCAACGGATGCTTTCAGGTACTGGAACCTCTGACCGTCAGAAAGGTCATTGTTGTTGTGAATACTTGCCGTGAACAGGTCATGAAATGAAGTCCACTCAGAATATTCACCATGGAATTTGGGGAGGTCAAGTCTGGGAAGTTTGACATTTGCTGTTGAAATGGCTCGATCCCTCCGAGGACTTGAGGCTCCGCTTGCCTCGGTACCATCTGTAGAATGGTGACTGGGCGTGGCTGCTTCCACCAAGTGCTTTTGTATATTAGTTTCGATTGAATCGTACCGATCTGTGAAGAAATCACGTTCTCTCGTTTGAGCGTCAAGCTCGTCGTCGTCGTTACACAGTAAATCGATATCGTCTTGAATTGTGTTGTATTCCGCAAGGATTTCTTCGAGTCTTTTGAGTTTGACTTGAAGTTCAACTTGGTCAATTGCTGTTGGGTCGATTGCTTCCACGTATGTGAAGATTCTGGTTAATCTTCCTTTAATTACACTACGCTTCTTTTCAAGGTTATCCATGGTCAACTGGGTCAAATCTTATCCGGTTCGAAGGACCAAAATGTATGTGTGTTGGATGTTAAATGATAAACGAAGGACCAGATCATATAAAATGATCACAAATTTGATGGTAATTATGGATTGCGTAAATGAACCAAGAAATAAACGTGGATTAAAAGGCAAGGTTTAAAATGGTCAACAGAAAGATAGTTGTGAGTTTAATAACGAGTTTGTCGATAGGAAATGTAAAATGTGTGACCGACATTAATTATGTTCAAGGAATCGTAGAGCAATGACAATTTAGTATTACAAATGATGGGCTTTTTATAGCCGTCAAATTCAGTCTTAAGTAAATAACATCTTACAATTTTCAGAAGAGACCAGACACTAATTAATATACAACAGACAGGTAAATTAGTGAATAGATTACAACAAAGTCACAGACAGTTCAAGTCAAATTTAGATAAGACATCAGCTTCAATAATCCTAACATGACACGTATACAAATATGATAATTTGGAGTTGGAGACAGAGTTTCTACATAATTAAGGCATATAGATTAGTTGAATAGTATTATGAGTGAAGGTCGGTCAAAGTCAGGTTCAACTTCTAAAATATTCTTAAAACATACAAAAAATGAATCTAGGATCCAACAGATATTATTTTATCGGAATTAATACAAAAGGAATAAAAAAAATTTACGCATACATTTCTGAATTCTGGATGGTCTTATAACTATTGAACTGTTCATATAGGCATCAATTAAGACTCAACATCTCTCCAGACTTGATGTGCAAAATCCGATGTTAACAAATTAACGCTGCTCGTTTAGCGTTCTTTGGGGATGGTGGAACAAGAAATTTTAGTAAATGTCTGTTTAGAAATATTAAAACAACACTGAATTCAAGGTAAGCAAGCAACACTTAATTAGTTAGAAACATTTTTCTCTCTCAGTTCAACATTAGTATGTATATGTTCCTCTTAAATCGTAATGTTCTAGAAAACATCATTTCTAACGTTTTAAATTAGAACTTAACTCACACAATTCTTTCCAGACAACTGACACTACGTTCGAGGTTCCACCTAGGAAGATCGACAGTTTAATAATTTTTAATGAGATCTTAAAAATAGGATATGAAATACGGAAAAATTGCAAGTCAAGTTATAACAGCTTTAAAATCAAAAGATTAGGATTTACTAGTGTCACAATTTTTTTCATTATTATTTGCAATAAGTGAACTTTCTTATTATTCCAGTACTAAGTAATTATAAAGATTAATCATTTATTCAATGCAATAGTAAATCCATATTTCCCATTCAGGATTGCTAATATCTTGTACTTTGTTCGCTCATGCCTTTCCCGATCTGCATAACATCCAACATCCCCACATCCCTCCTTAAAGAGCTTAATGACCCGAAGTGGAAGTAGAAGACTCCCTTTTTAAAAGCTTTAAAACCTAAAAAAGCAATATGTGTAAGTGGAGATCCATGGAAGGACCTCCAGGACTTGTTATTCTCACAAAACAGTCCGTGGCGTGGTATTATATTAGAGAATAGTCGGTTCATCACCACCGTGGTTTTGTTCTCTATTTAATACTACCCTTCCTCCACTACCCTACCCGACCGGGTAAACTCCGAATTCGGGGATTGGTCTATAGGCCGTATGGGTAGCCTACCCGGGTTTGGGAGAACAATCTGTAGAATAAAGTATGTACCCTTCGAACCACCACCACCACCACTGAAATGTGTTTGCTGTAATAAGGTGGAAGCCTGAAGTGCACAACGGGTAGACTGGATGGATCTCGTCTTTTTGCCATGCGGTCCTACCCGTATCGGCTCTACCCACTTCACATTTCCCCGAATTTCGGATAAAACTGACTGAACCTGCCTCGTCCTCGACCAGTTGGTCTTATAATCCACCCTCGAATTCATCACCATCCCCATATCCTCTCAACCTAGAGAGATCTCCTTCATTTACGAACTCATTGTTAGTTGGGGCGAACTGTTTTCACTCTCCCTTGAAGTTGAAACGGATTGTGAGGTGAGTTCCCTTGGTTTATAGAGTCTCCAAGGGACTACTCTGCTGTAGTAACATCTGCTTCGTTCCATTTACTATTCAAACTATTCAAAGGCTCTTTATCCCTTAAATGGATAGACCTTTCCCATCTGAATCAAAAGGTAACTCCCCCCTCATTGAGTCCGAAAAATCGGGACACAAAATATAAACCTAAATCCCATCCATCTCATCAGGGAAAATACGGGAGTTGTCGGGATGAACTTATCGCATATGTGTGATCTGACTCTGTTTACTTCTAATTCGATCCGACCGGACAGTTTATAAGCCCTGCTGAAATACGCAATTCCAGACTTATTGTCAATCTGTTTTCTGTGACCCAACCTGACAGTCTATAGTGTGTTCTCATTAATCACAATTCCCAGTGTAGCAAAGGGGTTACTCCAATTTCCAGTGCAAGTTGGAACGTAAACTTTGAGAGGTGTATCAAATTCCCCATGTTTCAACTAATTAACTGCCCTTAAATCATACAGATTAATATGGGACTTGTGGTAGATCTTCGTGAGAAAATGACGTCCATGAGCCCTTCACATCCCTCGATTGGAGGAGGACGGTCCCACAGTCACAGCAGTAATCAGCATAATCACCACCACCACCAGCATAATCATCATCATCAGGTTGAACAAGTGGCTCGTAAGAAACGAACCTTTGACATTGCATTCCTCACGGGTCAGAGTGAGGAGAAAGTGATTCCTTGCGGGAATAATGGTGCCCTTTCTCCGGAAAGGCATAATAATAATAACAATAACCATGAGGATCCTCCATCAATTCGGAATAAGCGATATTCCAGCCCGTCGTCGATAACTTACCTCGCCTCCCTGCCCAGCGAGGACGGTGGGACTGATCACGGGAGTCCATTTAATTTGACTCAAGACGGGACGAACTACTCCTCCGACACTTCCTCCATGATCGACGTCATGACCAACGGCTCTCTAAGTGAGCCGGAATCCTCTCCGGCAAGTTCCCCACGCCGGATAAATCCCATTCAACCTGTCACCCGGCCGGGTCATAAAAGCAAAGGTAGTTTGAGTAATAACGCGAGGAACTCGGGAAGAAGCTCCCTAAGTAACAGGGCCCCTGTCAAGGAAGAAATACGCTTCGAATCCAAAAGGACCATTGACATAAATCATTCGAGTGATTCCCTTAAAATTAAGGAGAACCTCCGATTCTCCACATCAATACCTTCTTCCGGAAGTCCAGGCTCAATCCCGTCCTCGGATGTGGATCTCACCCTGCCCCAGATGACCTTTGCCCTCTTCCCTCATATGGCCAAGTTCCCTATGGGGTTACCGATGGGCTTATCCCAGAACAATCACATCATGAATGAGTCGGGCTTGGCTTTCTCGGCTGCGAAAATGATGGAAAAGTGCGAAGGAATCAATCTCTCCTATCATCACCACCATCATCAGCATAGTTCCAATAATCATCCCTTGGCAATATCAAAACTCCGTGGAGGTTTCCCGGATCCGTATGCCCACGCTGCGGCCGCAGCGTCTGTTTCAGCGGCCATGGCAGGTGGCTATCCCTATCCGAATTTGATAATCTCTCATGACATGCAGCAGAGGCATCCCCAGTTTTCCCCAGGCCAGTCGAATGATCGTAGTGGTGGTGGGGGTCAGCATTCTCCACAGGGGATGAATCATCCATCGGGGGGCGTGACCCTGTTGCCCCCGTCCTTAACAGCCCTCACCCTCCCAGCTCAGAATGTCTGTGCTAAATGTAATATCGGGTTTAGGATGACCTCCGACCTCGTCTATCACATGAGGTCCCATCACAAGCGGGACACTTTTGATCCCCTCAAGAAGCAGAGGGAAGAAAAGCTGAAATGCCCGGTTTGCCATGAGACTTTCCGGGAGAGACACCACTTGACGAGGCACATGACGGCTCATCAGGATCGGGCGGAAGAGAAGATCGAAGGTGCAGCGTTAGCCGCCGCAGCGTCTGCTGCCGTTCTCGCTGCAGCGTCCTCATCCTGTGTAGCTAGTACTAGTATTTGCGTGAAAAAGTAACCTATTTTATTATTTAAGTATAAGGATTTAAGCTTTAATTACCTCTAAAAGTCTATATCATTGTTTAAGATTCAGGAATTATCCATAGAATACTATACCTGTAAAGCTAGAAAAGGAAGGAGTAATTTGTGTAACCCCTTTTGTTGTACACCCTGTGATAATCATGATAGGAATCAAGCCAATGATGATGTTAATGGTATTTCTTAGCACAGTTAGTTATAATGGCCTCGCGATCTGCTCCGCTACTTTAATTAAATTAATCAGATTAAAGTCAGCGGAACTCGGAATAAGAAGCCATTGGCGGAGTTGACCTCAGGAATTCGAAATGAAGTTAGAAGAACCGAGAGGGCCCTCTTCATTAGCATAAGTAGGAGTGGGAAATGTATGAGAAGTTGCCATAAGATAAGATTGAGATTGCCACTTCTGCCCTGCAATAACTATAATAATAATATGCTACTTCAACCCCTATAATACACCCCGAAAGGATGATATCAAAGAAGATACAAGGATGACTTCAGATCTGGGATTCCGAACCCGAAATCCGTATTAGAGTCTCTCCATTCAATTCAGCCCTGAAATCTTGAGCTCGACTTCTGTAACGTCAAGTCAACTTAAGTTATTTAGCTAAAAAAATAAATGGCTAAAAGTATGTAAGTAGCCGGAATATTGCAATTGTGTAGTCTGTATTTGACACTTGATGTTATGTTATTACACGAGAAGTTCCCATTTCTCCTGACACTTGTATCCCAATAAATAGACCTACTTATCTTCCCACTCCAATGAGAATCAACATGACTTGCATTAGCATTCTACAGTTTCTGCATTTATTTATCTCCATTGTATCCTATACAGTTAGCCCTCGATTGAGGAGGTCTGAATTCGACAAATTTGTCGATTGTCAATTTGTCAGAGAAAGGCTCGAAAAACGAGGATTTACTGTACTTCACTCCCGATTTGTCATAATAACAGAACCAGACCTTCTGATCCCATTTTTTGGCATGAAAAAAGCTCCCTTCCCCAGCTAAGAACAAGCAGAATCGGTTTTATAGGTTGACCCGTCTTGATTCCTCTATTTACATTTAATATTTACTCCAATGAATGAGCCCAGCATAATGTGTTTAGCATAAGTAGCCAATTTTTAACAGGATAAGACGGAGGGACAGACAATCCTACAATACTGAACGAGCTACTAAAACTACAACTACTCTTATATCTTGATAGAGATGAGGAATATTTATATTTCAAATTGAAATAGGAATAGAAAAAACAGAGGAGAAAGTTAAGAGACTTAAGACCCCTTTTATTACGGGCTATAATAGTAATATTAATATTATTATTAGAATTTTATAATATTTCAGGGAGATAGTTGAGGTCAGGGAATTCGGAATTTCAGAGGATCCAGTACAGTATAGAGTGTAGAATTTCTCTCAAAGTGAAAGTAGAGGGCTGATGTCCCATGTATTTTGCATATCTAAACCGTTTCCTTTTATCTCTCTCTCTGCCTCTGATTTCAAGTCTTTGAGCCCCCTAAGAACTAGGAGCCAAAAGCCAAGAAAAGGCTAATAAACTACGGCCTTTGGTTTCCTGAATTAATTTTATGTACAAGGGAAGGAAATTTATTGCCCTCCTTGTCTTACTTTAGGTTTCCTTCTGTTAACTCAGGTCTAATTTGCTTGAAAAGAATGACAAGAGGTTGAAATCTGAATTCCGAATTGCTTTGCTACATTCTGCTCCTTCTTCTTCGTAGATTTCCAGTAGTTCTGGAATAGGGCACCTCTAATAGATATGTCAAGCTCTACCTTAGAGGAGATAGGGATATAATAGGAATATTGTAGATCCGTGCCCTGGTTACCTTATGATAACCGGGATGACTTCTGAGAGAGAGAGAGGAAGGGACGAAGTACTAAAAGTTAAATTGAATACGGAAGCATTACATTAAAATAACCAGTTAGCTTTCACTTTGAGGAAGAAGGGCTGGAAACAATGTTGACTGTCGGTGTGATTCCTTCTGCGGGTTTATTTTAAAATGTATATTTTTGAGAGTAGTGTTACGGGTCGAGGTAATTGCCGATTTTATTAGCTTTTTGTTAGTCATTCATAATTCAGTTATTTAATGTACAATACTAACTAACTAACAGTACCTCCCATTTTCACTAAGCTGGAAGACTGTGGACATTTTAGGATTTTTTAACTCTTTTTTCATGAGTGTAGTTGTTGCTCAATTTAACATGTGATAATAGTAGGTCAGCACAAATTATCACTTTAAATACACTGCATACAATTACCTTTCATAAGAGTCATGCAACAGACTTGTGAGGATTTATTTATCTAACGTTAGTTCATAGTTTATAGAATATTATTTTCTCATCCGATCGTAAACCGCAAGGAGAAAAAATGGGCAAACGATCTAAATTCTAAATCTCAAAATTCAGTGTACGAGAAAAATCAGGCAAGTCAGCTTAGTTGGTAAAATTCAGACTGTAATTTTTAAATTCATTAAATTCCTTCGGCATAATATCCGCCTTCAACACGTCTCCAAAAAGAGCGTTCCAAATTCCCTCATTCCGCTAGCGTATGCACTTTTCCAGATATTAGAGAGGACAGAGGAGTACAAATTTGAGTCTTATTAAATAAGTAGGCGAGCTGAAGAAAGGAAGCCTTGCTCTAATATAGGTCTACAAGCACAATCAGTTCATTCCCTATTAGTAGAGTAGTATATAGTAGAGGACTTATAAACTGGTGGCAAGGACTATAGGAAATAGGCATGGTCGAGGCCCATAGGCCTTAGTCACAATTTATCCTTAACGTGACAGTTAGCAAGTTGAACGGTACAAAAAGTTTGTGAGAGATAAGCAATCTCAATTTCAAAATATGAGTTTTTCTTGAGCCGAGGAACAGATTTCACCCGTAATGCCCCCACCAGCCTCTTCACATGATTACATCTCGATATACGTATTTATGGATCTGTCTCTTCTACACTTCCAACAGCTTTCAAAGCTTTCCCTTCTGCTTTCCTTTTTACACAATCAACCCAAACCACCACCATACCATCCCCATCGCATATACTACAAGTCGGGATCTATCCATTATGCTGAAAAAATTACGGGCTACGCCGATCTCAGTTTCGCCGCATGTCCTCTTCAAGAGCATTCAATAGTCACTAAACTATGGGTTATTGTAATAACTCGGGCTCCTTATTCACTGAATGCACCTCCTTTTTAGCTGAAGAGTCTCCATTGTAGCTACTCATACCTCCCGATGTTAAACAATAACTCATAATAAAACTGAATCATTTTTAGCCGGTTTGCTTTCTCAGCATCGTGGATCTGGAGTATACACAATCTACTTTCCCCGTCTCGTCTAGAAATTCACACAAAACCATCCACATTATACGGAAATAAGATCCTGTCTATCCAATTGGCCCCCTTTCCCCTCGGAAAGAATAAATGAAATGACTTGATTGTCATGATGATTACGATGATCGCCATCCACAACTTCCTCTTTTCTAATACCAACAGTTTACTGTATAAATAAATATAGAGATATTTCTGGCAGCAACCCCCACCACCATACCACCACCATGACCACAAAAGTGCCCTCGTCTCTGCGGTGGTATCGAATCATATAGCCCCGTTCTACTTCTTCAATCTCAGTAAACATCCTTTCAAGAAGAAAGCTTACTTGCTATATACTGACTCTTTTCTACTTGACAGACGGAGTCTCATAATAATAAGTAAGTGGGAATAATATCTTCTGAGAAGAAGGGGAACATATTAGCCGGAATAGGTTTCCGTGGTGGTGGTGGTTCTGTTGGTTTTGATGGGGATGGGAGTGTGTAGTAGTAAGCAAGTAGATGACTCCGTTTTGTGGTACGGACATTATTATAGAAGACTAACATTTAGAAAATAAGTCAACGTCTGCAAATCTGCTTCCTCTCCTGAATCTGATAAGAAATTCCATCTCCTAGACTCTCGGAGGCCCTGAGTACAAATGCTGGCCCATATGCCATCCCCTGGCATCCCATTATCTATTACAGACACAAGGAATCGTTTCTACTTTCCAGGACACCTACTAATAATAAATATGGAGAAAGTAGGGGAAAGGTCTTGTGCCAAGAAAAATATATATTTTTTGACGTTTGGTGTAAATGCAGGGCTATAGGACTGAGCGTTTTTAATAAATGTCAATGTTTTGAGGTGTGTATTGAACAATGTATAGAGTATTTAGGGTTTTAGGTAAAGGTAGTAGAGTACGATTTTAAAATGCAAGATTTTAAGAAATTTAAAACGATTTAGAATTTAACTTGAAAATTTAAGCCCTGAATAACCTGAACAAAGGTTTTCGATTTTTCGGATTAAATAAAACTACCGAAATTTTGAAACTATTTCATGGTCAAGATTGATTAGTAAATCCTGATGTAATCGATTAAATATCGACATCTCATTTTAATACTGATTTTTAGTGATATGTATTTTAATAAATTCAAGAAAACCTAAATGTAACAACAGTTGATGGTCTTTCATTTATTTTAGGGCTGTGGAGAATTTTAATTAATTTTAATAGGTGACAGGTTTCTTTTCTCGAAGTAATATTTTGGTTCAAAATCACTTGATTTTCAAGTTACAAGAATTCTAGAGATTCAGATGAGTTCCATCTTCTACAGCCTTGTAACTGAAGACATCGGAAACAACAAGGCCGATCCCATGTGGATATCATCGGAATTCGGATGAATTTAGGGACTCACCAGAATCCAGTTAACTTTTCCGGAGAGATCAAGACCGAAGATTGAGGCAGCTGCAAAAAAGACAGAGACAATCAATCCCAAAATGTCCCCAGAGTCAGTCTGTCCAATTAATCCTCGTGTCAGTCATCCATCAAACTCCGGAACATTGTCCTCTTCCTCTCATCTCATCCCCTTAAATACAAAGCAGATACAGAAACAGAACTATATTTTATGTACATTTGCACATCTGATTTTTTTCTCTATAGCTATTCCATTCCATCAAACGGAACAATCGGAATCACGCTTTAACCTCATTCATAATATACACAGATCTCGGGCTCATTGTTCATTGTCACAGCCGGCGGTAAACAATGTGAAAGTAAGTCGAAAAAAATAAGACAAGTGCGTGGTGACAGTGACAGGAAAGTAAGAGACAAATCATGTGTGTCTGGTGAAAAGAAGATTAAATTTCTGTTTACCTGAACACCTCTAATCTTTAGGGCAATCATCATCACTCATATATTCCTACAAGCCTAAACTAGGCGTAAAAATTTATTTTAAATTTTAGAGATTTTAATCGTGTTGGTTCTATACGGTAACATACGATTGAAATTTTTAACTACTAACCCAACCTTGTAATTTCGCCACAATTAATTTAAAAATTGAAAGTGGAGATTCATGTTTATCATAGCTGTTACGATTACAGTGTAAGGTTAGTATCCTTTAAAACCATCTGGTATTTAAAAAGACAGTTTTTGCTAACAGAACTTTAAGTTTTAATTGTCAATTAAAATCAAAACTTACTTTGCATTTTAATCCTTGTCTGAGAAATTGTTTCAAAAATATTTTAAACCTTTTAATCAGACCTTTTTACGCGTATTTAGTGAAAGAAAAAACCTAACCCCCTTATTTGTCCAAGTCAAATAAGGAAGGTCGAGTCAAAGGGGCTTTCATTTCCGCCGTGCCTCTTGTCCGATAATATTTACAGAAGTAATTCAGAAAAAGCCCATCTGGAAATCAGGATCGGATACAGAGTGAAAGGGTTAAATCAAAAACAACATTCTCAGCATGAGGTCTGAATTATATAGGGACTTCTCCTTTGATACTTCTGTTCCTCTTTTGATTCCTAATTCCAGCTCTCTCCTGTTTTTGTTTAAATTTCAAAGGATTTAAATTTTTCCAAAAGTTAACAGGGAAATTATGCATAAACGCTCGTTCCAGGACTTTAAAACGTTCCTAAAATGTATGTAGAAGTAGCAGAGATGGGATCTATAGGATAATGAGATAACGATTATGATGAGATGAGTCGGATGATTTTATTTGAACAAATGTACTTTGCATGTTGACTCGGGGAAATGCATTAGTGGAAATGAGATTTGTACCGTGACGAACGGAGTCGGATAGAATAGATTCGAGATTGATGTCTGTCTTTGAAAATAGGGGAACCCAAATAGATTACAACCTCAAAACTGGGATGGAAAAACTTCACAACTTTGTTACTTACTTACTGTTCCTACAGCTTAACAAGAGATGACTTGCCGAGACTTACTTTGAATAATACTTTGAATATTAAATCTTTATTACTATAGATCCACACACGTAGTACTAAAATATCATAGTATTTCATATTTGGGAAACTATGATGGAAAACACATATTCCGTGATTTGTGATGATACTACTGTATATTTTCCTATATTTGAGGTGTATTTAGTTACTATTTTACTACCCTAGAGATTCATGGTGAATTTCCACTGATTTATGATCCGTGGAAATTTAGGGACAACTTGTTTTCCACTTCTAGTTCCTCTATAGATTCAATATCCGATGCTTTTGGACTTGGTTCACAGAAATCCTGCTCAAATCCCATGTAGTATTACTATATCGGGGAAAGTTAAGTGGTGAAGAGCCATACAGACAAGAGTGCTTTATAACAATGTAAAGCGTGAAGAGAACAGAATTTTCAATTGGGAAATTCATCATTTCTAACTGACTTGGCCGGGGCTATATGGTTCCCTGAATATTCTCGGGGATTTGATTCCTACCCATCTTGAATCAAGTTATCAACTATGTTAACATATATCATCATAACATAACGCGGCATATTCACTCCAAAAGGGAATGTAACTCAAGATAAAAATAAATAAATCCAGTACCCCGAAATAACTGCCCAATCTCGATTTTTAAATATCCAAAAACATTGTTAAACACCAGTCTGGGAATAGTTTAAGGTTTATTGTCGCTAAAATAAGCCCACATGGGATGTTATTCCAGAAAAAGTCAAACCGGTTAGCAGGAAATTGAGTGAAGGAGTAAAACATTTATGGAAATGCTGTGTCAACTACTTTTACACATGTACTTTATCACAGTCTGTCGGATTTAATAGAGACTGACGGACCGACAGGCTGGGATCATCACACCCGAATAAAATACCATATATACACAACCACCACCACTGACACTCGCAACCGACTACGGACAGATGATATTAAATAAATACCCGGGACGAGCGGAAACCTCGCTCCAGTTCCGGCTCCCGGGCATTCCATCTTTCACTTTGTTTTCGTAATAATATTACGATCATCACACTTTGGCCATATAAGAGAGAGAGATGAGATTCTCAAGTATTTAATAAGAAACTGACGTACTTATTCTGCTCCTTCGCCTTGTCTGAATTGTGAGGAAATGTAAAATAAGCCCTGGGGAGGCTGGAAAAATTACTTGAGCAACATTACAGGACTTTCCTCTCTTCTTGATGATGGAGGAGAAAGCTGGGCTGTCTTTGGCCTAAAGTCCTAAAGATTGTGATTGTCTCGTAAGTTTAGTTTGGTATAGAAATAATAAATTAGGAAGGGTACTAAAGGGACTTGTGTTCCTCCCTTATGTCCTCATGTCATGGACTATCTGTCCCGTAAATTGAAGACACTGGTTCCCAACAATTACTCTTACAGCTTACATACTATAAAGGGCTATATGTAACTCTTTGTACTTTTCTCAGCCCTGTTTTCTTTTGTGGAAACCGTATGAATTGAATCCATATACGGTCCTAACCCCGTTTGATTGTCTCTCTCTCTCTCTCTGGTCGAGGATGATGAGATTTTGAGATAGATGGTGAAATCTCGCTGGGATCTCTTGATGAGAGGATAAGTTGATAATAGGAACGGGATTTATATAGGAGGGCGAACGGGAATAAAATTATGATGACTTCTCAGGCGAGGAGATGATACTTTATACATTTATACCGAAATCGTAAAATTTTACGATTTCAACTTTTATTATGCACATATATGAAGGACTATAGAATCGTACCCAAAAGCTTAAGTACCCAACCGTCTTGGTTCCGTTTCCTTAAGTCGAGATAGTGTGTACCGAGACGGACAGATAGACAGGAAAGGGTTATTATTAGGGAGAGAAAGGGTTGGAGAAAGTTGGTTGTCTGTCTAAGTAAATTTGGTACCACTGAGGTTGGTTTGGTACCATAGATATTTCCATGTACCGAAGCAGGCCTACGTGGTACGATCCCGATGGAAGTTTTTAGCAAAAAAATCCGGAGATATGGAAAGAGTACCATAATGCTCATTGACTTTAACTTCTTATGGTGAAAGAATAAGGAAAGTCTCCTCTCGTGGGTTTGAGCCAGGCATGAATTTATAATAGATGGGCCGAGTGGAGGAAAAAAATATTTTTTCTGCTCGTAGGTTACAATAAACATAAAATCCTCCAGGACTCCCTGCTCAACTGTTCTGATTTTATACGGGTTTTTATAATATGGACACACGTTATTATCCTAGGATGATAATAATAATAACATGGTGGTAAGATAGGAGAGAGAGGACCCTGTTCCGTTCCACCTTGGAGAGTTTAGAATTTGAAAAGAGTCCAGATTTGGGGAGGGTTATTATTATTATGGGAAGGGAAGCCGTTTCTGGATTTTTTGGGTGCCAAGTGAAGTGAAACTTTTAGATGAGGGATGAGTGGAAGAAAACATGAATATTATTACGATTAAGCAATACGATTATGATTATTGTGCATGTCGTGATCTCCTTCTTCGGAGACAAATGGACCGAAGGGGCCTTTGTCGATGATGGAATTATGGGAATGGATATCTAGGATGATATCATAAGAGGAAGAGGGGTGTCGTCTCATCCTATTTGTACTTTTAGTATATAAAAGGCAGGGGATTGTGGTTTTGAAGTTTTGGTCAGAATCTGTATGTTTATTTTAAATCGAGGAGATTTTTTTGGAATTTTTTATATGTTTTTTAATATATTAGGTTTGAGTATTTTATGGGATGGATTTTATTTGTTCAGAAGTTGAATGATTTTGCCCGACTTATTTTTTGACATCACTATTGATGTTTAGAAATATCTAAAAATGTATACAAATTACTAGGTGATTTATTTAGACTGTCAGATCGAATTTAAATCTTTGTTCAGTTTGTGGTCGGGATGTATTAATAAATTCATTTATTTGGCTACTTTTCTGCATAAATTAAGTATTTTTAACGATTGACGAAGTAATGTTTTTAAAACTTAATTAACATTCGTTCAGCTTCAATGAGGATCAAACGCCTTACAGTTAGGTCTTAAGCAATCGACGAAGAAATGTCTTAATTTGAACACTACTGAAATGCTGTTAAAAAATTGGGCACATGCAATTCACGGAGTAGTTGATATTGTTTACTATATGCTGAATGCTGAACAAGCGATTTCCCCAAACCCTCGTGAAAGTCCACATACTATCAGAAATCCGTATTTTTACAGAAACGTTAGATTCTGTGCCAAAGTTTGTTATATTATTGTTATTATAATACCATTTTCATCAGGGATAGTTTGCAACTTCAAAGTAGTAATGAAATATATATGGTAGCTTCTGCCCAAGTAAGTTGTAACTCAACCCAACCCGTTCCTCTTCTTTCGGTGGTGGATGAAAAATGCTCGCCTTCCGTTGATGCGGAAAGGGAAGATGCAAATTGGGAGTTAGGACCATTTCATCACTTTGATGGATGCCGAAAAGACATATTTATGCAAATCGGCTGGGCCCATCGCCATATTTACTGCTCGGGAAATTGTTCCCCAACTTACATCTTTTCATAATGGTCCCACATATTTCATCCCTCCGAACCGCTTCTGCCCCCAAATCCATCGCACCCGATGCAAATTTCTTCTCGAAGGAAGAGGAAAAAAACAGTCACAAAAAATAACCCGTTTCTTCCACTTCTTCTTCGACTCGTTCTTAAGACTTCAAGTTCGGAACTAGAGCCGGTGTGTATAGTCCCTTTGCATAGGAAATACCCGGGCATTTTGGCTCTAACTACTCGGAGGAAACCTCAAGAAAACCTGACTCCTTTCACCCGGGACCATTCTCCTCGTTGGAATAAAGTCATTTAATTTATTGTTCTCTCATCCTTCCCCACTTTTTTCCAAAGATCCTTATGCAAAAGCCTCTTATCCCTTAGCAGTCATATTGAACTACTCACTTTCCTTCGCCTCTCATCCCTCCCGTCATAAAAATCCGAGTTATCAGCTATCTCCGCCACTTCGGGCCAGACGTAGACTCTCCAGAAGTTAAGGCAGAAGAGATATAGGGAGAATATTTATTTATAATAACATTTGTAAGGAAGAAGAAGAGCACTTTCACCCGATCTGGGCTCCGGAATCTAGATGGATTTCCAGTGAACAGATTCATTCATCATCATCCTCATCATCAGAAGCCACACTTCGGAAGGGAATCCAATCCGATTATTCACATTCATCAGGAAACCACCACCACTGGTATCTTCGTAATATACTAAGGAAAGTCCCAAGTTGGAATAGTATACTTGAAATCCCTAAATAAACGCCCCCCCCCCTCAGAATTTAAAATATACTACAATCGCCTTAAGGCTAGTTCCCCATGGGGAAATATTTAGGGACCAGCAGGAACTTGATGTGGATTTTTTTAGCCGGAGTCAGCTTGTCCCCATATCATCCCTAACCAAGCCGAACGGCTTTGCTTGATCTTATCTGACTAATCATCATATATATTATATTATGACATCTCACAAATCCTGACATCTTCTCTGTTCTATCTCTGCGACCATGCACAATACTGACGGCAATACTCTGGATATTTGAACCATGCATGTGCATATATAAAATGTACATACGGGCAGTATTTGGTGTGAGAATTTCCTTGATATTACTATCTATAGCATTTTGCAAGACTGACAGAATCGCTTATCCTTTTCCTTTCGTCTGTTTCAACACCTTGTCACCTCTACAAGGTTAAGATAAGTTTACAAACACACTTTCTAAAATCTTACGAAGCACTACTATGCTATTGATGATGCATTAAAAAGAGTCGTATTGTCGTACATACAATGTAGTTAAAATATTATTCCGACATTACAAACTCGGGTGCTTTTGTTTTTAACGTTTAAATTACAGGTGGAAATGAGTGCACTATGTGGTTCTAAATTTTTTTAAGCACGACCAACTTAGAAATTGTTCAACTTCCGAGCTTAAAGGAATTCATCTAGAATCAGAATGAGTCTACATGTAGCTTTTGTCTCATTTGGCATTCCCATACCATAAATCCATTACAAGGAAGGAAGGAACTGGTTCCCTATTTAACTCGCTAATTCTTTAAATGAAGTAATGAACCAAAAACCACAAGGAAATTTGATGATGGTAGTTTAGTTTAGTAGCATGGTGTTAGTGGTGGTGGCAGAAATGGTGTAAAGCTGATTGTGTTTTTGAAGTTGAACTCTTCAGAGCCTCATCACCATAATATGTTTATCAAGCCTGTTCATCCGGAGGAGAGAGTTAGTTTTCGTTAGTAGAGAGAGACTCGACTGGGATGAAAGTTCTTAAGTGAAAGTCTATCTTCACTTTCTGCTTAGCTTAACTCCCGGCCTCTCGATGAGCACAATCTGATTCACCCGCAATGAAACAATGGGAACAAAGTCATTAAAATCTCTTAATGAGAACTTCCTCTCCTATTCTTAAGGGAGGGCAGGCTGAGAAGGAGATCCCGATCCTCATAAATCTTTCGAACCAATTCTTGATTTTCTGTGGAAATTAATACCCTTCGTTCCTCTAACCTCTAACAATGCTACGTTCTATTAGCGGTTCCATTGATAAATCGAAGGAGTAGTAAGTGAATTTGTTGTATGTTGACGGTAGAGGTTAACCTTCTATAAGACATTTTTGATCATTTTCTTTGAATAAAAATCATCCTTATTGTCCTGCATGGTTTCAATAAAAATCATTAGAAAATCCATATTGCGAAATTTATTAAGCCAACATTGTATTTGTTCTCAAAAGTTAACTTTTGACCTAAACATGGAGAGTAGGTTTCCTAACGGGGGTGTGGGTAAGTTCATGAGTGGGCAGTTTTCTTAAATTAGTGGTCACATTGGCGTTTATAGGGGCTATTTTAAGATATTTCCAAAATAATATACTAAAATTGAAGTCTTGATTAAAAATCTGAATCCATGCAATTTACTTTACTTATATATTTTCGTCATTCAAATAAAAATCGTTTAAACGTTTAACAAGGAAATTGAATTTTAATCAAAATAAAAGATAAGCTTTCTTCGATCTAAAAGTAAATAGAAAAAGACAATAGACCACGAATCGTCGCTACTCGTTGTAAGCATTTCTCAAAGAATTAAATATATGTTTGTTTAACCAAGCACCTCTACCCCTTCTATAAATTGGCACAACCGACATTATCACTCTCCTTTTAATTACTAGAAACATCATGATGTCTGTATTTGTAAAAACCGTAAATTAAACCCTCCGATATATATTACCCATTCGACCCCTATTCATCTTTCGCCGAGAAAGCCAAAGAATCCCGATTTTAAATTGAATCCCGAATTCCTCATCTTTCCAGTTTCCAGTCATTATTTTTCCTACTCCTTGACTTACCGTAAATTACTCTGTAAATGAGTCTAACCAACCCTGACTTATGTAATTTATGAAGTTTTCTATCTATCCTCTGTCACTTCCTTTAGCTCCTCGTTATTTAGGGCCTTCTAGCTCATTAGCTTTCAAAAAGGTTTCTCAAGAACAAGCAGAACCTGCCCCGAGATCACTGTTCACAAGACAATGGACCATCCAACCTGCTTCCTCCCCATTCTTTGAATTTAGAGTTGCAGAACCTGATTATTACTTTCTCCAGCGGGGTTATAACTATCCATGTATATTAATTATACCATATATCCATGATATAATGTAATAAATTACCAAATAACTTTCCCTATACCTCTGGAATAAGACAAAAGGAAGTGAGATGGGAAATACGTAGATACGTAGATATGTAGATTCCAGAAGGAATTTAAATCCAAGGGGATTTAGGCCTTGGGAAAAAATTCCCTTCTTTTAAAAAATATTAATTTCGAAGAACCGAGAAGAAGTACAAAAGGCTAATACAATTACGTTGTGTGTGACTGTATAATAAACTATCACATCTTCATCACCACCACCACCACCACCGGGAGAATAAGTCTCGGAGGACGATTTATTCGGATTATACTTTTTTATATAAAAACTAGGCAGCCACAGGCCCGTATACGGGCCATAGGGGAACTTAGCCGATAAGCGATATTATTTTTTAACTTGAGACATAAACCAAAGACATAAATGAATCCAATCGTAAGCTCCCATAAATCGGGAACTTTATTGCCCCCACTACGGCGGTACACCCTGCTACCACATAACGTTTAAACCACATCCACATACTCTCAAAACGCTGGGTATATTTCTCATCAATGTGTCCATCAATCAACTAATCTTCAATATCCATATTCAATATTGCCTCATAACCGCTATTCATACCGCCGTTGAAAACACAGTTTTTAAGATTTTAAAGCCCTTCCTCTCGGTTTTAAACTATTCCAGTTTTGAATGAGTCAAGCTACCGGAGGTGCAATGTTTTTAAAAGTACATATCCAAACTTTCTTTAAAACCTTTAAAATGAATTTCTGAAGAGATTTCGACAATTTAAACAGCTTTAAAGATCATGAGAACAAAGTTTCTAAATTTTAAACTCGAAAGTTTTCTCGGTGGAAGGAGATGTGAATTGATGTATCACAATAATGTGATTTAGAAATTTCGACGACTTTGACTGTTTTAAGGTCAAGATTTCGAACACAACCGGAAATTTTTCGGCGAAAGAAGTTGTTAATTGATATGTCACATGATCATTTCAAAATTTTGACGACTTTGACCGTTTCAAGTTCAAGGGGTCAAAATTTTAAAATTCCAACATAGCCAAAACATTTTTTTGGAGAACGGCAGTGTAAATTGATGTCTCACATTACCGCTCTACGGAAAAATATTCATTAGGTCAGGTTAGCCGAGGTCACAGGTCACAGAAATTTTAAATTTCAAAATGGCCACCTCCCTCTAAAAATTATTTGTGAATTTTTGGCAATCTCAGTTTTAGAATAAGCCAACCCAGTAAGAAATGTATAGCTGGAACATCAGCTACAAATGGCCTAATTTATGAATATGGATGAGTTGGAGTGAGAGTGGAGTGGAGGATGCAGGTTTTGAGAATATCTTGCTTCACATGAGATTGGGAGTGGAGGATGCGGGTTTTGTGAATTTCCAGCTTGACATTTACATCTCTGGTCTTTTATACTTATGATAACAGTATTAAATGCCAATGCCCACTAAGAATCTAAAATACAAATATTTGTAAAAATAACTCCACAACCACTTCTAAACAACCGCTTTATGTCGTCCCGCTGTATTTCATATTTTAGGTTTTAAAAATGAACTATTTAAGGTTTCGAAATTTAAAGAAATCATATGGAGCAAAGAAAGTTTCACAGAAACTACAGGAGAATGTGAAATGTAAATAAATATTTTGAAATTTCCAGCAAACATATTTTTGTTTCACGCAGATTTTAGTTCCTTATGAGTTAATTTATCTCCTTCGTTTCTCCGTTTTTATATTCAGGGTGCCAAAATTTCGAAATTCCAGCACAACCAAAAGATTTCTCGGTGAAAGAAGTTGTCAATCGATATGTCACACGATAATTTCGAAATTTCGACGACTTTGACCGTTTCAAGGTCAAGGGGTCAAAATTTCAGAATTCCAACATGGCCAAAGTATTTCCCGAAGCTCAGCGGTGTAAATCGATATATCACACGACCATTTACGTACAATATTACGCTAGGTCATGTAAGCCTAGGTCACAGGTCACAGAATTTCGAAAGGTCATATAGCCTAGGACACCTTTTAATTTTTTTGTGATTTTTCGGCTGTCGTCGTTTTTTGATAAGTCAACTGAGTCAAAAACGTATAGACCAATGACTTACAAATGGTCGGAATTATGTATATGGATGGATTGAAATGTTTATGAATTTGAAATTCTCAGTAATAATAATTTGGATGAGCGCAGATGTTAGTTCGGTTTATATAGCTGACTCAGAGCGTAAATGCGCACTTTTACAATCAGGAATACAATTTGAGTTTTGAGAATGTCATAATTTTTTTTAATTAACCTTTCGCCCATTTTTAAAGCCAAATGATAAAAATTTCGAAATTTCAACATGTTTCAAGTGTTTCTCATCTGAAGGAGATGTGAATAGATATGTCACATGATAATTTCGAAATTTCGACAACTTTGACCGTTTTGAGGTCAAGGGGTCACAATTTTGAAATTTCAACATAGCCAAAGTATTTTTCGTATGACGACGGTGTAAATCGGTGTGTCACACTACCATTTTACGATAAAAAATTTGATAGGTCACGTAAGCCCAGGTCACAGGTCATGGAATTTTGAAATTTCAAAATAGCATCCTCCCTCTAAAAATTATTTGTGAATTTTCGGCTATTTCAGTTTTTCGATAAGTTAATCCAGTAAAAAACGTATAGCTGGAACATCAGATATAAACATACAAATGGCCTCTTATATTATAATAGATTCCAAGTCGACAAAAGAGGCTTATTTCACCGGTTCAGCGGGTAAAAAAATTCGGGTCTGTCTTTTCTCCCGAAACTATAGGGTTTTCTTAGCTCCTTCGGGTGTGGAATGATACTACAGAATGAATTCAATATGATGATGAGATGAGTAACTGCTCATATATTTAATACACTCCAACTTCCTATCTAATAATATCATTTCCGACACGATATTCCTTATAGCAAAAGGCTCCTGGTTCTGGTTGGTGTGGTAAAAAATACTTAAGGAGTGAAAGGGATGATAGAAAGGATCAGAGAAAAAGCTGTATTACGTCTGAAATCATATTATTATGTATTATATTCCTAAAGGATTGGCTGGAGATGGAATAAAAAATTCGGTGAAGTAGCCGAGAGAAAAAGCGGAGAGAGATGTGAAATGATCCGCTTTCGTAAATACGGAGTATATAGGAGCATAAGATTTGCGGATCATCCCCGCCCATCATTCCCCGCCCATCAATTCCCGCCAATTATTCCCCGCCCATCATTCCCCGCCGTGTATCTTTTCCTGCCCATCATTCCCCGCCCTTACACTTTTCCGCCCAGAACCCGGTGCAGTATCAAAAAGCGAGGGCGACTAAATACCAAATGCGAAGAGAAAGCTCCGAATCGGTATTATACTTTTCTAAAAGTGTTGAGTCAGTCTGTATATGTCTGTAGAAGCATTGGGAGTAATGAAAGAAACAACCTCGGTTCTCGGAATCTTGAAAAACCGCTTGGAAGGATTTTATTTCGGCGGACTCATAATCCGTCATTACAGTTTTCGGGGCAAGTCCAGAATTTAGATTTTGAAGCGCCTCAAGAACGGTAGTGTAACAGATCTGAGATTTGTTTGGCATAAGGCAGTAGACAAGAGGGAAGGCGACACCACTACGATATCCATGGATGACGAAAAGTTGGGTAAACAACCGGGGGGCGACTTTAAATGTTGCGTCGGCCAGCCAAATATCAAACGACTGTAGGATTTTTGCCTTCCTTTTATAGTTTTTCAATTTACAAAAATGAAATGAGAATAAAATGAAGTAAACATGGACAAATTTTGGTGTTTTAAAAATATTAACATAGTTTGGATTATTATATAGTAGAAATGGTTAGTAGTATTTTTAATTTAAAAACAGAAACTATGTTGTAAGGTAAAGAGTAAACGAAAGTCATTCATAATTATATAGGTAAAACAAGAGGTGCATCGGGTTTTAAATAAATCTGGACTGGGAAAGAGGATTATAATAATCCAGTCATTTAAAGTAAGCAAAGTAACAAGAGAGATACCAAAACGAAGAGTCTTGTTTGACCTAGTTGACCAACCTTTCTCAACAAAATATTACCAACCCAAACTTTGAATTCATAATACGTTGATAAAATAATAAACCGTTGCAAACGCATGTACTAAAGGGGTGAAACAACACGAACAACTCAAGACGAATAACATTTTTTAGCGCTACAAGACAAAGAAAATCCCATATCGTCCTATTTATTGCGGGCACACCCTCTAGTGTTGGTATGGGGTGGTCCCATACGTTGAACTGCTATTTCCTGGCCCGTGGAAGGCATTTGACACAAAAATCTAAACTTGCGCTATATGGCGCGGGCACACCCCCTGGTGTCACTGAAGGTGGTCCCATAATTATACTAATGAAAATGAGACGCTGAGTGAGGAGATAAATAGGTAGAACGGAAGGAATGAACTCACTTTAAGGGCTCGTAGTCGATGATCCGAATTGGTCCACGGGTATTCTTGGAAAAACGGGAATCTGCTTAACGTTTCGAACGTACGTTCTTCTTCAGAAGCAGGCTTGTTGAATGGCGAGAATTTTGATTGTCGGTGTCGAATTAGTTCATGCATAGGAGGGAGGGAATCAGGGAAAAATAGATGGCATAATCGTTTCTACCGAGGTACGAAACGACCTTGGCTCGGGTACCTCGGGGTCGCCAAAAAACACCCGTCAGTTGAGAAGTTATCAACTGCCCTGAGGGTTTGAAGTAGCTACTCATTGGAAACGGAATTGAAGGTTTAAACCGGGAGGGTTATTTGACTTGAAAAAATAAATGAGACGGCTTTCAAGTGAAAGTCTGTCGCTTTCATTGTTCGGGGCTGACATAAGAACGGTAATGAGTACGTCATCAACATTATGCCCAGGTAAAACAAAATGATTAGAAACAGGGTGATTTGATGTGTTTCGAATTAAATTTAAATGCTCACGACAACGCTCGGCAAGCATGCGGCTAGTTTCACCGATATAAATGACTAGCGGACAACGTCTACATGTGATACCGTAAATTAACTGACTAGAGGTGCATGAGTAATTTTTCTTTATAGAGAATTTAGCGTTACCAATTTGGAGGATTGGAAGTTGTAACGTATGAGAACAAGTTTTGCAACGACTACGGTTGCAGGGAAAAGTGCCTAATGGGGCTATAGTACTTGGTACTGAGGGAAGGGAAATTTTAGAACGGACTAATAAGTTTTTTAGATTATCAGACCTGCGGTATGCTACAATGGGCTTTTCAGTGAGAACGGGATGATTGGCGAGAGTCTGTGAAAAAGTTTGGATTGTGGAGAGGGCTGAAGATTTAGCGAGGGATGAATACGTAACAACAAGAGGGGTACGAGAATTTGGCAAACGAGTATTGTCTTGGAGTAAATCGGAGCGAACCAGAACACTAGCTTTATGAGATGCTTTTTTAATTAAATTTACTGGGTAACCGCGGTTCAGAAAGAAGGTTTCCATCTCTAAAGCCTTGATTGAGAAGTCGACATCGTCGCTACAAATTCGACGGAGTCGCAAAAATTGTGAAAAGGGGATACTGTTGAGGACATGGGATGGATGACAGGAAAAATAGGGTACGTATGAATGAGAATCAGTAGGTTTGTAAAAAATCGACGTGGAAATTTTCTGATCATTAACTGTTACAGTTAAATCAAGGAAGCTGATAGATTGAGAGGGAGGGCTCGTGTCAAATGATAATGAGCTATGAATTTGCGAGAAAGCATCCATAAAGGTAGTGAAATCGTCGTGATTTGAAAAAAACATAAGGATGTCGTCTATATAACGACGATATAAATTGGGAAGAGGGCCACTGTAACTTTCAAAAAATAGCTTTTCTTGATACGCAAGAAAAGCACAAGCGAAACTAGGACCAACGCGTGTACCCATTGCTACACCGGTAGTTTGCTTATAAAAATTACCATTGAATTCAAAGTAGTTAAGAGATAAAACCAATTCAAGGAGTCGAATTAAAACTGAAGTGGGAGGATCATTGTCCGACCGAGAGTTGAAAAAATACTGAGCCGCAACTAAACCATCGCTATGGGGGATGACAGTGTACAAAGAGCACACATCAGAAGTAACTATGCAATTAGTTGGGGATGCTGTAGGGAAACGAAAACTGTCAATAAGTTGTAGTGTATGGGTTGTATCTTTGAGGAAAGACGGGGTTTGGGCGACAAGTGGTTGCAAAAACGAGTCAACAAAGGCGGAAATCAGAGATGTGGGGCATGAAACAGTCGACACAATCGGACGACCAGGATTATCTTTTTTGTGAATTTTGGGGAGGAGATAAAATTGAGGAATACGTGGTGGCTTGCAAATTAAACGTTGAGCTTCTACAGGAAACGGGCCATCGGAAATGAAATCGCCAACCGTTGTTGAGACTAGGGTTTGAAATTGTTCAGTTGGGTCATTAGGAAGAAGAGTATAAAAATTCTGATTTGAGAGTTGTCTGTTTGCTTCGGCAATATATAAATCAGTACGCCAAACTACAACGGAGCCACCTTTATCAGCAGCCCGAATAATTATGTCTTTCCGATTTTTTAAGGAAAATATAGCAAGAATCTCATCTTCAGTCAGATTGGGGGAGGAGGTCCTTTTGTCGGTAGTTGGAAGTTGTTCTCGACATTTCTTAATGAAATATTCAAGATCAAGATCCTGGTTGGAGGGGGGAGACCAATGACTCTTTTTTGGATTGATTTTGTTGATAATATTACAAATTTTATTGTTCGTTACAGGGAGTGAACTGGAATTGGGGGTGTTAGGAAGGGTCGGGGGACCAAAGTGAGATTGTAAGCGCAGTCTTCGAAAGAAATGCTCATGGTCAACATGAATATCATAACTTTTATCAAGTTTAGGGACGGGAGAAAATGACAAACCGTGTGCTAACAAAGAGCGTTCAGAGTCAGATAGAGGAAGGTCTTCGGGGATTGTGATTACGGCATTAATTGGGGGATTGAATTTAACCGGAGATTCGGAAAAAGAATTTGGTGATTTACGGAGTTTGTTTTCCCACAGAAAAGTATAATAATCATGATTATAATTTCGACTAGTAGATATAATCTTATTGAACGTGGATCGATGGCAGTTCAAGAAAAGATTAGATTTCGATTCAAGAATGGTAGGGGTTAGTGAGTCAGCTAAATTACGGTAATGTCTTATAGTCGTATGAATAAGATTAAAGGAACAAGAGCGAAGAGTATTGTTGACCGAGGTACTCGTAGGTTGTGAGTTGGAACAGAAAGTAGAATTGAATTTTAAGATGTAACCTTTTGGGACATGTTGGTGTCGTATGCATTTCATTAAAAACCGTATATGTGTGTGATACCGAGTTTTTTTGAGGATCGTAGAGAAATACTGAGTAGCTAACTCAAGAGTTGATGGAGATAGAAAATGGAAATATCTTTGGAATCTATTAAAAAAAGATGATGTAGTAGTAGTGGACATTGTGAATTTATGAAGGAATAGGAAGCGTAAATGGATAATAATAATGAAAATGAGACGCTGAGTGAGGAGATAAATAGGTAGAACGGAAGGAATGAACTCACTTTAAGGGCTCGTAGTCGATGATCCGAATTGGTCCACGGGTATTCTTGGAAAAACGGGAATCTGCTTAACGTTTCGAACGTACGTTCTTCTTCAGAAGCAGGCTTGTTGAATGGCGAGAATTTTGATTGTCGGTGTCGAATTAGTTCATGCATAGGAGGGAGGGAATCAGGGAAAAATAGATGGCATAATCGTTTCGTACCTCGGTAGAAACGATTATGCCATCTATTTTTCCCTGATTCCCTCCCTCCTATGCATGAACTAATTCGACACCGACAATCA
Organism: Desoria tigrina; assembly: GCA_906901685.1. Lineage (NCBI taxonomy): Eukaryota > Metazoa > Arthropoda > Collembola > Entomobryomorpha > Isotomidae > Desoria > Desoria tigrina. Next base: position 3,848,497 of record CAJQTU010000010.1, on the reverse strand, counting down.
AAATTCTCGCCATTCAACAAGCCTGCTTCTGAAGAAGAACGTACGTTCGAAACGTTAAGCAGATTCCCGTTTTTCCAAGAATACCCGTGGACCAATTCGGATCATCGACTACGAGCCCTTAAAGTGAGTTCATTCCTTCCGTTCTACCCATAATTATACTATCTTATTATACTATCCATATCTATGTCCCATAAGATTAATGTTGTATTAGAAGCATAGCTAGATTGCGATATTAAATTCACTTTTGTAAATTCAACGGTTATAGTTCATTATATATACCGTACAAGTAGACAACAAACAGTTATACTGCAATATATAGGCAACAGTTATATGAATGTGAAGTTTCGAATTTTTTGTGAACGATGTGTGTGACCGATTTTATCAGAAAACGATAGGCTTATGGCCAGGCAAACGTAGATCCAAAATGTAAAAGAAAAAATTTAAAAACTTCAACCGTTCGACCACTAGAGTGCAACCGGACGGACGGACAGACGGACGGACGGACGGACGGACGGACGGACGGACGGACATGATGAAAGCATTAAGGGGTTTCACCCCTTAACAAGGGATTTGTTGTATTCGAAAGGTTCCTCCGAAGTTGGTTAAAACTAAATCGTAGAAACATAAAACTCTAAGACTTGTCGGTTACTGGATTTTGGCGTTTAACATACAATCGGTTCTGGGCGGAAAAGTGTAAGGGCGGGGAATGATGGGCAGGAAAAGATACACGGCGGGGAATGATGGGCGGGGAATAATTGGCGGGAATTGATGGGCGGGGAATGATGGGCGGGGGTCATCCGTATACCGGAGCATAACACCAATGCCAACCACCCAAGAAAAATAAGGTTAAGTAAGATGAAGAATATTCCTTTTGTTCTTTAGAAATCTCTCTAGGTGCTAGGGCCTTTTTCCATCTCTTTGAGCTCTGCTCTTGTAGGATCTCTGTCCTGTTTCAAATTGATACAAATTTTCATACTTTTCTGCCCGTCAAGTTCTTGAAATTTAACTGTCTACGAAAGTGTAAAAATTGAAATGGATAAGGATTCTTGGATGCTTTTGTTTTGACATTTTAACTCAAAATTTGAGATGGTTGGTAGGCTGGAGCGTTGGAAGTGACACTGGCTTAGTCAGGGTGACCTGATTTTGCGATACGGTTAAATTAAAATGAGAATACACGATTTAGTTGATGTAATGACTCTATTGTGATTGATGGTAATATGGTGCATTCAATTCATGGCATAATCGCATATTGCACTTCATTAGCAAGACTTGTGTAGTCGTATTTAGATAGATTCGCCTAATTGTAAGATCGTTCGAAGCTGCTTATAGGATTGGGATAAAGTATTATGCAGATGATTCTGTAGATTTGAATTCACATTGAGCCTATTGCGTTTGTGGGTTCCAAGTAATAGGGATAGGGATTCAAAACTTATACAGTTTTGTAAGGAAATATACTAGAGTTACTCTCCTTATCAACAAACCCCACAAGGAGATAGCTACATAAGTCCGAGCAACACTAGCTATGCTTACTTTTGGAACAGTCGTAACGGTTCCGCACCCGGATTGGTTTAACACGGATCCTTACCGATGTTGTCCAAGCTCTACGAACAACCCTCGGCAACCAGTAATGGGGTCAATGCTAATATGCAAAATAAACACGCACGCGCAGAAACACAAGGGTTAGGTTTAACAGCCCTAATGAGAAGACGCGTAGTGCTCAAGCCTATACTGACAATAATCGTAGTCGTGAGGAAAGGCTAATTATACTAACAATGGCAACAACACTAATTGATAAGTAATTGAACGTAGATAAGAGTAAATAGGGGAAAAGGGAAAGGGCGTGGTAACCCTTGTTGGGCTCTTGGTACGAGCGGGCGATAGGCTTGGTGACCTACGGGAGTGGGGCTTGGTGACCCCAGCTTTTAAGCTCTGTGGCGAGACAAGAAAGCTCAGGGCTTGGTGACCCCTAACTCAACGGCCGATGGTGAGGCACAGAGGAGTCGAATAGGGCTTGGTGACCCCTAGTTCAGCGCCCGTGGTGAGGGTCAGAAGAACCGATGAGGTTTGGTAACCTCAGTGACTTGATCTAGGACGATCAGAGTGACGATTTGGGGAATCGAGAGTTCGGGTAGGCAATTTAGGCCAGGCTGCGGAAACAGACTTGCATTAGTGCAACGATACTGTGGGATAACTACCGAAGGGAATTTGGAGGTTAAGGGCTCTAAAGAACCGGAACATAAATGCCTTGCAACCCTTGCATGGGCTTTGGTTAAATGTAATAGGAAGGTTGCCTAATTGTGGGCGAAATGGGGAAATGTGGGTTTCGTAGGCTCCGTACTACATAGGACGGAGATTTCATATATTGGGTCGGATGTCTCCGACAAGCTTGAGCATTACAGTTTATAAAAACTTTTAAACATAACATTTCACCAATTGTAAAAATAATGTTTTAAGATGTATTCCATGTATAAGGTATATTGCCTTTTAATATTGTGTAATGGCTTAATGTAGCTGTTTAGAATAATTAAGACAATTAATTTGTTGGTTGGTAGCAGATAAGATATTGAATCGCCATCGGTTGGATCTCATCGTATTTTTGGTTCAATCCCGTACGATAAAACTACTTTTTAATTCGGGTGGAGCGGTCTTATTTCAGTATCAAAAAGTAAGTGGTACAAAAATATAACCAACATTTTCCCAAAATCCCTCAAATAATATAATTTAGACACACTATTCCAAATCAAAGCAAAAAGTCCGAGTCAAATCAAAGGAACGTCTCAATCTAGCTCTCAAAATTTACCTCTATTTCTTTCATCTCCAACAAAGGGATGAGATTGATCAAATGGGCAGAGAAAAGTGAATCCGTAAGATCTTTAAGGTCCCTACCACCCCTATTCTACTACGTAAAAAAGAGGTTGGGTGAAAGCAGAGGTTTGCTTATATCAAGACAGACTTCCGTCCAACTCTCGAAAAATATATTATTCAATGTCCATCCAACTTCCATAGATACAGCTCTTCCAGGAACTTCCATACGGATTTACGGATGCTTTTGATGACGGTGGTGGTGGTGGCAGAGAGTAGATCGTAGTTGGTCCTGATTTGAGATTGTAGTAAAAGTCCGAGAGAAGTTGGTCCAAGTAAATTGGATGAGATGACCGAAGTGTTGGAGTAAAAAGGGGATGATTGCACAAAGATTGTCAATTTGTTCTGCTCAATATGGAAAGAGCCTCTGGCCAACTTATCCTCTCCTCTCATTCTTCCATCTCAGTCAACCCACTTAGGCCTATACATACGGACAATCACCCCGGCTCAGGCTTATTTTACCTAAACTTTCGGAACTAGACACAACTTCATCATCAACAGCACATGTACATTCATGAACTCGTCTTTTAGGGAAAAAAACTATATGAGCTAGTCTGGAGTGAAAGTCCAGTCGAGTGACTAACTATTTCCTCTAAATAAATGCCCCCCGATTGGACAAAAAATTGCAATAGATTTAAATAACTGGCCCAATGTAAATGTAGCAATTCCCTTTAACCTCATAAGTCCCAAGAATAGCAACGATGGAGGCTTATAAAATCCCAAGTTACTATGGGATTAAATTGACCTTCCAGCCCGAATTTTGCCAAATTCAAAATCCCCCGTGTCCCCACTTATTGACAAATTAAAAGTACCCCAGCGTCCCAAGTTTTTAAAATAATATTTTTGAAAAAATAAGTTTGTATTTTGGAAGTAAGAGTACTACTGATTGCAATTTCGATTTTAATAAAATTTTTGAATTAAATTTGCTCTGCAAACGATGATAATTACCATTTAAATAAATATGGTATCTCCCCTCTTTCCATTCCCCAACAAAACGGCATTCACCTCTAAAACTTGATAAAAACAACTCACTACAGTATATCATTGCATTATCGACTCTAATGGCATTTTGCTGTACAAATATACTTTCCAAAACTAATTCCTCCCACTACTTTCGATGATTTTAAATCTGAAAAGATTTTTCATTTTTGTAAACGGATTAATTTTAATAAATAAATAAAAATAGGAGTCCACACCCCCACATGAATTTGGTCCCCACCTGATCTGAAACCTGACCCCTCTTTTAAGGGAAAGTAGGCATATTACGAGTGATCACCGTACGATCACCGATATTCAAAGTAGGCCCCTAAATAAAAGAATTCGGCCCCTCATTTTAATAATCTTATAAGTTAACTAATTAGTCATTTGTTCTTTAGAGTTCAAAAGTCTCGAAAAACAGTCATAAATCTATGTATAAATCAATCAAAATCAATCTAATCAATGAATTTTGAAGTACGATTCCTACCCGCTGAATCTTTACTATAATTAAATCTCAATTCCTTTACTTATTTAGAGGCTAACTGTCCATTACGCGAGAAGCCAGGTTTTAGATCAAGTGGGGGCCAAATTCATGTAGCGACTCTTTCCTTTTTATAAGGGGCCTGATTTCATTAAATAGGGACCTGATTAATTGGCACCCTTTGTAAGCCTCAGTAACAGGCAGCTTGTGCTACCCGAAAAGTCAGAATCGATCAACGTTTGATGTTATTATGTCTTTCAAAATTGTTAAGAAAGTCCAAGTATCTTATGAGATATCATGTCATGGATTGGCTTTTTCTTCTGCGGAGGAACTTTGTTTTTAGATTGGCATGGGATAGTGATGGTACCTATGAAAGACAGTGTGAGGTATGAGGGGTTACGCAATGGAGATCATGGTCTCACGGAAAAATGTATTGTGGGTTATCAATGATAACACATCATATAGAAGATTATTTAGCTAATTTAGCTAACATTTCAAATAATTTTTGTTAAAGTTATTGATTACTGCCGCTTATGGCAGGTCATTATTGGCCTGTGCATGGTGGCCTAGTATTTAATATTATAGAGATGAACCTCCTCACTTCTCAACATAATTTTCGAATTTATTATGATTTTTTTTGGTTAATGCCACCATCGGATTGAATAAACGCACAAGTCTACAGTATAAAATTATGGCTGCTCTGGAAATTAAATGGAAATTTTAAATACGTGACATTCGCGTATGTGGGATCCAGAGATTTGTTTGTGAAATACGTGAATGTCGCGTATCTGGGACCCTGGACCTTGTTGCTAAGGTACGCGACCTCGCGTATTTGGGACGCTGGACTTTGTAAAGAGCGTACGTGATAGTCACGTATCTGGGTTCTTGAGCCCGTTGCCAAGATACGTGATTGTCACGGACATGGGACTTATGAGGTTAAACTCTGATTTAAAGGGCATTTTGTCTGATTTTATTTTATGTGTGACTATAAAAGCGCAACAAAGTATTGGATTTTCTATGATGGAAGATTATCTTAAAAACGGTGAGTTTTTTGGAGGGGGAAGAGGTAGCTAATTAGGTATGTTTTCCCTCCAGAATTACTCCATTAAACCGAAATAAGTCTCCACTTCTCGAAATAAGGCTTCCCAAGTCTTCCTCCACATGGGGATTTATTTAGGAGAAAGCGGTAGCGTATTTGGGAAGAGCATAAACAGAGTGTAAGTTAAATTGAAAGTAAGCCACTGGCCCTCAAGCAGTCGCCTTTATCATGAAGAAGTGAGAGAAAGAACCAACTCCTAAATCCTACCTAAAGTCTTGATACACTCGTGGTCCGAATTCCCAATCAAGTTACAACACAATCGACTTGTTCTTTTTAAGGAAAACTACAGCTTCTACTCAGTAGTTGTATGCATGTTGTGAAGAACTTGCTTTAGGTGTTACTGGCCAGTTCTGATAAAAATTAACTTGGATAATGGACAACTCAACTAAGCGTTAATCTGGAAAATTAAGTAGTCTCTTTAATAGGTTAAATACGGCAAAACGGATAAGTGAATACCTAAAAGGTGGGACAATAAATATTAATCAAGTCATTTATCGGAGTTATCCTAACGCTTTTGTACTCGTTTGATATTCATATTTGAATTTCCAATAACCCGACACGATCTGATGCTCAGTACATTTTAATTAAAACCACATCAAACTAAATAATTGGCCTGAGCGTTTACAAGTAATATTTATTATGTAAAATCGTATCCTGTCATTTTAAATTAAAACTGACTAGAGTCCTGCATTCAAAAACCCAGGAACACAAGTATCTATCCACCCTCAATTTCTTTACTATATTATATGGTCATCGTGACAAAAAAAGTTTCTAAGTTTCTATTCCACTTCACTCTACGTAAATCTTGGCTAAATAACCCTCCTAAACTATCTCATCCCTATCCATCTCGTCGTCACACTTTCTCTTCTCCAGATTGAATCAAGCCCTTGCATTTTTATTTCCCCTGTCTGTTCGATAGTAGTCAAGGACCATCCACAACGGTCACAAAGACCGGTCACATCTTGAATCCCGTACAGAAACTGTAATTTGACCTGCCTTTGCTTGAAATCTTTGCAAGATACCAATTCCCACTTGAGACCTAAAGTTCTGGAAATTTAAGGAGGACAAGGCTTCGGAAAAAGCATAAGTCTGGCCATGATAATGATGATGATGGTGGTAAATGATGAGAGAGACTAGGATTTGCAATCGTGTAATCGTATCAAAATATATAGATGAGACAATAGGGGACAAAAATATTAAAGATTCTAAAAAATTCACAAAACTTCTTGAAATATAGCTCCCTGTGGTAGAACCGGGGTAAATGAATAGATATTGCTTTTGTATTTAAATTTTATATGTATATTTTTAGCATTTTATCCCTTTTTACCAAACAATTCGAATATGTTCCATCCGAGGAATGAATAAATAAATGAGAAAGCGGGTATTTTTTTAAGAAAGTGTTTGGTGTTAGGAACACAATCACAGTTTTGCAATATGCCTCCCTTAGGTTTTTACATATTGGTCAGATGGAGGACGAGGTTTTTGGTATGCAGGGGCTTTGCCAAGAACGGGAGAATTTTGTTTGAAACAATCTGGAATGAGAAGAATCTACTTAAAAGTTTGCCTATTTCATTAAATCCTCTTTAAAAAGTGTTTTTCCCACTAGGAAATAGGAATTAATTCAGGATTTTTAAATAACAAATACATTACTAAAGGTAAGGATTGGGAAAATAAATGTGGACATCGTTATTTTTTTATATATATTGTCTTTCCATAAAAAAGTTGAGGATATTGATTATGTTGACAACACTGCAAAAGATACCTAAATATTTTAATGCATTTTAAAGAATTCAGTTTAATATCGGGATATTTTATGCTCTTAAAATGGAAGTAAATGCTACTTGAAGACCTTATAAAACTTACTCGTGATAAATAATTATTATCAATAAATATAGATAATATAGAAACAGTTTTTGGTCAGTAAATTTGGTGCTGTGATGTTCATTTGGTAGAAAATTTATTTCAAACCATCCTATAGAACTAATATAATTGAGACAAAGAAATGTATTCGATTTTAAAACAAATTTATTCATTTGATTAAAACATCGTCAAAGCTAAACCCCGTTTCAATGGCGAAGGAACATGTCATGGTAAATAGTGAGATTTATAACCAATTCAAACCGCTTGGAGGGTTTTGAACTTCAGAAAAATTAATAATAATTACACTAAGGGAATCTCACAGTGAGCTGTTCAATCCTCTGACAAAGGGCATAATAATATATGCATCTTAAGACTATGTTTTCACCGCGTTTCAATACACCATTCCAAACCTGTCCCACGCCTGTCAGCCCTGACTCAATGACGTAAGCTTATATAGATGCATCGTCATTCGTCATACCCGAACAACTCATTTGGCAAGAAAATTGCGATTCGGAACATGCAATGATGAGAGATGCGATTATTTTGTGACACCAACCTGCATTTCTTTCTTCTGCAACTGAAAGAAGAAACCATTCAATTCCGATTAACATTTCCCAAAAATACCTTTCAGTTCAACCGGATCCTTCAATTGATTAGAGGAAATGGGCTCAATTCATGCCTAAAAATGGCGGACATGGAGAAAGAAATAACTTATTAATAGAATCACATCCGCACCCGAAAAGGTCGAACATGCCAATAATGACATAAACGACATTTATTTGTCCATCGTCGGGAGAAAGGATATTATTTCGTCAAGGTTGTCATAAATGTTAAAACCTCGCCATATGCGCCACCCTACACCCGACCCACCAACGTTATCAAGCCCAACTCGTCATCTAGTTCTGGAACAAACTCCTACCCCTCTCTAACCATCCTGGGAAAGCTATGGAGAAAGTTTTTTGTATGTGGGTTATGGGAAAAACAGCAGGCTGAGAAAGCCCTATAGAATACCATAGACGTATGAATAGTTGAAGAAGTAGTGGCGTTTCGGCAGTGGTGGCTTATCAAAATGGCATGTCGAAAATTAAGTCGGTTGATTTTAAATGAGACTAATCGATAGTTCCTGATTTTGCCTTAAATTCAAAGTTAGCTCAAAACTGAAAAAGCATATGTAGTCACCGAAAAATCGGGTTTTTACGCCAATTGTAGGCATAGCTTTCCTATTCGATGTATACGTAACGTCTTATATAGTACAAATGCCCGAAAACGTGAATCAATATCCCCCCGTTGGTCGTGTACAATCACGGGACTTGCCTCCTACACTCGTGCTTTCTAAACTACTATCCTGCAATTCCGGATTTCTCTGGGACTTTCTTTTGCTCGAAATTGAGAGCTCCGTCAAATATATGGGATTCCTTGATTGGACAGGTAGTCGGTTGAAAGTAACTGGAACGTTAGGAAGTTAGGAGTTGATTAAAGAGAAAGTAATAAAGAGTATAAGGACATCCTATTTGCAGAATCCCATATACCGAATTTGCGGCTAGAATTCTATTAACAGACAATATTCTAAGACATTATAAACTTTTTATGATGTCCTATGTTGAAAGATACAGTTCATATACCTCGTCGTAGACGTATTACTTAGTGATGGCTTACGCAACGTCGATTTCGTCATGTGATTACGATTATATTAGATCGGATCGTTTAGGAAATGAGGTAAACCTACCTACTTTCACTTGCCAGAGGTGAAAGCGAGGGAGGCAAGTTCTCAGTTTCATTCCTGCTTTCACTTGAACCGGTTCGGTTAATTTATCTGGTGGACACATCCAGAAGTCAAAGGTAACAAAGTTCATACAATACGCAAATTACACGAATTTAAGGGTTTGACAATTTGATGAGCACATTTTAAATTTAGACAATTGCAGGAAACATTGGAGTTAAACTACACAGGGAAATGGCAGGCCATTTGAAGCAAAAGAAAACCACTCGTTCCTACGCCTTTTCAGTTCATCCGATTTGACCGCAACAGAAGATTTTAAAACATCCGAATTACAAATGCCTCTCCAGTTCCAGTAACTAAGCATTCAAGAATCATGACAATGAATTCGTACCCGGAGGAGCAGTCGAAACTCCTGGCAAAACCCATGGTCATCAGCAACCGAACTACGGATGACAACTACAACCCTGTCAAGCAAATTGCCCTCGATCCTGAAGATAAGGACGAAGAAGCTCGAGTTGGACTCCTGAGCAGCAATAAGGCCAATGGGAATGGAAATCCTGTGGTTTTGGAAATACCTTCGCCCTCTCTTGATAACCAAACATCGGAACCTGGTAAGGCTAAACTAGGCCACCGCATTAGAAGCCCATGGGTCTCTATTTTGACCTGATTCTGAACCTCAATGTTATAGACATATTAAATGTCAAAATGAATTTGCAATTCTGAAAATTTAATGAACCTAAAAATTCTATAATATAAATGCTTGTAATGAAAAATCGGATTGATTTATAGGAAATTGAAATATTGATTTTCCTATGTAGAAAGCACGGAAGGAGGGACAGAGCCGGCTGGAAATTCGAGGAAATTAGTTCTAAAAATTTTGGCAATACTGCTTCTCCTCTATCTCTTTGTCTGTTCCCTGGGATTCCTGAGTGACTCTTTCCGATTGATTGCTGGCAGAGCTGCGGGTTAGCTTTACATTTATTATTAATATTTAAGCAAATCCTCGGTCGATGATGTAGAACCCGATGTGAAATTATGAGTTCTATAGAGTTCCTTCAATCTGATGGTCTGACTGGATTTGTTAAAAAACAAATCAGTTAGAGACATTAGAAAGCAGATTAAAATTTCTGGAGCTTAGAAATGACAATTTTAATTAACGTATTTATTTTTAGTAAAGATCGGTTGAAGTAACTGCATATGGCATGTTAACCGTTTGGAAAAGCTAGTTTTAAAATATCATAGATTTGAATTTATTTGCTAACCGTAGCTCACGATATGAATGGAATAATGAAGATATATCTTATGTTATCATTAAATTAAATTTTTTATTAATATCACACTAATGGCCTTCTGCAATCGAAATTTGTGAAAAACAGGAGAGGTTCTCCAGCAAGAAAAGCTAATCCAGAATCCAATCGTCGGAGTAATGATGGGAATATTGGTAACGGTTGCGGTACAGAGCTCATCAACATCAACCTCCATCGTCGTGTCTATGGTCGCGTCGGGATGTAAGGATCTCACTAAGAAATCCAATTAATTTCTACGAATCCCATTACTTACCATTTAAGACTCATTAATATTTAAATTCCATATCCCATTTCCGGACAGTATTTACAGTTCGAACAGCGATTCCAATAATCATGGGAGCAAACATCGGGACGAGTGTGACAAACACCGTTGTAGCCCTAACGCATATGACGAATCGGGAGGACTTTGAAAGGGCCTTTGGGGGTGCGGTTCTGCATGACATGTTCAACCTTCTTACTGTCAGCAGTTTACTCATGTTTGAACAATTGACGTGTAAGTGTGCTATCTTTTTAAGCAAGGAATAGCACTTATCTCGTGTATTTATAGCATTATCTTAAAAAACATACGGGATGTGTTTAAAAAGTTGAAAAGTTATCCGCTATTGTGTTATTGTGTGTACCCTCAGTCCATGTATAATAGGGCTTTACCAACACGGCATGGAATTAACAGATTAAACCCACCATTAATTAATGTCACACAAACTCCTTGTTTTAAGGATTTGACTAGTCTTTCTAGAAATGGATAGCCATTTTTTGATTGTTTGCTTTCGCTACTGAATGAGGGTGTTATTTAATTTCAGGGGTGTATTATATCAATTAATCTCATAACGGTTAGAAAATTTTTAAAACTTAAATTTAAAAATTTAACCTGATTCTCAGGACTCGAATCTCAAGAAATCATTTAATAATCTGTAACTTATTTATTTAAGTTTTGAATGCATACTTTATGATTATTAAGGCTTTTAAATTTTGAAGTGATTTATTTCGGATGATTGTTTAACATTGTATCCTTAACCGTTGAAATACGGTATACAATACGATAGTAGTTGTTTAGGGATTAGCTTACTTAAACCAATAAGCACCTCTAAAAATTGTGTTAAAAATAAATTTTGTAAACTGCGACCTATGACCGCACTAATTTTTCTAATGTCTGAGGGTAATTTATCCTGCCAATAGCGGATATAGCTTATTTATTTCATTCCTTCACAAATAATCGCTTTACTTCATCAACTACTTCCATATGTTAAATCTAGCTTACTTGGAAGTAACAACAACGAAGCTTATCGAAATGTTGGATTTACAATCCAAAAAGGGTGGAGAGATCCAAGTCTTATCCGTCATTACGAAGCCATTTACATCGCTAATTGTTCAAGTGAGAAAAAAAATCATGATTGATAGCATATCTTTATATTTTTTGAACTCTGGACCATGGGAATAACATCCCCGATGGTTATTTACATTCCCTGTTATGTATTTTGTTTGCTTTGATGTAAAACAGTATCTTGGTTTGAACAGATTGACAAAGAAGTGATCGTTGGATGGTCAATAAATGACCCCAAATATGATAACTCCCGACTCATCAAAGTTTGGTGTAATTCCACGCTAAGATCAACGGCTTTGTCAAGTCCTGGGACAATAACGGATCAACAAGGTTCCGTTGAAAATGCTACTGTCGGTGATGGTACTTCTACTGTTGATATTGGAGGAAAGACTGATGGAACAACTGGCCAAAAATGTATGAAAGCAATAGAGAATGTTTCACATAATTAAATATGATCCGTTATAATTACATGTTTTTGGAGCTATTGCATATTGATTTTAAATTAATTTCTTAAACCCTGAAAATATTTCTTCCGTGCGCATTTGGTTTATTATGGAAATTTATTAAAATTCAAACTTGATTAAAAATAAATAAATTAAACAGCAGTTGTATATATTGTTGCTTAAAAATTTATTTTAATCTCCTCTAGATAGTACTGCTTCAAGTTCGTTGTGGTGTGTTTAATTTTACAATTCTTTTGAAATTTAATTTCTAGGTAGATTCCTATTCAACCTGTTCAACATGGGAGACCTGACAATTGGAATAATACTCCTCGCAATCTCACTCTTCCTGCTATGCGGCTGCTTAATTTTACTCGTCAAGGTTCTATCCTCATTGCTCAAAGGTATATAAATGCACCATGAAACTGATGAAACCCTACCTTCTGAGACATTGTTTTCGAATTCCAAATTCTAGGAATTTCAAGCTGTATAAATGCTTACAAAAATGTTTACAGGGAAATTGGCGGTGGCAGTACAGAAGGCCGTGAACGCAAACATCCCCCACGTACCCTGCCTGACCGGTTACCTCGCCATCGGCATAGGGGCCGTGATGACGATCCTCGTCCAATCTAGCTCCGTATTCACATCCGCTATGACCCCCCTCATAGCCATGGGGATGATCTCTCTCGAACGGGCTTACCCCCTGACCTTGGGGTCAAATCTGGGAACAACAACAACGGCAATGCTAGCCGCATTGGCAACCGAAGGGCCGAACCTCAAATGGTCCATACAGCTGGCCCTCTGTCACTTCCTGTTTAATTTGACGGGGATCCTCCTATTCTATCCGATCCCTTACACCAGGTTCCCTATCCGGATGGCCGCGTGTCTTGGCAGAGTCACGGCAAAGTACCGCTGGTTTGCGGTGTTCTACCTCGTGTTCATGTTTCTCATCTTGCCGATGATCGTTTTCAGCCTGTCCCTGATCGGGAGAGTTGCATTCTACTGCGTGGCTGGGCCCGTGGGGGTCCTCCTAACGCTGGCCTTGGGGATGAACTTTGTGCAGGCTTGGAGACCTACTTCGTTGCCTTTGGAGTACCGGGACTGGAACTTCCTCCCCGAGTGGACCCATAGTTTAGAACCTTATGATCGGATCGTTCAGAAGCTGATTGTACTTTTTGCCAGGACTTGTTGTAAGTCTTGTTGTACTAAGGGTGGGGGGTCATTTGCGAATCCTGAGGGGGATGGGACAAGTCATTTGAGGTTACATACCAAGTCGCCGAGTGATATTGGGATGGATAATCCTGGCTTTACGAGGAATGACCAGTCCTTTGTTCAGTTGGATGTGGAGGAGCAGAGTCGACTTTAGGGATGTTTTTGCTTTCTTCATTTTTATTGTTTTGTTATTGATGACTGGAAATGTAAACCAGTTTATCTTTGGTACACACAAATTAAAATGAATATTGTACGCACTTAAAAAACCTTGTGATTTGACTATTTTGAATGGATTTGAAGGGAGAACAACCACGGTTCTATATATAAATGTGATACGTGATTGATAAAGGGTAAACAGTTTGATTACGGCAGGGTAGCAAAGTTACATTGTATTTTTTAGGTTTATTCGACAGTAAGATTATGGTAATTTTTTTAAAAATTTATTTGTAATAATTTGACATATAACTACGATAATTTTACTCGTTGATTGTTATCTTTAAAAAATTCTTTAAAGACCTCTCTTTATCATTCTATCATCTCTGTAGTCCAGAAATAATAGATATCAATTTACATTTTATTAATTAACTCTGTCATTGAAGTAATATTTATATGTGCTTGTAGATCATGCACTTGTTAGTATTATAAAGTGCAAAAAGCATTTCGTGATCTTTGTCAAATCTACAGATTTTAATCATTCAAACTGTATTTGTCATTTGTAATTATCAACAAGTCCAAATATTTCAATCGAAACCAAAAACGCTTATTAGTCTAGTGTCTACAAGATAATGAATATAACAAGGATCCTTCTAGCTTCAGTGATTATGCTGGTTCATTAATAAATATGTCTCAAATTAACACAACATTATTATTATGAAATGAAACTATGAAAGTTACTGTTCAGAATAGGTTACAGAGTAACCTTTATAAATCAAAGCGAAATGTGAATAGCTATGATATCGTGAATACATGGGCCTTCAGAAATGATTATAGAATTAAAATCACCGAATCTCGTGTCAAATAAATTCGAAAAGTATAAGCTAAGTGGTTTCACTCAAATTGTAACAATTTATTTCGTCTCAGTACACTCTCGTATTGACGAATTTGTGCATAAGAAACTAATTAGCTTGTAGCCATTAACTTCGGAGCTTCTAGATCGCTGTCATGATCATGCTTTGCCCTGTGCTAATTAAGAAATTGCAAATTTTTATATTGAATCTTATTATTTATTCATCACATTCCGAATAAATCTGTCTCTCTTATTGAATTTATCAATTTCTTAGATTCATTTACAAACGGCTATTGGATATGCAATAAATTCAATGCAATATTTCAAACAAAGCAATAACTTGGATTTCGCTTATCTTTAAGGGTATTTTATTGCTCATTAATTATTCGACAGCCAAATTTAGTCTAAAATTCGCCGCAAAATGAAAGAGAATTAAATAAATGAAATCATGTTTACCTTGAAATTTTCAATTCTAATAAACTAATAACAGTAATAACACATTACTCCTACATGTAATAATATTATCTCCATCTCATTTCCTCTACTCTTCCTGATTACTTCCTGGGATTGCCTGATGCTGAAGTAATTGATTCCTCTCCGAATTTCATAAGATCAAGGTCCCTCAGGAAGCCTTAGAAAATCGGGTTCTCTTGCTATATATAAACACACCGGTATTCTATCGATCGGGATGACCTTGCTTGTTTTGTTGAGATTTGGAGAAAAGTAGCCAGGATTGTCGGGTGAAAGAGACAGAAGAGCAAGGAAGATTCGCAGTTTCAATGCATAATAATAATACGTTAGTATTTTATCATAATTAAAAATATCCGTGGTAAATTACGCATATTTATTTTACAACTTTTCTTATGAAAGTACATAAGCAATAAGTTGTTGGAGACTCGGAAATAGTCGAAAATAACATGAAGCTGTCAAACTATAGGTAAAGTTATTTGGAGTATTTTAGTTAAGGGATCATTTTTGTGTCATTTTACACAAAATCCGGAGTAATCACGTTAAAGTGGTAATTTTAATTGTCAAACCAAACGGAATATTAAAAAAACTGCAGTTACAAATGTATGGGTATCGTTTCTAGATTTATTTGGGGATTCTGGAATTTTCTTCTTCAGATGCGCCATTCCCGTATGTTATTTTACCTCATTGATTAAAACAGCTGAAAACAATTAACTGGATTTGGTTAACTCTTGAAATGTTATTCAAAAAATAAGCCTAAAATGAGGTATAATTACTAACTTTAAAAAAATTAAACTAGACGGAGATGCTACAACGAGGAAACTTCTTCAAGACCTTCTTAAAGATTACAATGTCCTAGAACGACCGACTCTTAACGCATCTGATCATTTCGTTGTTAAAGTTGGACTTACTTTGTTACGGATAATTAGCGTGGTATGTATCTTCTTAATAGAATATTCCATATTTTGTGTTTAGGTCGTACTTGAGATATTTTAATTTCATTTGAAGAACGAAGTTGAAAACCACATTGAAACCAACTCTTGGACGCACATGGTACGTAACTAGATATGTTGGATATAGTATGATTTTGCACGATAGCTAATTACTTGAAATGTTCCGACCTGTTATTTCAGGAGTGGAGAGATGCCAATTTGAGATGGGACCCGGCGGAATATCATGATATCAATTTAATCACAATCCCATCGAGTCGAATTTGGATGCCTGATATCTACGTTTACAACCAGTGATTTCTATAATGACTTTTAAATGCTTTACGTTAAGTAACTTTATTCCAACAATAAGATGTGATTTCTTTATTGACAGAGTTGGAAACATTTTCGACACCACTCATCCGACAAATGTAATGGTGAGACATGATGGCAATGCCAGTTATACAACTCCAGGGGTGTTTAAAACCATTTGTATCATGTCGGCCCGGTACTATCCCTTTGAAGAGCATACTTGCGAAATTAAAATGGGGAGTTGGACTTTAGACTCCGATGAAGTAATAAAATATTTTTTAGGAATATACGACTATGCTTCGATTCTAAAATGTTCCTGCAAATTTGAATATATATAAAAAATAATTACAGATGGACTTAGACCTTCTTAATGAAGACGGAGGAGACCAGTCCATTTTTACTACTAATTCGGAATGGGAACTATTAGGTTATTAATAGACTCAACACACTCTAGTTAATAGACTGTTAATTTTTTAAATCTGTTAATTTTTTAAGGATTCCCTGGAAAGCGTACTGCATTATATTACACAATTTTCGAGAAGCCACCTGTCGACCTTAGCTACTTTATTCATATCCGAAGAAAGGGTTTACCGATCCTCTACTTTGCGTATTCATTGAACTTTGTCATTTGTTCTGTTCTCATTTTAAGTTCTTTGATTCCGCCATCATCGGGCTATAAGATTGCCCTTGGTAAAAAAACAAAAAAAGTTACGCATTTTGGTCATTTTAAAAACAATTTTAGTAATTTTTTTTGGATCGATTGATTAACCTGCAGCGATGTTTGCAATGCTACTGTCTGTGGGAGCAATAATCCATTTAAACCCTGTACCTCTGGGCGTTGATGACATTCCTTGTTTAGGTATGAGTAATTTTAGAAAATTGCGTTCTTGCAATAAAATGAACCTAATTTTTGTTATTGCAGTGATATACTTTATGATGCTTCTGCTAGTCAGCCTAGCATTCCTCTTCACAAATGTGATGACTTTTTCCATCTTTCATCAGAAAGGGAATCTGCCTCCTCCGGTATTTTAATCATAACTTGAAGTTAAGCTAATCCGTCATTAAAATCTGTTCTAATTTCAAATATTTAAAGATGAAGACTCTGATGGATAAGTTCTTAACAATCCCGATTTTATCACGGATCTGCCCAACCCGGAGGGAAATTGAGACGTTAGGAGGAATGGAAACGGAAATGTCCCCTCGACGTTTGAGGGATAATGGAACGACTGTAACGGGCGTCGACATTTTGCCAGAGTTAAGTTCAAGGATTGACGATCTCCGGTATTTCCTCATCAAGCAACTGGAAACGGATGGTTTTGGGATAATTAATGACTGGAAGTTCCTTGCAATGATCCTGGACAGGATGATATTTATCTTTTGGACGAGTTTTATTTTATTATTTTGCACCGTTGCATTCCCATCCTTTCCCGTTCCTACAATTACGATTTCGCATTTGAAATAAATACATCATGAAGCTATTAAGAAGTTCGTTTTAAAGGATTTTAATAATAATCATGGTCATTTTTTGAGAAATATATCAACCACTTTAAATCTATGTTTTTTAATTGCTTAAATACAATCACATTTATGTTGGGAATGGACATTTCAATACTTAGACCGGTTACTGACAACGAATTTTGAAGGATGGATCTTATCAATCGAAAAAGTACATTAGTTTGGGAATACACAAGTACGTCAACCTATTAAACTTTTACACAACAAGATAGTCTGAATTCTGTGTAATTACATGGAGTGTCAACCGACACAAGTAAATACATTTGTCAATTCCACTTATTTATGCGCACCTGGAAATACACCGGTTATGAATTACGATATACTGATTGTGTCGATTTGCACACAACACAAACTCTTGAGATAAAACTTATCAGGTTTATGTCCTTTACGTGTAACTGTAAACATCCCATATCAAATCCAGCTAGTTTCCACGCATTTGTTGGGTGTTTTTTTAAGTTTTAATAACAATCATTTTTGAGGACGATAATATGGCGGAATAAACATATACGATAAGGTTGGCGACTGTGTAGATTGCTGCAACGCAGACATCAGACACTGACAGGAGAGGTGTTACTTCAAATGAGATAACCTGTGGTTTTTTGCATCAATTTGCAAAATTGTTAATTCTGTCGCATTAAGCTGTTTAATTTGGATTTTTTTAGGCATTATAAAGCTCAAGTCTCAAGTGCATATCATGTATGTATTCCCCCTGAAATCTGTTGCCGATTGGTTGTTAAATGATTCTGGCCCAATATGCCATAACAGACATAAAGTCTACATACAATACAACTGAATAAAGTAATAGAGACCAAAAATTAATTGGAGGCTGAAACAGTAGCAAGCTTGGCACCATTTGATTTTGATAAGATGATTTAATCCTGTGATACGAATAAAAAATATTAATCATTTCGTAATATTTACTACGGGATTTCTTTTTAAAATATGGTTTAATCATTTAAAATTAAATTGAAGTATTATCAACTAACTATAAACTGTTAAAAGTATGATAAAATAATTAATTGAAACTAGTCAGGCATGAGGAGCAGGCTACACTTTTTTAGCGTATGTTCCATAAATGATACAAATTGATATTTCAAAACATTTAGGGCTTAAGTGTAATTACAGTAACAATACTGTATTAAAACCGTAGTATACCTATACAACAGATTGCAAAATCGAAATCTCTTGTTTTTAAGGCTTGTTACTGATTTACATGATCTATACGATGATTATTTGCCTTTTCCTAAATCGCAATTGTCCAAGTAAATTGAAGCCGGCTGAAATACTTTAATTCCCACTGATATGGCCAAGGTTCAAACGATACAATAAAATCATAACAATAAGTATCCCTCAACATAAGAATCAAATCATCATCATTAATTCCGTATTTAAAGTTCTCCAATAACAGTCCGAACAGACCGTTTTACATATGTGTGTCCCATGTATTGATACGGAAATAAGTGAAACGCATATAAAGCATCACAATCACTCTGCTATTTGGTCATTTGACACCAAAATTGAGTTATCGGAAGCACATAAATAACCCCATATCATGTCTAATAAGCATTGTACTTTTGCTTAAGAAAGCAAATATAATCAAATAGTATAGGAATCGATTACAAACGGCAATTTATCTGTCTGAAAAGAGAAGTATTAGTTCCATTGTTTATCAGCTCTCTTTTGTTTTGCTAGACTTTGTGTAATTAGAGTATAGGTTATTGGCAGATATGATATATATTATGTGTCCATGATAGACATTAATAAAATTCGTAATACAGCATGCAATTCTTCATGGTATTATCTAATTGATGAGAGATACTAGTCAAAACAATAACTGAAGTTGTTGATGGAATTATCCCATTAAAAGTTTATTAGCATGTTAACATAGATTCCTATTGTTTTTCATCACCCAATTGGTGATTCAAGTAGGCATTAATCATTCACAGAAAGGTTGTAAATCATTATCAATGTTATGAAAAGGATTGTTTTATACACAAATTCAGACCGAGCAACGAAAATAAGTTCGATAAATAATAAAGCTGAATAATGTGCTTTTGTGTATTCTGTTGTATGCAAATTTGTCATCCCCATTAGGAAATTCCAATAGTCTCTCATCCGGTTCCATTTCCTTCTTTACAAACTGTATTCTGCGATAGATTAAATCATGGACTTAATTTTTATCGTAAAAGCTAAATAAGTCGTCATTAGATTACTCATTAAACGATTTTTTTAATGTGTACGAACCATCTCTATTGAAATACAATCACAGTTAAAGCAGAATCTTTGCAATCTTTTATTATACAAAAATAATTCAACTTGGGCAATATCGTACAACGGCGTTAAAGCCAATTAAACCAAAAGTGAAAGCACTCCAACTTTCTCCCATCTCAAAAACATCCAATCCAAACTCATCCAAATTCAAACCTTCTTCATACTAATTAATTAGTTAATTACATCTTCTATCTCAATAGCATCCACAAACTTAATCAATTTCGATAGATGTAGAGGCAGTCTCGAAAAAATCTCTCACTCTCCCAACTTGATTCTCGAATATATACACATCTCGAAGCATTTACCAGTTGTCCAACCCAACATTTAATATCCTACACATTATCATATCAACTAATAAAGTGTTCAGTGTTACGTCATATCATATCAAGTCTACATAGGCAACTACATAGCCTTCTATAAAATCAAATCTTCCAACATCTTCAAAGTCTTCAGGAGAGAGGAGTCGTTTCGTCAGTCCTTGGCCCAATGTCATTTCCGTAAAAATCCTCACCAACTCTAGATTCTACATGCTCTCAGGACTAAGAGCTGGCAGAGAGGGTGGTAAGTGTAAGGGGATCACAGATAGTTCTTAAGGACTTGTACTTGCTACAGATCTCGAGACTTGGATATTATTGAATCCCATCCAATTCCTATAGCTCAACTTGGAGCAGGATTTCAATACGAAATAATGGCCGTAGCTCTTGGCTAAAAAACTAGAAAGAAATCCCTAGAAAACTACAAGATCTTCTAAAGACTTGTTCCTAAGATCCTTAAAATGCTTTAAGAAGCTCTGTTCTGGCACTGCCAAAGCGGTTAGGGGGAGATCTTCGAATGTTGCTTTTACTCGCCTTGTAGAACGGACTGTTTTATAAGTATAAGACTCGTAAAAGTGGTCCAACCACCTCCAAAATACATATAATCCACTACCCACTTGGTTAACTTGTATTTTTGGTGGAATATATAGTGGAGGATAGAGGTTTCCTATATGGAATCAAGTACACATTTAACATAAGATGGTGGAGTGGGTTTTGTAGAATGGATCTGTATTCTGTGGATCTGGCCAAATGCAACGACACCAGCAACAACAGTCAGTCAACCATAGGTAACCTTTTACAACGAAAGAGCCCATCGATTTTTACTATTAGGATCAGAGGATTGGAACATTCTCTTACATCGTTTTAACATTCGTTTCCCCCCAAATAATTTACAATCATAATAATAATATATATAGAGATAGATATTATTTGATTTGATTTGATAGGATTGGATTAAAATAAGATCCGCATTTATAGATAGGAATAATATTTAGTAAGAGTGATTCCAGCTTACAGTGTCGGGATATTTTAGAGTAAAAAGAGCGAAAGAAGACTCTGGTGTGGTGCATTTGCGAGAGAATTAACATTTTAACGTGGTTGTAGGAATAATATTAATCTGCACAGTATAATAATTTCGTACCGAGAGTAAGTGACTTAAGCTAAGAGTATGTGACTTCTAATATGATAATTTTTAATGGATTAATAAAGTGTAAGTAATTTCATCCAGATGAGCCTTGGAAATAAAGATTTCCGAATATTTTTCCAGGAAAGTTTTTACAGGAACTTTGGAAAAAGTAAAAGAACTCTAAACAACTTTTAAAAATACAGAGCATTTTTTTAGTAAATAAAAACGGAAAGTGAAACAAGACGTTAGTTAAATTAACGTTTGTGGATGGTTTCACAGTGTTGTTTATGGATTGTTTGGAACATTTAAATAGCTGTTGTGGATGTTGGAAATTGGACAGTTTTGTGAAATAAAAGATCGATTGGATTGGGAAATAGTAAATGTATTTTAATGTTTGCTGGATTCTTTGGGAGTTAACTTTGGATGATTAAAAAGGTAATTTTCATTTATTATTTAAAGTGCATTTCTAGGATTTTTCTTTTGGTGAATAGAAAGTTTTGAGAAAAATAACACAAATAGTAAAATACTGATGATAATTTGTAGGTTATAAAGGGAAAATTTATGAAGATCATTTGAAAAGACAACGAAACCATTTAAATTAAAAGATTAAAACGTAACAAACAGCATTATATTATAATACCTAATTAAACCTAGTAGATATTTTTGCTTTCATTTGTAATTTCTTAATTAATTTTAAAAATCATAAAGAAACATAACTTGTAATAATTTCCAGTTTTCCTGTAAAGCTGTAATGCATCTATTTCATATTTTCACTTGCAAAAGAATAGTTCTTAAGAGTCACCTGCCAACTGTATAATTAATTGGCACACACACCTGTGCGACCTGCATTTATGAATCATCTTTCAACTTTGAGATCTGAATCATTGGGTTTGCAAAACCTTTGAACTAAATTCGAATAGCCTTTTGTCTAGATTATTCCACGCGATAGGTTTTATCTAAAGGTAATTTAAATAAATCATCAATCATCACAATCCATTTTTATCCCCGAAAATTAAGCAATTAAAACATTTAAAATGTTTAGATCGAAGCCTGCAAAAAGTATCTACAATTAGTCGCAACCCCCATTCAAATCTAAATTGATATTTGCTAAATTTGAAGGCTCATAAAAACCAACTACAACCCAATAATGAAACAACACCGGTCAACATTACGTTAAAAAGCACAATATAAAGCATGCTTTACAATTAAACATTCAGGATTTTAACAGGGGTGTCCTTACGCCATACAAAGCAGTTCTTCAGCAGTTTCCATACTATCTCCATAAAAATTAGGGATTATAACCCGAACTATCTGGTCTCGGTTCCGGTTCGTATTCATAATCAAAGATCGAGAGTTGTAAATTCTCTTAGAAAAAAATACACACATGCATCCAATGCATCTGAATTTACAATATTTACAGAAAAATATATTCCACATTCCGTAGACTACTACATCCCAATCATGTAGCGAATAACGATGCTGCTGCTGATGATGATGGTTCCATTGTTTTTCCTCAATTATCTTTAATTATGGAGCATTGAATGGAAGTGAAAGGGTTCAGGAACCTTGTCCAGTCAAACTAGTCACAGTAGCCTTCCGACACGTTAAATTTTTGTAAATATATCGTGTTGGATTTACAAGAAAAAGTTGTAAATTGCACTTTTGACTAGATACAAATGTATGGTTACAATTTATTGATATGCTCTGCAATATGTAATGGACACTTGGAAGGGCGTGAATTAAAAAAAAATGCTGCTAATGTAATTATGTAATCCTACTTCTTGGAACTCGAGAAGTATGGAAAATAGGAAGCAATGATTGCGATTGTTAAATATAATTGCTACTATTTTATCTCTTTTAAAGAAAAACCTGAAAGAATACTTGGGTCAAGCTGCTTTAAGTTTCAATAATTCAAAGGAATATTCAAGCTAAACTACATTTGCGAGTTTCTGTTTTATTAATATCATCTTTAAACACGTGTCATTTCGGATTATATAAAGCATAATCTTAGGCTAAATAGCCTGACTAAATGTGTAACTACTAATGAGTGACATTACTTAAGCATTTTAATTGAAGAATGTCTTGAGCTTTTAAGTTAAAATCATGACAGCTAAAAATAATACGTATAGATCATTCCCAGTCCGAAAACCAGCTCCAAAATTCCGAACCTAATAATGAATAATACGAGCCTGGAGAGCAAGACAATTTCCCAAATGGTCCCAAATTCCAAAACTACGGATGATTTGTAGCCAAAAAATAAGAGGAAGAAGGGAAGATTAGGAAATTGGAAAAGAAAGGTGTATTTTCAACCAAGAATTCCATAATAAAAAATGAATCCAAACTCCAAGATGAGTTATTTATGTCTGGGATTTCGAATCCACAAAGAATCCTGCAAACTAACCCTGCCTGATTTACTTTATCGGAAGAAATCAGGCTGAGAATTCTTTCACTCCCTCGGAACTCGTAATAAATTCTGCTTTTAATTATGATTTACGATTTCACAAATCAAATTAAAACCGCAGGCACGAAAGGACCAAAGAACTAGGCTTTGTTAGATTCCTAATATTTTAAATATTTAGAAAAGCCCAGCCCTGTCTACTCCATTATTCGAGAGTTGTCCGGTCGTAATCGCAATCCATTCCATTACATTACTAGCTCGCCTATATTATAGTAGAAGCAGCGAGCTTATGATCTCGTCCCAGTCCAGTATCTATTCATTTCATTAACATGATTACCTATTACTTAACATATACAAGCTGGAAATCAACATGTGCTTGCTTGCACTTCTTCGTATTTTAGATTTATTTATTAGTTCCATGTCTAGAGCATCAACTTTAATAAATAATTTTTTTTCCTCTCGACTTGATAGAAGGGAAGTATAATAGGGATTGAAGTCTTGTACTAAACTTTAATAATACCAACCCTCTCTGGTTTTGAATATAAATAACCCTTTTTGTAGGGAAGGACTGGCTGCAGTTTTCTAACCTCTCTTCCTGGAGACTCATAAATCCATCCTCTCTCTCCTAAGAAACTACGGCTACCACCTCCTCTCTCAAAAACTGCTCTCGGATTGAAAAGTTAATGGTTAATATAGTTAATAGACGGATAGAGAATGGTAGTAGTTAGTGGTAAGTTGTAAGCGTTTAAGAATATTCCCTTAAAATTAGCTAAGGGTTCTCTCTCATTCCATTTCATTTAATACTTCAGGATTTCTGCCCAAGACTGGGCTGAGGGAAGGCACGTAGGATCGTAGAAATATGGCCGAAGACTCGGCTAG
Organism: Desoria tigrina; assembly: GCA_906901685.1. NCBI lineage: Eukaryota > Metazoa > Arthropoda > Collembola > Entomobryomorpha > Isotomidae > Desoria > Desoria tigrina. The sequence goes on along the minus strand of CAJQTU010000010.1, from coordinate 3,823,999 downwards.
AGTTCAGACTGGTTCAGATTTTAAATCCTAGTATAAACGCTTTTTTAAGGTCTATATCCGGAGTTATGTTCATAGTTTGTATAGTATCCTTGTGCGTAGAATAATAATAAACTTAGAGAGAGAAGGGCACTTGAAATGTTCAAATCTTCAAACTTCAATGAACTTAGTATTACTATGTGATTATTATAAGGTTTTTGGAAGATAGGCTGACCAAGGAGAAGGAGCTATAGTTTCGAAAAGGTAGGTCTGGTCCGGAATAGGGTTTAAATAAAAGATCTACCTTTGTACAGGTATGTAGAATGTAGGGTGTAGGGCTAAGTTAGTTAGGATCAGGTAAAAACGTTGAGCGTATTTATTATTATTACTTTTCTCACAAGAAGAAGGGCTTGAAGGAAGCAGGTAGTAAGTTGAAGGATGTTACGGGAATTTTAGTTTAAAAAGGGCCATGTGTACGTGTTTATAAGAGCCTTATATTTTGAAATTTCCAAATCCTGATTCGAAATACAAGTAACTTACAGTTCAAAATGAAATGTATGCATGCACTCCTTCATGAATTTTTCCTTGTAAAAGTATCCAAAAATAACATGAATCACCACGAGGTAGACACATTATTTGATTTCCTTAACCCCTGACCTCTCTTTAATACGAATTTGGAGAAATCCAATTAACCCTCCTACTTCCCTCTCGTTTAAATTTTAAAATCCGTACTCCCAATTGCGTAAGCATCCTCCCCCTTTCAAAACCGGAAGATTTTAAGGATTTCAAGAACATCGACTGAGGAAAGGGCCTTTGATGTGGTCGTTGCATGATGTTGAACACGGAAATTCCGTTCATTCGCTAGAACCCTCCGAGTATATGTTTTTCTTAGGTAGGGAAGTTTGAGGTCATTCGATCACCTGGAGGTAATGTAATCCGTCTCCTACACGGACTCTTCCAAGTCAGGGAATTCGGAACAGGTTTTAAATAAGACAATTTGCTTTCGTCAGTCGGGCTATATAATCATGTTAGTTGGGGACATGGACAGTTTTGTGTCTCTTCTCGGCCTGAAGAAGGCCAAGAAGATCCCCAGTCCTCCATGTGCATGTATATTGAATTATCTCGATGATGATGATGATCAAAGCTCATCTTGTGGCTTTGTGCACACAGATTACCTCATTTAAGCCATTAGCTATGGACATAAAGCTAGAAAAAGCTCGAATGCTTGGATTGTTGTTGTTTTTTCTCAACATCACCTTTTGTCTATTTGTATTTTGAACCTAGAGTTCGATACCGTAGAACGTAGATCTCTTAGAGAGGTAGAGTCGTCTCGAGTGTTGAATCTTGAGACGGTTTTTGGGCTTGGGTTTGTGGTTTTATTCCACTTTTTATCAACCATAAGTATCCCATTTCATTCTTTATTTGATTAAGAATTAAGTAACAGGAGACTTCTTGTTCGGAGATATTGAAGTCGTGTGTGGATGGATGTAGGTTCTTTAGGTTACATATGGTGTTCCCATTACATCATTTTTATTCCTACTCTCATTCCTCCTCGGTAGTTTATGACCACTCAACTGTTGGAAGCGTGGATTCGTGATATTTTCCAATTTATCTTTAGTTTACTTTCCACATTTTTAGATTAAAGTTTGTCTTGGAAAGTGCAGTTTTGTTATTAGTCGAGTACTATGCCCAATGCCCACACTGCTCTCGAGTACTTTTACTCGATTTATATATTAGCTTTTGGCTGAGATGAAGCTCTCATTTCTCTAAGTTGTGGCTCTGGCCTTTCAATCTTCTTCAAATGTCTTGGGGAATGAGGTATCGAGTATCGGGAGTATTTGTAGTTGCTTTTTGTAGGCCATCATAACATAAATGAAGAAGAAGGGCCTCGAATAATGCTCGAAACCTATTTCTTTTATTGACAATTCCCACAAAAAGCCGGGACTTCAAAGGGTTTGTAGTCTTTAGCATTATTAGGAGTGTTAGGAACTGAAGATTAACATTTAAAATGGCTTTGAGAAGGAATAGCCTAGAAAACTCACGGTTTCCCGACTTGATTACAAACAGAAATGCCGAAAAAGGTGCGAATTAGTCCTTGGAACAATAACTTTAAAGAAGGTAGCTTTTTTCCTCTGTCCAGAATCTCTGGAAATTGATTAGGAAAAAATGGTGGAGACTTTTAGGCTTCAAAATCAGAAATTCATAACACTTAACCTGCCAACTCCCAACTTCCAGATTCCAGACCCTCATTTACTCTCCTAATTTTTGACCAGCGTAAATCATAAATTCTAATTTTCCTAGTTGTTCTTATTGCTACTTTAATTCCAATTTTTATTACAATTCAAAGGGCAATGATGTGCAGGCAAAGTTGGCCAGGTTTTTTTCTCCCGTAAAACTAGAGTTAGATGATCCTTGATAGGAGGAGAGAGTTGAATGATGTGGATGTGAGATTGGGAGAGATAATGTATGTATAAAAGAATTAAAAATAATTATTATCAAAGAAAAAGGGCTCTAGAAAAATGGCCAAAGGCCATGTTAGTAGAGTTACAATCTTCAAAACTGGTGGAGGTAATCGGAGTACACACAGTGTAAGATAAGTGCTTATATATATATACGAGAATAATATCGAAAAACTCGAAAAAAATAACGAAATACGAAGAAGCTGTCAGACCGTTCGTTCGTATATATCAATCCATAGATTATTTAACACGACCTAGCCGCAGTACCCCTTACAACCTACGATTCCTACCTGTTCAGTGTTCGTAACTTTTTACTATATGAAATGGTCATTACAAAGCCTGTAATTAAGTGGCGCCTGAGAATCTTATTATTTCTAGATTTCTAGTGTAGCTGATGATGATCTAGGCAGGGGATCAGGCTTAGGATTTTATATCAACTCCGTCATCTTCTTCCGTACTTATTATTCGGCATGGCATATTCCATTCAACTCCCTTTGATCGACGTAGCCAAGGCATTCCGTTCATAGACAGGCACATGCACAACACACACACACGCCTCGCCTTATCGAAACTATCAGATTATTCATCGATTCTTTGTTATTTCTAGTTACTCGGACCATTCACAATTCACTTAGAATGTAATCGGGTCGGGGTGGGTTTAGGGTAACTTTTGCCCGGGTATTTCTCCGAAAAATGTTGGTCATTTAGGTGGGAACGGGAAGGTCATTTATTTTGTACATTCATCGTGGAAAACCCTTAAGACTAGAGGAGTTATATAGCCTGTGGTATGGGTTTGGTTGCAACCTGAGCTGCATTTTGAATCGGTTTTTACGGGCGTTTTTTTTACTGAAACTTTTGCCTCTGGTTTGGCATGATTGAAATTCCTTCAAAATGTATTGAGAATTAAGGAATTGGAAGTGACCAGTCCTTCTCCCTTTCCTATACGTTGTTACAGTAATTTAGTAACGAAGAATTGGTTCTGACTGGAAGAGTAGGTTAGGTTACAGGACGGGTTCATATTTTTGAAAAAAAAACTACTCATTTTTCGAAATGAATACATATACAAATGGGCCGTTTGGCCGAACATGACTCCCTACATCGAGGGAACAGGGATAAAAGTTAAGGAATACGAACACGTTCGACTGACACTTTGACAACTGATCCAGCTGGGCCTTCGAAGCCTTTTCTGGCTCAGTTCGGGAAGTTTCGAAAAAAAACTAGCCTGGTTTTGATTCTGCTGTACATCCAAAATATGGTGTAGTTAGTTAGTTATGTATGGTAATATGCATAGAGACAAGGTATATCATATTTATGAATATTTTCTCAACAACCAACAACAGACAACATGCTCATTCCTCACTGACTTTTGACTTCCTTGCCTGACTTGCTCCTCAAGCTACCAATTATAGCTTGAAATCTGACCAAAATCCGTAAAAGTTTTAATGAGTTACACGTTACACAACAGAGAAGAGAGAAAAGTTGCTTGTCAGTAGCAGGAATCGAGGGAACAGGCAACCAGCATCAAAATTAACATCATAACAGGAGTAGCCCTAAAGGCTTATTAGCTTCCAACCTTTCTTTCTCGTTAAAAAAATTATTTTTAACATAGGCTTGCTCATTAAAATTTACAATTTCAATTGTAAAAAGCTGGATATGTATACCTTTATAGTTCTGGCTTATTATTGCAATTAGTTATGCAGTTTTGGGAAAGGTTAATTATTTAATATCATAATAAAAATCCAGTATTTATTGGAAGTTAATCAAAAGAGTGTGAATACGGACAGTGTCAATTTTTAAATCAAGAAGGTCAAAAGTGGGACGATAGTACTTTTTTATCCTTTGTTGGAACAAATAAATTATTCTAATCTGACGATTTTCCTGTAGTTTATTCCCTCTTTATTGCCACGGGGGGATTATTTCTGAGAATAATCAAGGAATTTGGGATTTTTTTTTAAATATTTTCTTCAAGCCAAGTTTGTACCTTTGTTATTAGTTCATCTCCAGAATTAGGTATTCAAATCTCTGCTCAGGGAATTCCTAAAGTGTCAATTTTTTTAGCTTAAACCTAGAAGGCCTTCTAGCCGTCTAGCTCAAGACCGATTTCGAAACCGATCCCCAGACTGTCAGAAAAAAAGAGTTATGGAATGCAATTTATCTGTCTATAATCTGTAATAAATATCTTTGAATAAAAAAGGGAGGGCAGATAGTAGATAGATTTAGATTTTTAATTTCCTCTCAAGTTTGATCCTTCTTATAGTTTATAGTTGATGGTTTGATGATGATTAAAGAATTATGACTGCTTCTTCTCTATTTCCATTCCTGTCCTCGTAGACATCTATTCTAGTGCCTTTGTGAGATAGAGAAGGAGGTAGATTCCAGTTGATTAGATCCTTCCAAATGATACTCAATATTTTATACTATCATATGAATATTAATATGCAAAGTATGTAAGAATGGCTTGACTGCTGTAAAAAAATTGAGATATGACGTTGTATTTGGAAGTGTATGAGATGAATCCTTAAGGCTTGACATTCATCAAAATTACAAATTCAGAAAAGACAGGCAGACTTTCCTGATCGGTCCTGAAGGTTCGAGACAAGCCGGTCATCCTCCTCTTCGTCGTCCTTTTACGAATTAGAATTCAAAAACATTCCTGGAGGAATTCATGAGGAATCAGTTTATTAAATGCATTTCCTTTGAATTTCTAGGACTCTGAGCTGATTGTGAGAGCTGTAGAGTAGGATGTAGAGATTGTATTATTATATTGTATTACACACAATTGCATCGGAATCTCGAGGAAAAAATCTTTTGATAGCATTTAATAATTATAAAAAATTGTATACAATAACCCTTTCAATTTCAATTCGTATCGCATCTATCTCAGGAAGACGAAGAAAGTAAGAAAATATTTTTTGTTCTTCCTTGGCTCGAAAAAGGGAAGATGCTAACGAAGTAACAAGTAGTAGCAAGTGCTAAAACGGAATGCATTAGTTTGGATTCAAAGGTTTGTAAATACAAATCGAATTGTACAAGACAATTAAGGACCAACCACCACCACTACCACTACTGCCGCCGCCTTGGACAACTGATCTTTTATATCGTATGGAAGGTTTTTTCCATGGATATAAAATTAAAATATTATGTAGAATAAGGCAAGGCCAGTTGTGGTGGTGGTGGGGATTGCTGTTAAAGTTAAAGAGATGAAAAAATTAAATGATTTGGTAGTGAAAATAATTTTTTTGATAGGGTGTTTACCACCCCGGTATCATCTGTATATATAAGGATACTTTTAACTAGTATAAACGGTCGGACTAAGGACCAACTTTTAGTTAGGGAGAATAAGACAGAAGAATCTCAAGTCGAGGTATTATATTCCATTGTGAGAGATGAGGGATGATGGATATTTGTGTAGAAAAAAATCTGTAGTCGGCGCCAGTAAGGCCTGATCCTTCGGTTTGTAAAGATCTCTAGTCGTATTAATTCCTATGTGAGGAATAGAATAGGGCTTCTTCTGATCCTTTGAAGAAATACTTCTTGGATTTCACACTCTTCTTAGTCTTTGATGAAGCTGAAGGCTCATTTCATCTTACACATGGTCCTCCGAGTTTGGTCTTTCGAAGTAGAATGAAGCGTTGCAACGCATGTCGAAAAAGGGTGAAACCACTCGAAACAAGAGTCGAATAACATTTAAAGTCGTTGTCCAACACGTTTTGGAGTTGGAAACGCTTCATTCGAGAATCTTACAGTTGGCCCTTAATACTTGATAGTAACTTTCCATTCATGTAGCACATCTACAGGGTTGTAATGCGATAAATCCTGACCTTTGACCGACACAGTCCTTTAACTGACTTAGCCTCCACATCACAGGAACCTCATATATGGTTTCCCAAAAACATTCAAAACGTTCAACCGTTTGAGAATAGAACACGAACGGACGGACAGACCGAGTAAAACCATTAAAGAGTTTCATTCTTTAACAATTTCAATCTCTTGTGTAAGGATAAGATGAGATGAAGGGATCCCTCCCGTTCGTCTCGTTAAGAAGAGCTTGAGAAACCAGATTCTGGAATCAGGGATCTTATAAAGGAATCTCATGGAATCTTAAAAAAAACTTGAATCCTCCTACAAACAGTATCAAAACTTTCGAAATACAAAAGATCGGATGAGCCCGTAGAGGGAAACCCTTGCCTTTTTGAAAGACTTGGTATTAACTTGATCAGTGTCATGGGTTGATTGTATTTTTCTTGAGAAGATCTAATCCTTCGTGTTTTACACGGTATGGATTATGAATTTATTTATGAAGTATGAATATAAGGCCTTCTTCGTCTCTAAAGGATGGATTCGAATATTTCGAATCCAATCTAACACCAATGTACACCCCGCTAAATCTCGTAACAAGCTTTGGGCTTATTATGCATTATATGATGAAGGAACAGCCCTTGGCATCATGCATGACGATAAGAGAAGTGTCTCAAGATCCTGAACAATAGGAATAATAGACTTAGGAAACGTTATTCCAGGCTGAGGAAGCATTTATGACCATTGTTAGAGTTGTTAAGTTTCCTGCAGCCAGACCAGTAAGCGTAAAAGTTAATAGGCAATCAGAACAGTAAAAGTTATAAGACTTGGAGATTTGAAAATGGAATTGGTTGTAAAGGTGATGATGATGATTGTCTCTGATTTGGAAATTAGTTGGATTTTGATGTCATGTGGTTCTCTCGGTTTTCAAGTAGTTAAAAACAGGCCTAATAAGATGTTCAATTTCGAAAAATGTAAAGGTTTAGGTGTGAATAATAGGGATAAAAAAGGGCTTAAATTTAATGAAAAATACAACCCTGTCTCATAATTTCAAAAATATCTTTCAACCATGATTATGCAATCCCCATCTCCAGGAGAGATATATACAGTAATGTGTAACCTATTGTAAAATATGAATAAAATACATTAGGAATGATAATAATTCTGACAGGGCTCAGCTCCAAGACGCTGCTGGACGTCTTGTCTTATTCCTGGAGGAAAAACGCTTAAGCCTTCTCTTTTATGTGTCTGACAAGTTGAACTTTGGGTCAAGTTTTTAAATTTTATCGTAAAAAAATAAAGCCATTTCCTCATCATCATCCTATTCTATATTCTACAGCTATTCTTCGGGATAGGAAGACGTGACGTTTATTGTTATTAAAATAGTAAAAGCTTTTAATATTTTAAATACTTGAAATTTCGGCTGGTTTATTATTGTAAACGCAAGGATGTTTCCCATCTCCTGGACTTTTTCTTATAGGAAAACATTTAAAATCCTGTAAATTATGCAACGGCGACCGTTCCATCAGTTCTTCATGCTTGAAAACCCGACTCATTTGTCATTTTAATATTTTCTGTCTTTATATCCCGACTATAAATACTTACGCTAGCTGAATGCCATCATGTCATGTCAGTATAATATCCATATGGGCCAACTTCTTATTCTATAACACTACTACCCTACTTGACTATTATTGAAGAAGAAGATCCGTTTTTAGGAGCTAAAAAAATTTAGTAGTACTTCACATGAGGAACCCATGCTAGGCAAAACTAATCTTTTATGTTGCATTCTTCAATCTCTAAAAAATCTCGTCCCTTGATCCCTTTGTATTGTATGGGATTGTGTCCCTTGATTCTTGATAGTCGATGGTAAACTTGGCTGTGGGATACGTTTTTATTGTTATTACACCTTCGTAAGACTGCATACATTTCCAAGTCCAATCGTAAAAATAACAATCCCTTTTTAAGAGTTTCGAGTTTTGGAACGTCGGAGTCGAGGGGATTTTGAACTTGAAGATTCCGAAAGTAAACAGTATATATATTCACTCGCATACAGATGTTGAAAATCGTTAATTTTGAGCCAGGGATTCGGATATTCAAAATGATTTTTTATTTGAACTTGAAGGAGTAAAAATCGAAAAGAAGCCAAGAAATTGGTCCAAATAGCCGGGTGTATGGATTCGGATATTATTATCATTGGACAGGGTTAAATATAATATATTAGTTATCTTATCATGTTACGGGTCTCTGTTATGGCTATGATGACGCTCGGGCTTATGCATGTTTAGGATATCAAATTAACATCTTGGCAGCGGGATTGATAGGAGAATTTTAATGATAAATATTTTCATTATTTCCATCCAATTTAGAATCCTAGCCAATTCCCTACGGCAAATAAATCCCAATGCCAAAGTCAAGAAGTGTTGAATAAATAAGAAATCTCCGAGCTCATCTCCAGGCTTAAATGCAAATCATGTCTGTAAAAATATCATATAAATAAATATAAGATCACTTAAAAACCCGGTTGATTTTCCAGTCTCTTCTGTAATTCTGACAGCTATTTTATGTGATTTTTCAACCTTTCCGAAATTAAACTAAAGGTGAGGCAGCCAATTTAAAGTTATAAAAAATGTATGATTTTTTGCTTTAATAGTTTGCTGTGTTAAAAAACGGATTGGGAAATAAGTTAAGGAGAGGTTTCCTAAGGAGTTTAAGTAATATCAATCATGATAGCGTTTATGAACCTTATTATTATGTAAGAAGGTTAAATTAGATTCCCTGTAATTGAGAGGGGCATATGACACTTGTCTCACGACTCTTCTTCAGCCTCCAATTTCCAATACCATCGGGATACAGTTTGTTTTTATAGTTACAATTTTTTCTGGGCCTATATACTTTTGAGAAGGTAGCATTGAGTTATTTATCGACTATATTATAGGCTACATTACTTTGGTTCTACGACAGACCTTACGGTATAACGATTTTAAACGCTCAATGTAAACGACGTATTTACAAAAAAAACTAAAAACTACGAGAAAGATAGATAGAGAGTAAGTTAGAAGGGGGAGAGAGAGATACAGTTTTAAGAAATAATTTGAGATGATTATAGGGAGTCGTGTGTTTGATAAACATAGTTTGGATAAACTGTATTTCATTTCCAAGGGATCATCATCATCATCTCCAGTAGTCCCTTTGTCTATATCCATTTGCCTATTTTCTAACAATAAGATATACGTATATATTGACAGTTTATCCGTCTTGTTTCCACGTTTTCCTGGTATAGATTTTTTAAAGACTATAGAAGGTTTGTATATGCCTAATTGTAGTAATTTCGCTCATTAGTTACCGTTCTCCATGTTTCATACTGTACCTGTACCTATTGAGGAGTACAGAAGGAAAATTGGATAAATTAACAAATTATATTAACTATTTCTTGGTATAGATACCCTATATAATGGTATTGTAAAATAAAGTCAGGAATGACCAGAAGTTAGTTCCAATTTACAATATTATCTTTTATTTTCTGTAGATTCGAGTGTCGTTTTTGGTCACGTCCTTGCTCGAGGCTGGAGATTTGGAATTTGTTAGGATCTGTAAAGTAGAGCAGCCTAGAGATAAAGAAGGCAAAGGTACAGAATTTTATAAAGATGAGCAAAACTAACGATTCTTGTGATAAAATTGTCATTTAAACGAGGGCTTGTGAATTTGGTTAATTATATACTCACAGAGTAATTAATTCGTTGAAACCGCAAACGGGGGGAAATACTATTTCAATTATTTAACATTATGAAGTCACTGGTTGTCTATTGCAGTAAACTTATAAATTTATGAACTAAAGATCTTTGATTTTTACTCTTGTGCTCGTTTCACAAACCCATTTCTTATAAACTAAATTATTCTGGCCAATAATTCAGCCAGTAATATTGCAAAAATTCGGATTCAAAAATTGCAAAAAAAAAATAAAAAATCTGTAACGTTCATCAATGCATAGAGTCGGCTTGTGGATGCGGTTCTTACCTGACAATATAAATGAAAAAAGTTAATTAAAACCAATTCCCTCATAAATCTTAATTACCGAAAGCCCTGTCCGAATAAATATTCATATCTCTAATGTCCAATCTCGGCTCCAACAGCATATCATCTCATTAGCCAAAGTAGCCTTAATAATCATACGAAACAACTCTGATTTTGATTACAACACCTCCTTGTCTTCGGTTTTTTTTACAATTAACTCTCTCAGGTCTCAGATATCTATAAAAATACGTATTTCTTCCCTGTATCAGTGCACTTACTTCTGTTTGGAAGTCAAGTTCAAAGTTGTCAGGTCTCTCTTGAGTCTGAGCCTGCAGGAGCTTCTACTGTTCCATGTTCGATTTAATATAATGATCAGCAATGTTCGACATTTAACATGTGGTTGGAAACACCTTTGGAAGCCTACTCATCGTCACCTTCTCTCAACCTGATATTTAAAGCAGCTAAAAGCAAAAAAAGTCACCTCCGAGCTTTAACTCCCATTACATTACATATGGATTATATACCGTGTGGATTTGTAGTAGTAGGAATTACAATTACAAATCATGTAACCGATGAAGATAGCTAGTTCTTGCTCCTTTCCTTTTGGCTTGATGTATACTTGTAATATTGTAATTGTAATTTATTTCCATAAGTTTAACATGTAAAAAAAAGAGGTTTTTAGGGATTGGTTTTTGGTGTGGTTCGGTTTTGTCTCCTTCACCTGGTATTACCAAATACAAATTAGAATAATATTATGTTACATTGTAGTCCCATCTCCCATCCATCCTATCCAAGTGGATCTTAAAGAAGAACATCCCTCTTCTTCCTTGTGAAGCTAGAGGTACCAATATCATTATTATTATTGGTGGCCATGGTGGTGGTCCATTGACTTTGAACCTTTCAGACATTGTGACTTCTCTTTAGAAATTTTTCGAAACTTGAACTTAGGTTTGATGTTGTTGGACAATGGGAATATGCACCTGTGGCACTTCCCTCCGTGTGAATTGACTCGTTAACAATGATAGTTTAGTAATGAATTCCATATGGTATTCTAAATGCGAAGCTCTTTTAAGTTATTAGTCATCTAGGCAAGTATTGGAAATAATAACAGGAAACGGATTGGTCCAGGTACTTTTTGGGAAAATACATTAAAATCGGCTGAAATCTGAATAGCTAATGAATACCAGGTACAGAAACAGTTGTGGAAAAGGTGTTAAAAAACATAATAAAATACTACGCTGTAATAATAATGCTTTTTAAACACAATAAGGAAAGCACCTAAAAGTCTCCTGACTTTTGAGTGACATGGTTTGCAGGTGATGCATGGTGATAAAGAATTATTGTAAATTCTAAAGAAGCAGGTGGTTTGGTTGGCCTTTTGCCCTGTTGGCTTGTACTTGTAATATAACAACTCTTACAATTACAACAGCTCAAGAAGACAACAATACCATGACAAGCTTATGGTAGATGACTGTAAATGTAAATTTAAAGAAATGTGTGTTCTGCTCAAGTCGGCTTCCTTTCTCGTTACAAGGAGATTTGCATTGCATGAGATTATCAATTTACATTTCGAAAAAATGGTTTATTTTAAAGGTTTCGAGACTCGTAAATAGCATTCGTTCCATATGGTGTCATAAAAAACGAATTTGCTTTTTACTTTTGAAGTTTTATGGTCCTGGAATGAACGGTTTGGGAAGTTGTGCAAGTCAGAGCGTATCTGGATTTGAAGTGCGTCAAAAACACAGAAATTAAATGCTAAGTAAAACCACGAATTCACTTATACAAAGCGCCCTCGTTGATTAACACGAAGGGCCTTCATTCTGGCGAAAGAGTTCGGATCATATTCCAACATTTTGAGGTTCTTATAACCATTTAGAGCAAATCCCTTTACATTTACGACCAAACGGATTAAAAAACGTATTTAAAAATGCATCTTAATCTTAATCATTTTGTCAGCATAATCACCTATCCCAAGATCTAGAAGGACCCCAGCAAGTCGCAAAAAAGTTGCTCAAACCCTTGCCAACTTGAACATCTGAAGTGTCAGTTGATCTCTGAAATTTAGCATTTCAACTCCAAAGGTTGGCAGCCACAGTTGTTAGTTGCCCTTTTTTAGAAGTCAGGGTTGCAGTAACTGCACAATAATTATGGATATGCCAAACTGAGACAGGGAGGCAAGCTGCAGCACAGTGGTGGGAAATCCTTTAAAACTTGCGGGTATTGTTTTTTCGTGGTTCCTGATAGTTTTGAGGTCGCTGAGTCCGAATATGAAAACCAAAAAATTCTAGGACCTATATTAAGGTCACAATCGTCGGTTAAAGTTTGACCTTAATTAATTAATTGTGACCTTAAGGGTGACCTCAGAGACAAAATTTTTGTGCCAGGTGGTAGCCCGGGTTAATACCTTTCCAACGATACCCCACTTGACATAGGTCATAAGGGAATGTCAAAGGTCAAATCGCCTCTGGGGGGTACTTTGACCCCCGATTTTAAGAAAAGGCCGCAATTTGCCGAAAATGTTTTTTGGGATATTGAAGGTCCACCAATTTCTACATCGATCTGGCTATCAAACGTTTTGGTTCCGAGGGGACGATTTTTTTAAATCGACTTCAAACTTCAGGAAAAAAGACCGATATTTAGCCGATTCGGCGGCGCAAATCGCCGATTTTAGCCGAAATTCAAAAAATATAAAACTAACATTTACGAAGCATATAAATGCTTATTTACGACATATGACAGTATGACTGACTCTGGAAAACGGACCGTTCTTGATTTTCACGATCTACGTAATAGATAATTAATCAGTAAAAATATATTTTGTAAGATCATTAACATGAGATCATAAAACTTGCTCTAGCAAGTATATCTTCACCTTAATATGTTGTACAACGTTCGTAAGTTGATAAATCTCTCATCCTTTCACATGGTGCCCAAACACCGAATTTAAGCCTACAAAGTGCATTACCTAACATTTCAATGTATACAAGGTAGGGGGATAAAGGGCAAAGCGCCCAATCCTGTAATGACCTCTGTAATCGGTATCGGGAAGAGCCCCGGAGCTGTCAAATAAACCCCGATACTAATGATTACCAGAGTGAGCAGGCAGCTCTGACCCCGTTGGGGACCTTACACAATGAAAAAAGCAGAGTGTGAGGGTGGGTCACAGGGATCTCCCAACCCTGTTGATCGATGCCTAGCTGAGCCTCCGTCAGCAGGCTCAGAAATCGAGGAGGGGGTAGTAGATGTGCGCTTACTACCTGGTTCAAGCGAAACCGCACAATTACAAGGGAATCCGGTAATGAGGGGCGAGCATCAGTTATCGCGGACTCAAGCCGATACGGCGCCGGACGAACTTTTGGATGTTGCTGGAAGTGGTGGATCAAATCGAATTCAGACGGAGGGATCTGAACCTGAAGGAGAGACGTCATGCTCTCGGTTATTATTGGTCCAAGAGATATTTAAGGGGACTAAAATTGACCTACCGGAGAAAATAGAAGAATGCTACCTCTTGATTGCAAACGACTTGAAGCCTGACTTAGCTGAAGAAGCAATTAACGACGTTAAGTTTAAGCTAAGAATTTTTAGAGCCAAGTACAAAGCTCGTCTGAAGCAATCAGCCAACAAGTTAGCCAGAATGATTGAAAAAAACGGAGATTGGCTGAACAAGAAGTTTCTGGTTCCAATGATATATTTAAGAAGAGAAGAAATACAACCACTGCAACCTAACTTTGAGGATAAAAGTTATTGGGCAAAAAGAAGAGCAGTAGCAGACATATCTGATAGATCACCAAAACAATTGTTGTTGGCTACGGAAATTAAACTGAAGGCAGAGGGGTTGATACCGTTAGCGAGGCTTATGAAGCAAGCAAGCATAAGTCCATCCAGAGCCGGAAAAATGTTAGACGCTTATAAAACCTCATTGAAGCCTAAAATTCGAAACTACACCCCGGAAGAAGCTTTGGCTCAGCTTTTAGATAACAATATGTCTAAAGCTACATACTTAAATATCCGAGAAGACGATATATGTCATGGAAGTAGAATAAAACCGTCATATGAAAAGGTACTTCTAGCAAAAGTGGCAACACGGCCTCCGATTGCAGATTTGACTGTTACTGAGTCACTGGCCTATGTTCCATTGCAATCCCTTCTTGAGCATACAGCAATTCGATTGGCTGAATTGCAGGAAGTCGTAATAAAGCAATGGCATACTTTAAATAACGTCACCGCTTCCAGAGCCACATTAATCTGTGCGTGGGGATTTGATGGAAGTTCAAGCCAATCAAATTACAAACAAAAGTTTAACGAGACAACAATGGACGACTCAAGCTTGTTCGCAACAACTGTAGTTCCACATCAACTAATAAATAGAGATGGTAAACTGTACTGGAATAACGTAACTCCACAGTCTGTCAGATTCTGCAGACCTTTGCGTCTTGAATTTGCAAAGGAAACAGCGGAATTGATACTTTCTCAAAGAGATTCAGTAGAGAAGGAAATATCCGAATTGCAAGATATTGAAATCGACATTGCTGATGGGCACAAAGTGATTGTCAGCTTCCAATTGGATATGACATCTATTGATGGAAAAGTATTAGCCGTGGTGACAGGAACGAAGTCTTTTCAAGTGTGTCCTATTTGTCAAGCTAAGCCATCAGAATTTAATGATCTCTCGAATTTAGAGAACCGATTCCGAGCACTTCCGGGCAATTTAAAATATGGCATGAGTCCCTTGCATGCTTGGATTCGACTTTTTGAGTTTTGTCTGCATTTGTCATACAAATTGGAAATAAAGACATGGCAAGCCCGTGGACCAGCTAGCAAAGAGAGTGTAAAAACCCGTAAACTACGAATTCAACAAAACATGAAAGAAGGAATGGGTTTAATTGTTGATATGCCAAAGCAAGTTCATGGGACTTCGAATGATGGCAATACGGCAAGAACCGCGTTTCATAATTATGTTTTGTTTGCCTCTATATTAGAAATTGATGAAATACTTGTGCACGATCTTTGCACTATTCTCATTGCCCTGTCTTCTCAGCTTCCTATCGATCCAATTAAGTTTGGGGCTTTCTGTTTAAAGATAGCAAAAAGGTATGTTTCTATGTACCCGTGGTTTTACATGCCTGTCACACTGCATAGAATTTTGATGCACAGCCCTGAACTTATTAGACGATCTCCTCTACCACCAGGAACGATGGGAGAAGATGCTGCGGAATCGAGAAACAAGTTTTACCGAACGGATCGACTTTATCATGCTAGAAAAAGCTGTCGAGTAGCAAATCTAACAGACGTCTTCAACAGAGCAATGGAAACATCGGATCCAATAATATCCAGCGTTAACTTGGGAAAGCGGCTTAAAAATCGAAGAAGATCTGCTATTCCTCCCGAAGTACTTGAGCTACTTTGTTTACCCGATTCAGGATTAGAACCGACGAAGCTAAATTTCAAAGAACTGGATGAAGTATTAGATGAAATGGCCCCAGAACCCGATGAGAGTTTGGAAATGTCCATGTCTCGGGAAAATTACGATTTTGAAGATGAAGAGGAATTGTTGGATTTGTAAATAACAGTTCAGCAGCCAGGAAGTGGGGAGTCTACTCGTTTTTAGTGTCACATAAAATAAAGAGATGAATGTGTAATGACACTATAAGCGCGTGGTAGAGGGGACTCACGGAGATATTGATCTCCGTGTACGAAGGGTGGGCCCCGCCTGTTAAGCCCCCTCTCTTGACAGGACCTGGCTGCTGAGATAGATAGTTCACCGTGACATCCACCGTTCAGTAGATCCACGGTTCGGTCGTTACGCTACCCTGCGGAAACAATGGGATGCTGTGCTGGCCGTGGGTTGGCGCTTTGCGATGTATGTCACGGTGGATGAAAAGTAAAATTTCTGCGGTAAAAATGATCTTTCAGAGCAAGTATAGTTAGAAAGCACCAACGGCCAGTCTAGGCGGATGAACCCAAGGGTCGTTTCCTAAGTCAACGACTAGACTGGGCGGATGAGTGGGTGGGTGGGAGGGTGGGGCAGCATGAAGAGAAAGGTCCGCGTTCCTCTGCCCTGGGCAACAACACTTGCATGTGTTGGCTGATGTCTCTTCAAAATATGAAACATCGAATTTACCAAATATCTCAACTTGTAAAAGATACAGAAGGTTGGCTAATTTGCTAGCATCTGTTTGGGCACCATGTGAAAGGATGAGAGATTTAACAACTTACGAACGTTGTACAACATATTAAGGCGAAGATATACTTGCTAGAGCAAGTTTTATGATCTCATGTTAATGATCTTACAAAATATATTTTTACTGATTAATTATCTATTACGTAGATCGTGAAAATCAAGAACGGTCCGTTTTCCAGAGTCAGTCATACTGTCATATGTCGTAAATAAGCATTTATATGCTTCGTAAATGTTAGTTTTACATTTTTTGAATTTCGGCTAAAATCGGCGATTTGCGCCGCCGAATCGGCTAAATATCGGTCTTTTTTCCTGAAGTTTGAAGTCGATTTAAAAAAATCGTCCCTTCGGAACCAAAACGTTTGATAGCCAGATCGATGTAGAAATTGGTGGACCTTCAATATCCCAAAAAACATTTTCGGCAAATTGCGGCCTTTTCTTAAAATCGGGGGTCAAAGTACCCCCCAGAGGCGATTTGACCTTTGACATTCCCTTATGACCTATGTCAAGTGGGGTATCGTTGGAAAGGTATTAACCCGGGCTACCACCTGGCACAAAAATTTTGTCTCTGAGGTCACCCTTAAGGTCACAATTAATTAATTAAGGTCAAACTTTAACCGACGATTGTGACCTTAATATAGGTCCTAGAATTTTTTGATTTTCATATTCGGACTCAGCGACCTCAAAACTATCAGGAACCACGAAAAAACAATACCCGCAAGTTTTAAAGGATTTCCCACCACTGTGTGCAGTCAGTATGTACCAGTCGGCCAAAAACCAGACGATTAACTCTTCTACAAAGAAGAAGTTAGCATTTTTAATTTAACAGCAATAATATAAATTCTGTGGTTAGTGGCAGCGTTATTGCTGTTTACAATTTAAAAAGGCAGTATCGTACGTTAGAGCGTACGTTAGTATACAATGAGAATGAGTGGGTGTCCCCATATAGATAAGTTATAACTTCTTGCACCGAAAGACACACACAGTATCATCATTTGTGGTGGTAATGATACGTTCATTTGCATCTGTTTTACTTTTAAAACCCCTAAAACTCCACTCGTAATGCTCTCCTCAAGCCAAATTAAGCTTGAAGACTTCTTAATTTCTAATTTTTTTACCCCCTCATTTGAAATGTTTGAAACTGACTACCCAAAAAGCCATAGGACAGCTCTATAATACGTAATGGATCCTAAGAAGAGGCTATTACTTACTTACAGAATTATAGATTACAATTTGGCCATAAATACATGCAAGGGACGGACATGCAATGCCACACACGACACATAAATCTATTAGTTAGTACACTGTTATAATAAAAGACACACCACACACCGCCAATGCTTTTACTAAACTATTAAACTGCAGTTCCATATGCCATGCCATGCCATGCCATGATCTGCCTCACTCAACCCCTAATACTATCATGATGATGATGATAACCGGATACGGAAAGATTTTTTTAAAGAAGTTTTGCGGGTATCACGTTCTACATTAAGTTTTTAGTAGCATTAAGAACGTACGAGAAAGGATCCTGCCATCCGATCCCAGGTTTTTTAGGACAGATATTAAGTCAAGTTGACAAGGGTAGGTGTCAACCGACGGGGAACACATGTTCTCCCATGTCCCTCAACAAGAGGATTCTAAAAACGAAATTTCGAAACCCGATCCCCCGATTTTGAGCATTTTGAACATTTTAAGGATTTTGAACACATCTCCTGAAATGGAATTCGAAGTCAGTACATGTAGAAACATATTAAAGGCATGACAATGCTCCACTCTGTTACAAGTTACAAGGGAACCTTGACAAGCTCCACATGGGTCCCCTCTCGCTTGTATGGAAGTAAAAATCTGATTGGAAAGTCCGTATGGGGTAGCTGGAAATAAATGGGATGCTGGGGCTCCTTCTTATTCTTCATCTCGAGAAATGGAGAAATAATAAATGAGCTCTCCAGGGTTGGTGTGAAATCTGGGCGAAACCTCTAATTGTACTCCTTATTTAGATAACCACACTACACGTACTAAACCACAGATTGAGAGGAGTAAAAAAAATCTATCCAGAACCACAGCCAACTTGGCCTTTTTAGATATTATATTTATTTATATATAAAGCTATTTTTATATCTTGGACAGATCTTCCATACCAAAGTTGGTAATAAAATATGATCCCTGCACTTCTCTAGGTCGTCTTAGATAAAAAAGCGAGATTTTAAGCCTATACTTGGTGGTTTGGTCCGAGAGAGTACTTGGTTTAAATGCATGACATCAAATTTGTTCCTCTGGATGTAATAACAGTATTAATAATGATCTGAAATTAGATGAGATGCTCATCAAGCCATCACATCACGTAATAGGCCTCGGGAGTAAGGAGTAAATGAGGATCATGGGGGCTATTAAAAATTAAAATTAAAAAATTATTATTAAAATTTAAAAAAAATACAAAGGAATTATAACAAGCAAGGAGTAATAATAGTAAGCCTGGAAATTGTAAGTATCATTTGATCTTTCAAACCGGAGATGCAGTCAGAACGACCGAAACGTGACTATTTCCACCTCCTTTGGATCCCATGGACTTTTCGAGTCAAAGAAACGGGCAGTTATAGCAATAATAATAGTAAATGCTAAAGTAGTATGGTATTGTAATTTGTAATGTAATAAATATCATGACCCTCTTTCAGCTTTATCGTTTACAGTTTAATTTATAACATTTTATGGATGGGAAAGATGGAATTTCATTACAAGAATTGAACAATGTACGATTCTACAGGAATATACACAAGGAACTTTATGAATTTACGATACCCTGGAATTAAACCGTCATGATTCCACTCTTTTAAAAGAATCTTTTATTATTCCATCCGATTTAATTTTTCAAGTGTTTTTACAAATTGAAATGGGTTTAGTTTTCTCAGGTGTGATGGGATTGAAGTTTGGAAGTGATAACAATACTATTCTTATTATTATGTAGAAGAAGATAGACATTTCTGAATAATGCAATCAGGGGGAATTGGTATTAAATCCGACCCTCAAGGGCTAAGTCATGTCTAACAAGTGGTGATCCTGATTACTTTTACAAATACATTTCTTCTACCTGCAGGCTTATGCATAGGGTACAAATGTACAGAGCACAGATGATGATGATGAAAAATAGCCCATTGTTATACAGGGCCAACGTGGAGATTTTAAAATTTTAAAATTTGAAATCCTACGCGTTTTGTCCTCTCGTCTATATAAGACTCAAGCCTGGAGAAATTCCCTTCGGCTGTGGAATAACAATAATAATAAACTGACAATACGCAGTACAGGTAGATAGATCGGCTGTGCTAGTAAGAGCAGAAAGAGGATTAAAGTTCAATTGTTGAGTTGATTGTTGTGAGAATATAAGAGAGTTTCGAATCATCCTCAATTCCTACAATATTTCGCTTCAAGCTAAAATGTGCACAACAATGGAGGAGGCCAAGAATAACATAACAATCCCTACGACTTTGAATGATGAGGCATGAAGAAGCTAGAGAGGTTCTGTAACATTTAGCTCCGCATTTAACCATCTAAATGTTTAACGATTTCAAATCCCCGAATCCAAACCTGAAAGAAAAACTAAGCCTTCTATTCAACTTGATAGAAGAGAAGCTGGAAATCTTGAAACACTCTCTGTAAAAGAATAATAAGAATCCTTTACAAAAGAAGGTTCCTCTCTCCAAGAAAACTTTTGAAACACTTCAAGTCTTCAAGTTTTGAGATGACATGAATGGTTATATATTGAATGGGTCATCAAATCAACCGTGGCAGGCCAACAGCGGCAGCAGGGCCTTAAACTCATTGTTCAACTTTGTAGCCCTTGTAGCTGTAGGCCTGGTTTCGGGATCATCAAAAATCATCATCATCCTAAGGACGAACAGCAGTTGCTAGTTGGCCAAAGGCGAAGGAAGTAATAATATAAAAGTTAAGAAAAAACTAGCCCTTAGATCTTTGAATAGAGGTTTAAGTTTCTAAATGTAATGAAGGGGTTTACAAGCTACGGGGTGAGTTGGAACCCTGTTCTATTTATAGGACTGGTTTTAAAGGACAGTCCTGAAACACCCTGTATATAATAAGTATAAATGGGACTTGAAGACCAAGGGCCCTTTTTATGTCCCTATTCGAATTCCAGTTACAGAGAGTCAGAGGGAAATCCCTCCGAAATGCTAGACTCAAATTTCGAAATTCTGCTTCGATCTTGGTGTGTAGGAGTAGGCCGTATATATAAGGGCTTGAAATTTTTACCAATAAAGGGCAAAGGGTCCTAAATTCACCACTATTTCTGGTATTCTTATTCCTATTCATACTTTATTGGTGCGAAGGGAAAAAAGCTGAGATGAGATGCCAGTTGGGGGTCCTTTGAAACTTTTGAAGTCTTCAAGTCTTGAAGAAGCGAACGGTTCTCTGTTTAACTTTAAGGGAAGGGAAAAAATATCCCATAACTTTTAAACTTTTAAAAACTGCCATTCTTTCTTATTATTATTATTATTTCCCTTTTCTTCGATTCTAAAGTGCTTATATAGCCTACCCGATGAACCTTCCAATTCGAATACGCTTGGAAGCTTCACCAGTGGAAATAAATGTATTTATTTAAATGCCAAGTCAACCATTCCAGCTAACCATTAGGAATTTGTTGGGAAGAAGTGTATGCTGTATGTTATTATTATTATTGGATTTTTTTCTTTCGAAAAATTCTTAAAATTTGATGAGGTATAGGCATGGGGCTTAAAGTCGGAGGTGGACGGACCCCTTGGAACTTTTACTTCACGCTTCACACTGTGTGAATTTTTCATTTGAGCCTTCACAGTGCCGTGTCCGTTTGGGTCCTTTCCTAAGACGGAGAGGGACCTTTCTTTTCAGAATGCAATAAGATATCCTATTCGAGGCAAAGGGAGTAATGGAGTTTTGTACTTTATTACCAAAAAGTTAATGGTTAAATTTTTTTTCTAACTATAGTAGTTCCTAGTTAAAGAATTCGGGTTTCTAGGGAAGGTGTTAGATTCTGTTCTTTTTAAAGAAATGAGAGATCCCTATTCAATTCCAATTCCCAATATATCTCAATGGACATGCGGAAACAATAAATCCATGAACGGTTGAAGATGAAGAATTTTCACGGGTTTTCTCTCTAAAATCTTAAGAAAAGTATCATGCCGATGATGAAAAAGCAGAGGAAGAAGAATGGATTGATTGAAGAAAAAGATTCTTTTGTGGAGTTGTACCTTACAGTATATTATAGAGAGATTTGACACTAAACAGTAAATTGTGTTCCTTCACACCTTTACAATTTAAGGTGGTAGGTAGATACTGATGATTGAGTTTTAGTTTGGGTCTTTTTACTCTTCTTTTTCTCAACTTGGAAATAAATAATAAATTACATTACGGGCCAGTATTGTATATTGGACAGGGACGGTAATGAATAATGAAGGAAGTGGAGGTGATGGTCCCTAGTCCTGTCGGTGTTGGTTTGTAAATTGTAAAGTATCAAATTGAATAGGTTCCTTGGAACCTTTAAAATCTAAATAAAGGACCATTGTTGCTGATCTTGGGAGAAAAATACATGGGAAATGCTATATAACTTGAATACCGTTCCGGTCTTATTCTCGGGCCCATATTCCATACAGAGAAACTGAAAAATATCCAAAGGATTTAGATATATTTCCTTATTCTTTTAAGTGGGAGGGGTTTTAAGTACGGGATCAATTTCCAAGCGTGAAAAATCACTCATTCGTCACTTCTTGTGATATGGTAAAAGTACCAGGAGGTTCCAACACTGTTGAAACCACCACCACACTTACCACCCCCTTACCGTCCTTTGAATACTGTAGGAACTCGGTTGTCGAGTTATTATTATTGTACATTTGAAATCGTATGTAAGCATTATAAGAATGATACGATATGGAGTATGGACAAGTGTGTTTGGCTGTGGCAAGTCTAAGGAAGTTTTTATAACAGAAAGCTGGTGCTGGGATATCGGATCCCCTGCAGAAGTAGTTAGTAGATGTGATATTAACTGATTTAACATAACATGACGATTGATGTAATACTTGGCACTTACATTAGATTAGTATTATTATAAATGTCCAGGAGTTCTCACGTCTTGTGCCAGATGCTTGAGAACTTTGAAACCGTTCGCATCTCTCTGAAAGTGAGTCTGAAGGACCTTTTAGGACAGTTTAAGACTTTAAGTCATACATTATATACACCCATATATTCCATAAGTTTGTGCATCATCGATTTTATAAGGAAGAAGAACTTAACTAATCCTGGAACTTATTACATGCTAGAAACTAATAAGAGTGTTGTTGTTAATCTTTCCAGATGTGAGAAAGTGATCATCTTGTCCCTGGGATCATCAGCATTTCCCTGTTAATGGGAAACACATTGCCCCCACTTCTATGTACTACCAAGGATAAAAAGTGAACGTGTCGTCCCTATGTGCCAGAGTTTAAGGACAAAGTTATCGATGTATCGATAACCTCGGTATATAGATCGATAAGATTTCCCGGATAATAACTCATCGAAATAGAAATGGATATGGACATCCCGAAGCTGAAGTGCTACTGCCACCATCACTGCCCGACGGAAGCCCCGGACCCGATCTGCGAAGTGGACATCGGGGGCCGGTGCTTTGCGGCTGTGGAAGAGACATTTAACCCCGAAACGGGGTTTTTAGAACCGGAATATAGTTACGGATGCTTTGCACCCGGGGATCCTACCTTTCTTCAGTGCAAGGGGCATCTTGTCGACCATAACATTCCGGGGTCTATAACTTGTTGTGATAACGAGAACTTTTGCAATGAACGCCTTAGGCCTATGTACAAAGTATGTATTTGTCGACTTGATTTTTAAAAAGCCTTATGATTTTTACTTACTCCAGTTTCTGATCGCATTTTAGTGCAAATTCCCATTAAAGTGGTTGTCATAAAGTGGTTGGGATTAAATGGTTATTAGTAAGTATTATAATAGTATTAATAATATTATACTCAATACTTTACCTTACTAGAACAGCAGTACGATTTAACATCGAATCAAAACGATATCTCTTAGAGATTCGATTACTACGATTACTTTTCACGTAAATATTTTTGATCATAAGTGTCTATTAATTGGAAATTTTTAAAGTTTCAAAATTTACTTGAGCTTTGAAATATAAACTGATGAATTACTAGATTTTGGATTCCAAAGAGTCAGAACTCAGAAGCACCGATACTTTTGTAATCTAACTTCTACATGTAGTTTTTTCTGAGCTACCCAAATGCAACCCTATGGTTTCACAAAGTGTCAATTTTATTCAAATCCTTAAATTGATAATTAAAATTGACGGAAGTAAAAAGATCGTCTAGCATGGAATTTCGAGACAATAAAAGGAGTTAGTAGATGTATAGTATGAATTGATGAAATATGCGATTTAGTTAACAAATGGACATTTAAAAATCATAAGGCTTACACACTTTCACACACGATATAATAATCGCCATCGATCAAAACCTGGATAATTAACGCTATTTTTGATCATTACAGCCAAGTAATATAAGTGACCACTATACACCCCACAACCCATCCGCCGATTACTTCCTGTTACAATTATTACTAGCAGCCATATTCTCCTTACTTTTACTTACCTTCCTTATCGTCTTGTATATTGTATGCAAGTAAGTGCTCATCTCATCTCATCTTCAATTTTTAACTCATTTTGAAAAAAGCCAAAAATTTTGATTTCTAACCAACCTTTTCAAAATTAAAACTTGCAGATATAGAGCAAAGGAGAAGAGTCAAAAATACCTCAATGAGTCGGATAGTAGCAATAAGACATTTCTATTGAGTTCCAAGGACCCGTTCATGAGCCTCGACTCCTCTGGATCGGGATCAGGAATGCCACTTCTCGTAAGTACTCCACCCCTTTGGGATTTACAAAATACAAGCTTCCAAAACTGTCATGGATTTCAAAACGTATCAATCATACAGTAAATAAGATATGATTGATGAATGAATCTCCAAAACCAACCAAGAAGGCACAAGATGAATAGCTTTCGGCTATAAGATTTCTATGCATTTTTGGTATTCTACTGTTCGAAATGTATGCAAACTAACGGTAAATTTTGACATTGACTCACCAGGTGCAAAGGACAATCGGAAGACAGATTAGCCTAAAACAACGGATCGGGAAAGGGAGATATGGTGAGGTTTACCTCGCAGAATGGAAAGGGACTTATGTCGCTGTCAAGTCAATTAACTCCTCCGAAGAAGCGTCTTGGTGGAGGGAGCAGCAGATTTACAAGTTAGCTTTGATGAAACACCCAAACATCTTAGGTAAGACATCAATTCCAACGAAAAATTACCCGTTCTCAGAAGAATCTGCTTAATTGCAAGAACAATTAAATTGGATAGTTAAAATAATTAATTATTTTTGTAAATGATAACAGAGTCCATGGCATGGGACATCCGTTCCAAGGATAACATCACTCAGATGATCATTGTCACCGATTACCATGCAAGGGGGTCCCTATACGACTACCTGAACAACACCACTCTTTCTGAAGGTAAGATATTGTTATATCGTCACAATTAAACTTTAATAAGATCAAGTTGCTAATCCACTGTGGTTTTTATCCCTATTTTTCAACAGACCAAGCACTGAAATTAATACTCTCAGCAGTGTCGGGCGTATGTCACTTGCATATGGAAGTCGAGGGGAAATCTTACAAGCCAGGGATAGCCCATCGGGACTTGAAAAGCAAGAACATCTTAGTAAAGAACAATGAAGAGGCATGTATAGCCGATTTCGGCCTGGCTGTTTGTTCCGTGAGGTAATGAATGACACGATAAGATTATAGTTAGCTTTTTATGGGATATTTGCAAAATATATGCGAGTTGAAGTACAAAGAGCCATTATAATTTGCTGGTTAATCTTTTATTTATTACGGAGGCAATGAAATGTAACAATAAAAACCCAGAATCCCAAGATAAGCACAAAAGAGTTGTAAAAAGAGCTCTGCTATTTATTAAATCATTATTAGTTAAATATGCTAACGATGCCTAACATTTTTGTTCTATTTAATTGCAGTGGCGAAAAGGGGGTTGACATCTTGACCCCTATAAAGCAAGGGACGAAGCGGTACATGGCTCCTGAGGTTTTGGACGATACTATGAAGAACCAGTGGTTTGAAGCGTACAAGCAAGCGGATATGTATGCCTTTGCCCTTATCTTATGGGAGATTGGAAGAAGGTCCGTTAACATAATAATTTTTTATTATTCATTTCATACGCGCCTTACTTTTTTATGGAAAACAATTTATAGCTTAATAATAGTTATTGGATATGCTGAGTAAGATAGGGGAGACTAGAGTTAAATTTATGTTGTCCGTAGCTATTTTTGATATGCATATCCGATCTTTTTGTCAACTGCTGATTTGTGATGATCACATACTTATCCTGTTATTTTTCTAAAGTTAGAGGCAATTTATTTTACATTTAGTTAGATGCTCCGATAACTTAATTACTTTGTTGGCATTATTTTAATTTGAAATCTAATAAGATGTTTTGTCTTGTAATTGAAACGCAGATGTGTGACCGAGTGTGGGAATGAAAAAGTAGAATGCGAGGACTATGACATCCCCTACTATGACTCCGTCCCGTCTGACCCTTCATTCGAGGATATGAAGAAGATCGTTTGTGACAATTTCGTTCGACCCGAGATACCGTCGAGATGGAATAAGTCCAAGGTACGTGTTTTTATAGTTTGAAATATATTAGAAGTATATTAACCCTTCAAATAGGGTGAGGCTTTATTCCAGAGGGTTAATTTTTATATGGATTAAAACGGTCAAAAATTTATCCAAAAACTCAAAATGTTGATGAAATCTTTGAAATTTTCTTGAAATTCTGCAGTAGATCCCTTTTAATTTGTTTATATGACAAAATTTGCATCCATTCCAGTTTTTTAGTCACTATTTCCCTTCATTTTTCATTTAAAAGAGCCCTTTCAAATATTTAAGTGTTAGGGGGTGTTTATTTTGATTTGTACGGCAATACGAATCTTATTGTTAGCTTCCAAGATTCCAAGATTAATTCCATTCTTAGCTAATTATTATGACAATAGCCAATTAATAAATTTTAATTTTGTCATACAGCTTTTACGAGAACTGACGAAAATAATCAACGAATGTTGGCACCGATCTCCACAAGTAAGGCTAACCTCCCTTCGGGTCAAGAAGACGCTGACGGAATTTCGAGATTATGAAACCCACGTTCAGATAGTCTAAGGAGTTCAATCAATCAAGAAGACTTATAATTTCAAACTGCAACAAGCCATATTCATGAATGATCAAGAGCAGGAGGTCAAGGGTCCATTTAATTCATCTCAGTCCCCGTTTCAAGGGCTTATATCGACGTCTTAACATCTTGATCGATATTTTAAATGATGCTTCGCCTCCGACGCTTCGACTACCTTCTTTTTTGGCAACTTTATCCTGGTGTACTTGACTTCTCCAGTCTTTTATTTATATATGATTATATTGTTATTATTATTATTAACTGTTAAAATAGAATTAGAGAAGTTCTTCTTTCCACTTACAACCATCATCCAGTCAAGAATTATTTTAAGAACTCTTGCTAAAAATGACTCCACTAGACTATTTAGAAACAAGGATATAACGAATGATACCCGGGTTGTGCTTATACTCAACGAAAAAGAGCCATTCAAAAACTGAATAATTCCAGTAAAGTCCCTGATGAAACCAGATTAAAAGGAGCCTGATCCTCACATCCAAGTATACAGAGAGATTTCCGAACAATTATTATTTAGCTAAATAGCTTGTCCGCTATCTACTTACTAAATTACTTAAATCCACCTACGTAGAAGATGTGAGCTCTGTAGTAGTTTAGACTGTAGTTTTTGCTAGCATTTATTTGAGACTTTGAACTGTGACCTTGTGCCATGTCATGTTGTTATATGTAGAAGTATTGTTCAAGTTGTCTCGAACAATTAAACACAGAAAATATTATATGTCAGAAATTGTATTGTGGATCGTGATTCGTCGTAATCGTAGAAGAAAAGGAAACCGGCCTAAAATGCTCTCTGGATGACTTTTATTGTAGCAGAAGTTACTACTAACGATTCATGATTTTTTTTAGAGAAAAGACACTCAGGTTGTAGTCATTTACCTTGTACGAGTTTTTATGTGACTGTATTACCAAGTCTTCTTAATTAGTAATTAGTCTAATTAGTAGTACAGTTTTTAGTACATGTATACAGAACTCATGAACGTAGACATCGAAGAAGTTATCGATAATCGAAGCATCGAAAATTTTTAAGTGAATGTTCCGTCGTGCCATAACCATTTACTTTTTATTATTTTACTAGCTATTCATTTCCTTTCGTCTTTTGTAGTAAAAAACCTATAGAGTTGTGGTAGAGTTGAATCGTTTTCGGGATTAATAAAATGCTTCCGTAAATTAAATCTTAAATCGTAATGACAACAATAATAGTTAATAAACTATCCGTCTCGTCCTACCCGTAAACTGTAGTATGTCCTGGGGGTAATAAACCTAGCTATACCCACCTATAGATGCAACTTATTTAAATTTACAGTCTACACCAACTGATAAGTAGTTAGTTACTTACGTAAATACTTAAGCCTAGCTTTAAATACCGCAGGCCATATTGTTTTAAATTAAATTAACACTCAACAACTTATGGAATTACTCTGTAAAAAGTTTAGCAATGATGTCTTACGCTTTCCGACTCATCCATTTCACAATAAACGGTTTCATGAACGCCGTCGTACTGTTGAGGTACATGGAACTAGCATTACTTTAACATTTATATATATGCAAATACTATATACGAATCTACCATAGTTTACAGCAGATGTTCAGTATTGTTTCGATTTATATACTTTATCATAATAATATATTTATGTTAATAGAATTGTCGATTTTGAATGTACAGTTATTGCTAAGTTAGTATGAAATCAAGTTGACGCGCATATAATACGTTATTATATTGTTTAGGTAATTTCCGTTTTATTGTACCAGAAATAATTTAACGCATAAATCAATCAATTACAGATTTAATTTAAATTAGATCTATACGTTATATTATGTTATTTTGAGTAACACAAGAGAGCTTCAAAAATAAATCGATACGATTCTTAAAATGAAAGTATAAAAGATTTCACATAAATTATTATTACGGCGGCTTGACTCACTCGTAGATCGTTGACTGGGGAGTTTATTTTCTACACACAAAATCAAAAGCCACGTGTGTGTGTGTGTGTGAAAACCATAACTCTAATTATAAGACGTCTATTACTTATTTACTGATTGTTCATTTTCCAAAATTACACTGACAAAATGGTGTGGTTTTGGTTTACATTAATTCTACCGACTTTTTTATGTACACTAAATTCCGTAGAATGCATCAACTAAAACTATTCCCTCTTCGTTTTCGTTAATTCTCAAAAAACAACTCCCAACTTAATCAGGAGTCGAACACTTTATAAATATTATCAGATCACTGACTATGCCTAAGTAATCGTCGACATAACTACTTATATTTAATTGATACTTAATTTCTCGTGTTGAATTCCTTTGAGACATGTAGGAAGGTAAAAATTCAAAATTAACAGAATCTTCAGAGATAAGTACTGATATTAGGTAGTTTATTTTAAGTGAAGAATAATGAAAAACAAAAAAAACTCATCCCAAGTAAAATTTAATCACTTACGCATAGTTCATTTAAACGACAAATTGATTGAAAACTCCTTAGCTGATGTATCAATTATTTAGCCTATATTTTTCCTTAGAAATAGGTCTGTCAAAACTCAAAAGGAGTCATCTTTTCTTCTTAACCAATGAACTTGCATGCGATAACTGAATTTCGCATCTGTATCATTATTGCAATTGTAATTTAATTTATGATGTACTGCGATTATCCACCCATACATAACATTAACACGTTGTTGCGATCGGATAGTACGGGTTAATCTAAATTGTACAGTTATTTATAATTACTCTCCCTCGCTGCATAGATTAATTTCCGAACTTAATTAAACTATTTTTAATTTAATATTACGAGTTTAGGTCTCCATCATTAACCCTTTGTGGCAGACAAATTAGAATTCACTGTGAAAGATATAGCTCAACGAACACTGCAGCATTTGCTTGGGCAACTTTTTTAAAGGCTGCAGTCTTTTTCACATCTTCTTTATTCCTAGTTAACGAAGGAAACAGAATCGGCATTAGTATTTATATTGTAGGAACAATTGAAATGATGTTTCCAAAAGGCATTGTAGTTTTATATTGTTTTTAGTTTAGAGCTTACCGATTAATGAATTCAATAGCTTTCGGCTTCAGTAAGACGGCATTGTACAGATGGGCCATGACCAACACTTCTGCTGCATTTTCGACAGTAAGGTTCTCAGCAATAACGTGTTCCGACTCTTCCTTGAGGCCCGGAAGGTCGTACTTTTCGGCAATTTGCAGTAGCTCGGGAGCCTTTGTCTGTAAAGCTTCAACTTGGGCGCTGTACATATATTCTAACATGCCCTCGATGACATCTTCATCAAAATCACCAATTTCAACCGTATTCATTGCAGCTTCAACCATGGAAGACCCGAACATCGCAGCAAACACCTTACTCCGAGCTAACAAATAAATTCAATTGCACCCATTGTCAATATTGTCATTATCACTTTCTAAAACGTAGATAAAAAGACAACCGTAAAAGACTACTCAATTACCTGCTAATACACATTTGTGTGCCATGAAAGTCTTGGAGGCAGTAGTGAGGGCAACATCGGCAAACTGTGTTGATAGTCGCAATCCACCAAGTTCGCTAGCCAAACGTTCTTTTTGACGGGTGGTTCTATCCTCTTCTGGTAAATTGTTACTAGCAGCACCCCCATTTCCGACCTTGTGCTTAACTTCCCCCTCAATCCATACCCGACAGTGTATCTTCAATGTATCTTCCTCCACCAATCGACGAGCCGGTGTTGCTAGGTCTGAAGCCAGAATGAACTTATCGTAACCCCACACACTACATTTTTTGAACTCACAAACGTTCATACTTGAACTTCCTATAATAAAAATAAAAATTCTTTCAGTTCCAACATCATTACGAAGTAACAGTCTTTATTTATTGAGTTTGAGGCACAAGGTTTAAATCAATAGACTTACCAGCCTGCTTTCCAGGACGGCCATCAATATCGAGAAGGCTAATCTGGAACCGAACCTTCAATTTTCGAGTATTTGAATTATCTCCATCGCCGAAACCAGTGAGAATAAGATGTACGGCGAAATACTCAAGTTCTTCTGCCTTCTTTTTGGGACTCATTTTTAGTTGCCTAATTCATAAATTATCAATTCAGTTAAAAAACAGCAATCCAAATTAATTATAAAATTTAATGATAAGACTTTTATTTTACCAGAAATGAGCACTTTTTGGACCACCTCTGAATGAAGGCGATTTTACTTCGTCGCTCCCAGTGAATGCAGAGTATCCCTTCAGGCTCCACAAAAACGCAAAAGTCTCTTGCTCAATCTAAAAGGTGTAGATCATTGACAAATTAATTACTTACTCTTATTTTATTAGTATTATATAGTTAGAATTGGGGTTTTTTATCAATTCTTAAACTTACCTCAGTTGCGGCCCATGACTCCACACTTTCAGGACCGTAATACAACGATTTTCGCTTGTTAGCCCCAACGGATGTTGTACTGGTACCACCACCATATGCATTATTATTTCGGGATGGATTTAGATCTCCTGCTGCTCGATGCAGACGGTGCTCATCTCTTCCAGCCATATCAATAACTCCAGCGACTTGAATGTTATTCAATCTCCTCTCTTGATTTTGACGTATTATTTGATGCAGCAATTGCTCACGATTTCGTTCCCTGTCAATCAGTCTCTGATCCCGCTCAACAGCTACGTTTCGAGCACTGTAAAGTGGAAAGGTCACAGAATTAGATAGCTTATTTATCTTATTTATTTATGTCCATGGCCATGGGAAAAATTATAAATAGAGCATGCGAATGTACGTTAGGTAACTTTGACAAACGTCTCGAGGCTGATTGAGTTCAAGGTGGTTCAAATTCAAAAGACTGATTGCAAAACAAAATGCCGTGTCAAGCCAAGATTGCTTGACAACGGGCGCTGGAACTATAGCGTTATTATCGCTTTTATAGCGTTCCAGCGTCTTGTTGTCAAGCAACCTTGATTGCAATATACAGGGGTCACATAATTGTGAGACACCCTGTATGTACATTCAAATTCAATATTTAAAGTTTAGTCATTTTAGTACACATTTTATAATAGCTATCTAATCTATTGTAAGTTTAGCTAGAAATTAGAATTACAGAAAAGATGGACAATGCTTCAGTATTATTTTAGTCGTATTTCAAGGTTTTGAATTAAATTAATCAGCCAATTAACGGCGTCAGACTTTTATGCACATATAATTAGTTAGTAACTAATGTACGGGAACGAGATAACGAGAAAATTTATTTACTGCGCTGCGCCTTCAGCGTTGCTTTATTATACTGTCCAAGTCAATCAAAACCGTTTCAAACGCTCTTTAATGAGCCGTAATAAAATGCTAAAAAAATCCAACGTATTAATTTTGTATTGCTAAAGAGAGAGTATACACACATTTCCAAACGCTTTCAAAACTAATTAAAAGCCAATTCCAACCAAGCCAAAGGAGGGTTCTGACGTCTAAAAAACAAACCTCATGACTTGATAAATACAAATGTTTTCTCCAGTAAAATGAAACTTTCTCTCGGGTTGACACTTCGACACAACAGATTCCAAGGTTGATGGCAAAACTAAAGGCAAAATAATGTGTTTTAAAAACTTAAAAAAAATCTAAATCATGAAAAACATCGATTGAAATCTTTGATCTTCGAATGAGATGCAGTTATCTACTTATCTACCACAAGTCACAACTACAAACCCCAACACCCGACGTTCATGAATGCGAACTCCATGAGGTCCGTGTTGTCGACTCTATGCATTTTATTGGCATTGCATTCATGCCATTCATCCATATCTATAGTGTATGGATGGGCAATAATAGGCATTGCTTTCGGTATTTGTATAGTATTTAATTTGTCCATCCATACCATACCACATATATTATGACCAGTCCTAGCTCAAATATTGGCCAATGGCTATGGCTGTGCTGTGATCGTGATCTGATAACCAAAGTAGTTCGAAAAATTAAAAATTCTGAGACTAGTACCGGCGAAAATTATACAAATGACCTATAGAGACACAGGGTTCCTAGTTTCCTACCTATCCCTAGCATTGGATCGTCGGTCGAGTCGGAACAATCTAAATTTCGTCCAAATGATGTAGCTCTTCAAATTGTAGAGTCGAACTCAACCGAGAAGCTAGAGCTAGACTCTAGCTCTAGCTTGCTAGACTTACCTAGTCTCTCTCTACACTATACGCCATAAGCGCTTCAGAATATGCTCCAAATCAAACCCATAAACTACTGCATTTCACATTTGCATACTCATTCATCATATCTTCATATGTTCATATATCATAATCGTTAGAGATTAAGATTACGATTGATATGCAAAATTACATTCCTTTGTCCTTCCTTCAATTCGAGTATGAAGTATGCCTTTTATTGCATACTAGCCTATCACGGACGCTTCGCGTCCGCTCATAGTCTAGGAAGGTGCCTCTTGGAATAGCAATGTCAGGTTTTAAAAAATCATAGCCGTGAATGTTTCCGGCTCAAATAAACCGTCCAACGTTGTAGTAATGTATCGTAGATGTGGCGTTTTTATAACGTTTTATGCACATCGAAACTGTTCTTCAACATGTTAAACGTGAAAACTGTGTTTTGAAATGTTCAAAATATATACATTTTTGAAAATCTCACATTGCCCCAATCATAGAGTTAAGTTACATACGTTTTTTTAAAGCGCTTGTTCATAGCATTCGAATGACGTATCACACATATAGGTTTGTAGTTTGACCTCTTTGACCACTCCCCACTGGTCAAGGGGTGATCCCACCCAAAATTTATATGCACCATTGAATAGCCATTGACAATAGCTTACCATCGATGTCGATCGATCACACATGGGGTGTTAGTATTTGAAAAAAATGCTGACCTTTGACCTTACCTCCTTGACCTTTGACCTATATGGCCCAGAACGAACTTGACCTCCGCTCTAACGTCCTTAATAAGTTCCCGAAAGAAAAAATTAAAATATCGAGCCGTTCGCCCGTAATCGTGCTCACGGACGGACAGACAGACGGACACCAGCTCATTCGCATAATGTATCTACGATACACAATAATTTGACCGTTTGACCTTTACCGAACGCCAGTAAGGCTGAACCCTTTTTAACGGTTGCCCTTAGCTCTTAAGAATGATTTGATGGAATTCAAACTTTTAGACAACGCTGGGTCGTGAGATTTAAATTTTGTGGCCCATAACTACTATAAGAGGGATTTAACAATTTGACCGTGTGATCTTTCCCGAACGCCAGGATCGCGGAAACTTTTTTGACGGTTTGCGGTTACCCCCTAGGCAGGATTTAAAGGAATTCAAATTTTTCGACTCTTCTGGGTAAGGTCAACGGATTTGAATTTTGTGGCCCAAAACTACCATAAGTAGAAATTAATAAACCGTCCAACGTTATAGTAATGTATCGTAGATGTGACGTTTTTATAACGCTTTATGCACATCGAAACTGTTCTTTAACATGTTAAACGTGAAAACTGTGTTTTGAAATGTTCAAAATATATAAATTATTAAAAATCTCAAAGTGCCCCAATCATAGAGTAAAGTTACATACGTTTTTTGAAAGCACTTGTTCATAGCTTTCGAACGACGTATCACACAGACATGTTTGTAATTTGACCTCTTTGACCCCTCCCCACCGCTCAGAGGGTGACTCCACCCCCATATCATATACATCATTGAATAGCCCTTGACCGTAGCTTTCCATCGATGTATCACACATGGGAGGTTGTTATTTGAAAAAATGTTGACCTTTGACATTTCCCCCCTTGACCTTTGACCAACATGGCCCCCGAACGAACTTGAACTCCGTTTAAATGTCCTCAATAAGTTCCCGAAAGAAAAATTTCAAAATATTGAGCCGTTCGCCCGTAATCGTGCTCACGGACGGACAGACAGACGGACACCAGCTCATTCGCATAATGTATCTACGATACATAATAATTTGACCGTGTGACCTTTCCCGAATGCAAGTAATGCTGAACCCTTTTCAACGGTTGTTCTTAGCTTTTAAGAATGATTTAAAGGAATTCAAACTTTACGACTGTGCTAGGTCGTGAGATTTGAATTTTGTGGCCCATACTATTAAGAGGGATTTAACAATTTGACCCTGTGATCTTTCCCGGACGCAAGTAATGCTGAACCCTTTTTAACGGTTGCTTTTAGCTTTTAAGAATGATTTGATAGGATTCAAACTTTTAGACAACGCTGCGCTGGGTCGTGAGATTTGAATTTTGTACCCCATAACTACTATTAGAAGGATTTAATAATTTGACCGTGTGACGTTTCCCCAACGCCAGTAATGCTGAACCCTTTTTAACGGTTGCTCTTAGCTTTTAAGCATGATTTGATAGGATTCAAACTTGCCGACTACGCTGGGTCGTGAGATTTAAATTGTATGGCCCATTACTTCTATAAGAGGGATTTAATAATTTGACCGTGTGACCTTTCCCGTACGCCAGGATCGCTTAAACTTTTTTGACGGTTTGATATTACCTCTTAAGCAGGATTTAAAGGAATTCAAACTTTCGGACAACGCTGGGTCGTGAGATTTAAATTTTATGGCCCATTACTTCTATAAGAGGGATTTAATAATTTGACCGTGTGACCTTTCCCGTACGCCAGGATCGCTTAAACTTTTTTGACGGTTTGATATTACCTCTTAAGCAGGATTTAAAGGAATTCAAACTTTCGGACAACGCTGGGTCGTGAGATTTAAATTTTATTGCCCATTACTTCTATAAGGGGGATTTAATAAATTGACCTTGTGACCTTTCCGGAACGCCAGGATTGCTTAAACTTTTTTGACGGTTTGATATTACCTCTTAAGCAGGATTTAAAGGAATTCAAACTTGCCGACTACGCTGGGTCGTGAGATTTAAATTTTATGGCCCATAACTTCTATAAGAGGAATTTAATAAATTGACCTTGTGACCTTTCCGGAACGCTAGGATCGCTTAAACTTTTTTTACGGTTTGCCATTACCTCTTAAGCAGGACTTAGAGAAATTCAAACCTTCCGACAACGTGTGAGATTTAAATTTTATGGCCCATAACTTCTATAAGAGGGATTTAATAATTTGACCCTGTGATCTTTCTCGAACGCCAGGATCGCTTTAACTTTTTTAACGGTTCCCTCTTACTTCTTGAAAAAGAATTGAAGGAATTCAAACTATCCTACAGGGCTGGATCGTGAGATTTAAATTTTATGGCCCATTACTTCTTTAAGAGGGATTTAATAAATTGACCTTGTGACCTTTCCGGAACGCCAGGATCGCTTAAACTTTTTTGACGGTTTGATATTACCTCTTAAGCAGGATTTAGAGGAATTCAAACTTGCCGACGACGTGGGTCGTGAGATCGAATGTACTAATGTATGGTAGAACGCTACATACACATCGAAACTGTTTTTGAACATATTCTTTCACATTGCAAACTGTGTTTTGAAATGATTAAAATACATGAAATATTGATAATCTCAATTTGCCCCAACCATAGAGTAAAATTACATACATCATTCGAAAGCACTTGATCATAGCTTTCGAATGACGTATCACACATATATGTTTGTAATTTGACCTCTTTGACCCCTCCCCGCCGGTCAGGGGGTGACCCCATCTTAACCCCTCTGAGCTTGGACCTAGAGGGCCCCTAAACGAAATTGACCTCGGTTTTAATGTCCTCTGACCTTTGACCTAGAGGGCCCCTAAACGAAATTGACCTCGGTTTGAATGTCCTAAATAGATAACCGAAAGAAAAATTTCAAATAGTTAAGCCGTTCTTGAGTTATGGCATTTACAGACAGACAGAGAGACACCGAAGCATAAACATTATATATCTACGATACATAATAATTTCACCGTGTGACCTTTCCCGAACTCTACATCGTAAAATATCGAAAAGTTCCCCAACCATACACCACTTTAAAGTATTGGATCATGCCTTTCGAATGACGTTTCACTTTCACACGTATATGTTTGCACTTTGACCCCTACTTTTGAAACTGAAAATATGTACGAAATATTTAACATCATTGAACCTATTTGACCCCTTCCCGGGTTATCACACACAGAAATCGAATACATCTTTCAATAGCCCTTGATAATAGCTTTCCATCCATGTATCACACATGAAGGGTTACTTTGATCCCTTGACCTTGACACGGTCAAAACCGTTGAAATTTCGAAAACATAATGTGCTATATCGAGTCACATCTCTTTCCACTGATAAACTCTTTGGCTTTTCCGAATTTTGAAAGTTTAAGGAGTTCGGGTGTGGGACCTGTAGGTCAGGGTTATAAGGGAATAGAGATGAATTGGTATTGCATGGCAATGGCATGTGGGTTGGTTTAGTAATTAAATATTAGACAGTATGTTAATAAAGATTTTTCGTTTCAATTTAACTATTTAGACTCTTCCCTTCCCTGTCACCTGTGGTATTTGGCTATTGTTGCTCCCTTGCAAATACTGGGAGTCATTCGGCACTCAAATTGCGTCGCAATGGGCGTGTCGGGTATACCAAATAGTGGAGGAGTCATTTAGAAATCAAATCTTAATTTGCGAATTTGTCGTATCGCGAGGTCACACCCCCTGATGTTGGTTATTTTTTTGGGGAGGGTGGCCCAAATGCGTAACGTTTTTCCTTTGCATACAGGAGTAATTGCCTTTATCTATTCAATCTACGATACGCAATATTAACATTATATTTAATTCACGTTTTATTTTATAACTTCAAAAGGGGGTGTGGTATGACATAGGTAACCACACGGTTGGATACCGACGGTCATTGTGATTCGATTGATATATCACATGACCTAGTTGTGCCGTTTTTTACACAGGACCCTTACAAAGGGACCCCTTGGGGGTGTGTCCAGGGACCTGAAATATAGCCTAACGGCGTCTCCTGTAGATATACTTTGGATACCCGTCTCGATCCTTACTGTCAGATTTCCGGTTAGGGAGGAGATATGGCGTATACCATTAACACGGGAGCTCATTATTATAAAGACTAGCCTATCACGGACGCTTCGCGTCCGCTAATAGTCTAGGAAGGTGCCTCTTGGAATAGCAATGTCAGGTTTTAAAAAATCATAGCAGTGTATGAATGTCTCCGGCTCAAATAAACCGTCCAACGTTATAGTAATGTATCGTAGATGTGGCGTTTTTATAACGTTTTATGCACATCGAAACTGTTCTTCAACATGTTAAACGTGAAAACTGTGTTTTGAAATTTTCAAAATATATACATTTTTGAAAATCTCACATTGCCCCAATCATAGAGTAAAGTTACATACGTTTTTTGAAAGCGCTTGTTAATAGCATTCGAATGACGTATCACACATATAGGTTTGTAGTTTGACCTCTTTGACCACTCCCCACTGGTCAAGGGGTGATCCCACCCAAAATTTATATGCACCATTTAATAGCCATTGACAATAGCTTACCATCGATGTATCACACATGGGGTGTTAGTATTTAAAAAAAAAATGCTGACCTTTGACCTCACCTCATTGACCTTTGACCTACATGGCCCCGAACGAACTTGACCTCCGCTCAAACGTCCTTAATAAGTTCCCGAAAGAAAAATTTTAAAATATCGAGCCGTTCGCCCGTAATTGTGCTCACGGACGGACAGACAGACGGACACCAGCTCATTCGCATGATGTATCTACAATACACAATAATTTGACCGTTTGACCTTTACCGAACGCCAGTAAGGCTGAACCCTTTTTAACGGTTGCCCTTAGCTCTTAGCTGGTCGTGAGATTTAAATTTTGTGGCCCATAACTACTATAAGAGGGATTTAACAATTTGACCGTGTGATCTTTCCCGAACGCCAGGATCGCGGAAACTTTTTTGACGGTTTGCTGTTACCCCCTAGGCAGGATTTAAAGGAATTCAAATTTTCCGACTCTTCTGGGTCATGGAATTTGAATTTTGTGGCCCATAACTACCATAAGTAGAATTTAATAATTTTACCGTGTGACCTTTCCCGAATGCAAGTAATGCTGAACCCTTTTCAACGGTTGTTCTTAGCTTTTAAGAATGATTTAAAGGAATTCAAACTTTACGACTCTGCTAGGTCGTGAGATTTGAATTTTGTGGCCCATACTATTAAGAGGGATTTAACAATTTGACCGTGTGATCTTTCTCGGACGCAAGTAATGCTGAACCCTTTTTAACGGTTGCTTTTAGCTTTTAAGAATGATTTGATAGGATCCAAACTTTTAGACAACGCTGCGCTGGGTCGTGAGATTTGAATTTTGTAGCCCATAACTATTAGAAGGATTTATTAATTTGACCGTGTGACCTTTCCCGAACGCCAGTAATGCTGAATCCTTTTTAACGGTTGCTCTTAGCTTTTAAACATGATTTCATAGGATTCAAACTTTTAGACAACGCTGCGCTGGGTCGTGAGATTTGAATTTTGTGGCTCATAACTACTATAAAAGAGGGATTTAAAAATTTAACCGTGTGACCTTTTCCGAACGTCAGGATCCCTGAAACTTTTTTTGACGATTTGCTATTACCCCCTAGGCAGGATTTAAAGATATTCAAACATTTCGACTATTCTGGGTCGTGGGTTTTGAATTTTGTGGCCCTTACCTACTATAAGTAGAATTTAATAATTTGACTGTTTGACCTTTCCCGGACGCCAGTAATGCTGAACTCTTTTTAACGGTTGCTCTTAGCTCTTAAGCATGATTAAATGGAATTCAACCTTCCGACTCTGTTAGGTCGTGAGATTTGAATTTTGTGGCCCATACTATTAAGAGGGATTTAACAATTTGACCGTGTGATCTTTCTCGGACGCAAGTAATGCTGAACCCTTTTTAACGGTTGCTTTTAGCTTTTAAGAATGATTTGATAGGATCCAAACTTTTAGACAACGCTGCGCTGGGTCGTGAGATTTGAATTTTGTAGCCCATAACTATTAAGAGGAATTTAACAATTTAACCGTGTGACCTTTTCCGAACGTCAGGATCCCTGAAACTTTTTTTGACGATTTGCTATTACCCCCTAGGCAGGATTTAAAGATATTCAAACATTTCGACTATTCTGGGTCGTGGGTTTTGAATTTTGTGGCCCTTACCTACTATAAGTAGAATTTAATAATTTGACTGTTTGACCTTTCCCGGACGCCAGTAATGCTGAACTCTTTTTAACGGTTGCTCTTAGCTCTTAAGCATGATTAAATGGAATTCAACCTTCCGACTCTGTTAGGTCGTGAGATTTGAATTTTGTGGCCCATACTATTAAGAGGGATTTAACAATTTGACCGTGTGATCTTTCTCGGACGCAAGTAATGCTGAACCCTTTTTAACGGTTGCTTTTAGCTTTTAAGAATGATTTGATAGGATCCAAACTTTTAGACAACGCTGCGCTGGGTCGTGAGATTTGAATTTTGTAGCCCATAACTATTAAGAGGAATTTAACAATTTGACCGTGTGACCTTTCCGGAACGCCAGGATCGCTTAAACTTTTTTGACGGTTTGATATTACCTCTTAAGCAGGATTTAAAGGAATTCAAATTTTCCGACAACGCTGGGTCGTGAGATTAAAATTGTATGGCCAATTACTTCTATAAGAGGGATTTAATAATTTGACCGTGTGACCTTTCCGGAACGCCAGGATCGCTTAAACTTTTTTGACGGTTTGATATTACCTCTTAAGCAGGATTTAAAGGAATTCAAACTATCCTGCAACGCTGGGTCGTGAGATTTAAATTTGATGGCCCATTACTTCTATAAGAGGGATTTAATAATTTGACCGTGTGACCTTTCCGGAACGCCAGGATCGCTTAAACTTTTTTGACGGTTTGATATTACCTCTTAAGCAGGATTTAAAGGAATTCAAACTTTCCGACAACGCTGGGTCGTGAGATTAAAATTTTATGGCCCATTACTTCTATAAGAGGGATTTAATAAATTGACCTTGTGACCTTTCCGGAACGCCAGGATTGCTTAAACTTTTTTAAACGGTTCCCTCTTACCTCTTGACAAAGAATTGAAGGAATTCAAACTATCCTTCAACGCTGGGTCGTGAAATTTAAATTGTATGGCCCATTACTTCTAGAAGGGGGATTTAATAAATTGACCTTGTGACCTTTCCGGAACGCCAGGATCGCTTAAACTTTTTTGACGGTTTGATATTACCTCTTAAGCAGGATTTAGAGGAATTCAAACTTGCCGACGACGTGGGTCGTGAGATCGAATGTACTAATGTATGATAGAACGACGCTACATACACATCGAAACTGTTTTTGAACATATTCACAGTGCAAACTGTGTTTTGAAATGATTAAAATACATGAAATACTGATAATCTCAATTTGCCCCAACCATAGAGTAAAATTACATACATCATTCGAAAGCACTTGATCATAGCTTTCGAATGACGTATCACACATATATGTTTGTAATTTGACCTCTTTGACCCCTGCCCTCCCCACCGGTCAGGGGGTGACCCCATCTTAACCCCTCTGAACTTTGACTTCGAGGGCCCCTAAACGAAATTGACCTCG
This sequence comes from Desoria tigrina, assembly GCA_906901685.1. Lineage (NCBI taxonomy): Eukaryota > Metazoa > Arthropoda > Collembola > Entomobryomorpha > Isotomidae > Desoria > Desoria tigrina. The sequence goes on along the minus strand of CAJQTU010000010.1, from coordinate 3,782,769 downwards.
GTTTGAATGTCCTCTGACCTTTGACCTAGAGGGCCCCTAAACGAAATTGACCTCGGTTTGAATGTCCTCTGATCTTTGACCTAGAGGGCCCCTAAACGAAATTGACCTCGGTTTGAATGTCCTAAATAGATAACCGAAAGAAAAATTTCAAATAGTTAAGCATGTGGGTTGGTTTAGTAATTAAATATTAATTAGACAGTATGTTAATAAAGTTTTTCGTTTCAATTTAACTATTTAGACTCTTCCCTTCCCTGTCACCTGTGGTATTTGGCTATTGTTGCTCCCGTGCAAATACTGGGAGTCATTCGGCACTCAAATTGCGTCGCAATGGGCGTGTCGGGTATACCAAATAGTGGAGGAGTCATTTGGAAATCAAATCTTAATTTGCGAATTTGTCGTATGGCGAGGTCACACCCCCTGATGTTGGTTATTTTTTTGGGGAGGGTGGCCCAAATGCTTAACGTTTTTCCTTTGCATACAGGAGTAATTGCCTTTATCTATTCAATCTACGATACGCAATATTAACATTATATTACGTTTTATTTTATAACTTCAAAAGGGGGTGTGGTATGACATAGGTAACCACACGGTTGGATACCGATGGTCATTGTGATTCGATTGATATATCACATGACCTAGTTGTGCCGTTTTTTACACAGGACCCTTACGAAGGGACCCCTTGGGGGTGTGTCCAGGGTCCTGAAATATAGCCTAACGGCGTCTCCTGTAGGTATACTTTGGATACCCGTCTCGATCCTTACTGTCAGATTTCCGGTTAGGGAGGAGATATGGCGTATACCATTAACACGGGAGCTCATTATTATAAAGATATGTTAATAAAGTTTTTCGTTTCAATTTAACTATTTAGACTCTTCCCTTCCCTGTCACCTGTGGTATTTGGCTATTGTTGCTCCCGTGCAAATACTGGGAGTCATTCGGCACTCAAATTGCGTCGCAATGGGCGTGTCGGGTATACCAAATAGTGGAGGAGTCATTTGGAAATCAAATCTTAATTTGCGAATTTGTCGTATGGCGAGGTCACACCCCCTGATGTTGGTTATTTTTTTGGGGAGGGTGGCCCAAATGCTTAACGTTTTTCCTTTGCATACAGGAGTAATTGCCTTTATCTATTCAATCTACGATACGCAATATTAACATTATATTACGTTTTATTTTATAACTTCAAAAGGGGGTGTGGTATGACATAGGTAACCACACGGTTGGATACCGATGGTCATTGTGATTCGATTGATATATCACATGACCTAGTTGTGCCGTTTTTTACACAGGACCCTTACGAAGGGACCCCTTGGGGGTGTGTCCAGGGTCCTGAAATATAGCCTAACGGCGTCTCCTGTAGGTATACTTTGGATACCCGTCTCGATCCTTACTGTCAGATTTCCGGTTAGGGAGGAGATATGGCGTATACCATTAACACGGGAGCTCATTATTATAAAGATTTATTTTATAACTTCAAAAGGGGGTGTGGTATGACATAGGTAACCACACGGTTGGATACCGATGGTCATTGTGATTCGATTGATATATCACATGACCTAGTTGTGCCGTTTTTTACACAGGACCCTTACGAAGGGACCCCTTGGGGGTGTGTCCAGGGTCCTGAAATATAGCCTAACGGCGTCTCCTGTAGGTATACTTTGGATACCCGTCTCGATCCTTACTGTCAGATTTCCGGTTAGGGAGGAGATATGGCGTATACCATTAACACGGGAGCTCATTATTATAAAGATTGTATAGTATGTATAGTCGTTTGTTTTGTTGAATTTCTTGGTTGTTTCTACTTTGTACTATGCTAATGCTTTGTAATAGTTTGTAAGTGGTGTTTTAATTTATTTTCCTTATCCATTTATCTAATTTATTTGTTTATCTGCCCGATCTGCCTTCCTTTATACTTTATAGTAATTCAGAATTCCAAATTAATTCTGAAGACCTCAAAACTCGGCAACACAATGAGCAACTCAACTTTGAACTTACTCAACCTTCAACCTCAACCAAACCAAAGAAAGTACCAACTAACTACCAAGTGCAAGAGGCACAGTCAGTATGTAGTATAGCACAAAGCAGAGACAAAGAATATCAAATATGCAATTATGGATGATTTGGTGAATACTGAAAATCAAATATAATATACACAAATTCATTATAAATCAAATATACAACTAACTAACAACCGTTCGCAGTTACAAGTTACAACAACACCCATTGCCCTTCCGATGTCCGACCGATGTATGCTTTCAACTTTCAACGTTGAACGTAAACGTTCTAACTTTTGACTTTAAACTTATTTAGTAAATTTGAAATTATGAATTACATTCAACTCACAACTCATCAACATATTATGTATTATCAACTTAGTCAAACATACAGATACAGTACACAGCATACTATTTATTATGTGAAATACAAAATAAATACTAACCATATTACGATTTGTACGACGAGTTCACGTGCCACGCTATTCAAATCGTGTCAACGCAAACGTCCAAAACATCTGAGATCGCAGACAGACCAGACGTGCAGACCAGTCCAGTCACGACTTTTTTAGTATTGATGTAGTATGTAGTAGAACACAGAAGAATCGACTGTGCCCTCCAACGCTAAACGGTCAACGTCAAGCGTAACGTTTGACGTTCGTTGAATGTTTTAAATTTCAAATCTTATTAACGAAGACAATAAAATAAATACATAACAAATTCAAAATTCCAAACGAAAGAATAGTCTGTTTTTCTCCTCGAAGACGGGCAGAGAATGGAAATGCGTATGAATGAGAGGAATTAAACAATGAATAGTTTATATAGCGGATGACGAACAATCCGAACAATCAAACTCAAAATTGCAATTGATTGATATCAAATATTGTGAATTGATCGATTGTGAATTTAATGTGTAATGTGAATGCAGAATGGAAAAATTGAATTGAAACGTCCTTTGATTGGATTGGATTGGAGTGATTGGACTGGCTGGCTGGAGAAGATAGAAATTATAATTTGAAGCCTCGTGCAGAAGTTACGAAAGAAGAGAAGCACATGTTCGGTATGGCGCGTCAACAACTCCACACACCACATTCAACATTCAACATTATAGAAAAACCACAGCAAAACAAATAAGAAGAAACCCTTTCCGTGAAATAAAAGTCAAACAATTCACAATTCCCAATTAGGAATGGGAACATAAAAAATATAGTAAAGGTAAAAGGTAAAATTAATCATAGCACATTGATAGTTTTTGCTTATCACAGTCAGTCGAATTCTAATGTCACTTCACACTTCAGGATTGTACTTTGTCTGCTAAACATACTCTCATGTGGTACAAGAGAGTATGTTTAGCAGACAAGGATTGTACGAGTTAAATTCAAACAAGTCCAAGTCACAAGTCCGTTCCGTCCTTTCGTCACTCTGTAGCACGGTAGCACTGCATGAGATCATGAGATTCGATTGTGGATTGAGTTGAGGCTCTCCACTTCCAGCTCTAGTTCATAGTTTGTAGTATTATCCGGTGTCCTGCTCCTCCAGGCACAGGAGGAACAGGACACCGGATATTTTGCATTTTCTTTGTTCATTTTCGTTGTTTGTTGTTTGTGATTTGTGATGATTTGTGATTGGATTTTGGATTTGGATTGTGGTTTTTATGTTCAATGGGTTTTAAAAGTATTACCCTTCTTAATCCTTCCTTCATCCTTCATTCCATTGCACTGTGCACTGAATCTCGGTCATTTTGTGTTTTGGATGCGATGGTTTTTTATGTTTGATTACAGTTCACAGTTATAGTATGTAGTATTATAGAGAGATATTTAAGTAATTGTTACGTGTTTTGGCATACTGCATATTGGAAATATTGGAATATTGAATGTGGAACATGGATGTAGAAGGGGTGGAGATTTGAGAAAAGGAAAAGAAAGACATTGTAAATGGAATGTTAACGAGCTAAACCTGAACAAGAACTAAAATGTATGAATTTCTTTTGAATTCTAGGATTATGAATGATTAAAGATCATCCTTGGTATAAAATCCCATAAAATTGCCCGATACCGGATACCGCCATATATTTAGGAAAGGAATTCGGTGACGTTCAAGTTCAGATTCAGATACAAAGACTTTCCTACAATCCGTCCGCCATGATTGTTGCTTCTGGAACTGGAGCGTTCTGGAGAAAAACGAAATGTATCGGAGCAATAGGATTCAGAAGTTATGGGATAAATAGAGTCCGAAATTCCACTATTCTTCTACGGAAATGCAGTCCCATCCCAGCGTTAGCTGAGAAGCGATTCAAATCTACAAGCGCAGCCATTAATGGGATCGGAGACGTAGCGGAAGTCACAGGGAAATCGGGGATAAGCGCTTTAGAATATATGGAGACGAATGCTAGCCTGGGTTCAGGAACAGGGACTACGATATTTTCAGATACATTTCCGGTTGTCTGTACCGTCGACTTACTCAGTGCCTTAAAGGACTTAGACGGTATGACGGAATATAGAAATGATTTTAAATCCCAATTATTAAAATAAAATATGTTTGAATTTTGGGATATTCTTTTGTCCACTCTCTGCCATCGTGTCTAGACTCTAGAATTTTGAATTTATAGAATATTTATCTTTTAACCGAAATATCTCTAATTCAAATTCAATTTTTTTTAAATTGCAATGAATTTACCTATCAAAAATCCATTTTGATATTTACATTAAATATACTACACAACACTCACCTATTTATCTATCATTTTTTTTTTTACTTACAGGGATTACCTGGATACAACTAATACTTATGGGAACAGTGATGATTAGATTGGTAATCGGATTACCGATTGCAGTTACACAGCAAAAAACAATAGCAAAATTAGAGAACTTGCAACTGGAAATGAAAGATCTTGCAGAAGAGTTAAAGAAAGAGACAGGTTATGCGATTAGGAAGTTTGGATGGGATGAGGCAACTGCTAAACGACAATTTAGAAAATCGGTAATTTGTAATTAATTTCAATCGTCATCGATCGATTGTAAATGTACTAATTATGTTATTGATATTTCAGTACAAGCAACACTGGAGAAAGCTGGTCGAAGAAAATAATTGTCATCCAATGAGAACTTTATGCTTAGGTTTACTTCAAATTCCAGCATGGATTTGCTTCTCCAGTGCACTTAGGAACATAGTATATGCTGTACCACTGCCAAGAACGGAGGGTAAGCGTGGCGTTTTTAGAAGGCAAAATATGACATTTTAATTGTACGAGAAGTTTGAGTGTTCACTATCCAGTGTCAGAGAAATAGTTCAAGATGAAAGGACCATATGCATTTAATATGCAATAATTCTTGTTTTTTTTTTTTTTTTTTTTAATATTACAGAGAAAGCAATGCGTTGGTTGGAAATGCACCAGGAAAGTCTCCCGTGGCTTTCAAATCTGACGATTAGTGACCCGTATGTATTCCCGTTAGTATTTATGACGACTAATTTAGTCAACATCAAAATTCATGCATTGAGAAAGGCTCCGGGTGTTCCTCAATCTCGTATCCAGAAAGCAATTCCTTGGGTATTTAGTGGCGTTATAGTCGGGATAACTGCAGTGGCTTGCTATGTTCCGGCTGTAAGTGGTTTAAACAATGATATTTGATCTAGACATTTGGCATAAGAATAATTTGGTCTTATCGAAACATGTGTTTCATGACAGGCTGTTTCGATGTACTGGGCCATATCTAGTAGTGCAGCGTTAGTTCAGAATATTGCTCTCAAGCAGCCTGGAGTTAGAAGATTTCTGAGGATACCGAAAACACCGTCGACACCGTGAAATTAACTCTGAACTGAAGTAGTTAAAAGACAAACTATGTAAGTTATCTTGAGTTAAATACAATAATTTATTATATATAAAAGGTTATAAAAGATAGATTTCAAGATTTTCAAGTTTAAACTGCAAAAACTTTTTGAGTCCAGATTGATTTGTGATATTGTTAATTTTCTGGGTTCATTGCTTTAAATGAAATCAAGGCGAACACTGCATAGAAGCGAGGAACTAACTGGAAATACGTCTACTATCATTGATCGCATTTGCTTACCTTTAAAGAAACGGCATTCAGAACCGGAAATTCGTTATAATTATGCTGTCTATATTAATTATATTTTGCATCCATTCCCCTTTATTTCTTCTTCTAATTTTTACGTTATTTCTGTTTAATTGTCAATCCGTCCGAATGCGAATAGAGACAGAATATATCTCCGTTAAAAATTATTCAAAATATGGTTTCCGTAACGTTTTATTTGCCCTGAAAGGTGTTTCATTACTTATACCCATCGTTAGCATAACAAATTACAACGAAGAGGTGTTAATTGTTGCATTATGAATTTCTCATCGCACATGTACATAGGCAGGTGAAATACTGTATTACCACATCGAAATTGAAAGAGGTGCAAAGTGAGTTATGTGAAAAATGACAGATTGCTCATAGAAGAGAAGAGATGATGATTTTGTTTTAGAATATAATCCCAAAAAAGGATGAGTATTATCTTTATCCCTAGGGTTGTAATATGGGTCATACAGACTAGATTTAGGGTGGAACCCCTCAGCTTGGGATGAAGATTCTTTTTATACAAGCTGTCTCTAATATAATGCATTTACTTTTATGCTTTTTAGATGGTAATGGAGTCTGTTGTTGCTGTTGAGCTGTAATGATGTATACCAGCTTTATATGGAATACGGACCTCGTATGGTCCTCCGGGCTTTGGTGGCTGTGAGAATTGACTTCATTACTACTTTGAGGGAATCGCTTATACTGAAGCCGTAGTCATCCTCATGCAAGAGCTCTTCACCCCTCGAACTCGTCTATGCAATACTAACACCAATTTCAGCTAAGAACCAACTGCAGCCACAGCTTTAAGCAAGCAATTCCTCGATGGCAACATCATCAACTCTTTTTCTTCAATCCTTCACGTCTTCCAACTCTTGCAATATATGGGAGTCTGCTGGACTGGATTTTAATTCAAAAGCAACCTTGGTCGATGGTGGTGTTAGTGAGATGCTGTTGATGATGTCCACACAGCCAAGTCTTAATCCCCCTCGTCACCCATATTAAAAGCCTCCTACTCAAATACAGTATTGAGTACATTTGTCATCAACAGTTTGTCCTAAACACCGGTGGATTGGATTCGCATTCATCGTCTCTCAGTTGATAAGCGGTGGGGCTGGCTGATTGAAGTACATTTGATATTTGTTTGTGATTAATTTGTTAATTGTTTAACATTCCGCTCCTGTTTGTTTAACAATTGCTTGATTCATTTCGGAATATTTGGTTGTACATGGGTTTTACGTTGGCTTGTGTGCCAGTGTGTATATACAGTTAATCACAGTAGCCGATCGGGTACATAGAAATAGACGTATTTGGTTTTGTGTATAGATAATAGAACGGTTTATTTTACTACGATAGTCTTCCCTTTTTATTGAAGATTCTGACTGTTGAAACGGTGCTTTTAAATTATTGGGAAAGTTTATCGGAGGAGTCGTTTTTTGCAAACTACCATTAAGTTTGAGCCGATAGTTTAATCTTTTCTGTTTGTGGCTGTTGTGCGTGATTCATTGTCATTATCCTAGAGTAATTCGTGCTTTCAGTTGTTAAGTTTTGCCGACTTCAGAAAAATTTGCAATGGAGCAGGTTGTGGAAAATGGGAATATTATATGCGATGCCCCGAAGGAGAACTTCTCTCCGATGGATACAAATTCACTACCAAGATCCCAGAAGGTATGCAAATTCAAGACCAAAGATTGGACTTTAATTTTAGTAGCGGTTATATCTACGCTTACTTTTTGATTGCCGATTCGGGAACGTTGTGGTTTCTATTAGCCGTGTATGAGATAAATCATCATGAACATCGCCTCCGGTGATACCCGGGCATCAGACTTTAAGAGTTTAAGTTCTTTAAGCCGGCTTTACCCAAGACATGAAATTCTCTAACATTTATCTGTTGTAAACCTCATTTGTCAATTTCTCTGTATTGCAATCCATCCAACAAGAGATCCACTTAATTTTATAGGATTGTCATGATTTACTGTTACATTTTTTGAGTGCATTGATGTCGGTGCATGGTCTCTGTTGGTAGTAATAGCGGTATGATATTTTGTTAAATAAAGATCGAGAGATTCGTAGTTTACGCTTACAAAAAAATGGTGTTGTAAATTTTAGCATTTATTGAGCAACTGTCGTAAATGTTTTGTAATACCATATCTAATCTGCTATGATTTATTGAAGAAAATTTACTAGCCTCTGTGCTGTGCCCCGCTCTTCTTGCCTAACTTACAGGCGTTTTTCTAAATCCAAGGAATATCAAAACATCTAAAGATGGAACCCAGTTTTGAGAGGAGTTGAAACGGTTGAATGGAGTCTGATTTTAAACAAGCTAAATTGAACCCTTTTGAAGTGGAAGGGGAATTAGAGTGTATTGAAATGATAAGGAGTTTCATATTTATACGTAAAGAGATGAGGAAAAAAAAATCAGTTCATTTCCGATGAATGCATATGGACCATGGATGGGAACTTTTGGATATTTGGTAGAGATTAGAAAATGTGCAACTGGAACAGGCAAAACCAAAAGACTTCTTTATAAATGCCCAGCATGTGTTCTATCTCATTGGATTGGATTCCAGTAGTTTTAGTTGGAGCTAGGATGATGATGGTAAATGTAAATTATAAATGTGGTTTGGTTTCTGTTTCATATCGGATTTAGTTCCCATTCCCCTACTGGTTCATTTTATCCAGATCTCTTAAAGTAGTAGAGACGCTGGTTCCCCATCTTTTATAGCCGTTTCATGATGATGCCGATGTCGATAATCGAGGATCTCAATCTCTGACAATATTGCACTCACGAATATCCTTTTCGAAAACAATGTAGTCTTTTTGAGAGATCTTTAAAATATATAGTAGGAGTTGTACAAGTGTTTTGTATAGAAGTAAGTATATGGCTACAAATTAGTCAAGAACTAGGTGGATTGGGAATTGGGATGATGGTTTTGATGGCATGAAATGAGGAGATCATCTTAAAAGTCACGAGGTCAATTTTAAAGACTTTGTAACTATCGGCTTGTATATTTTTGAAGAGTCTTTGAAGTTCTTATATAGTTTAGGGCTAGGAGGATTGCAAGGAATTTGTGGTTTAAAACTTGTAAACGAAGTATAAATCGTAAACGTATTAAGCAGTAGAACCGGCATAAGTAGAAGGGGTTACGTCATCTCCCATAATTAGCATTTTATTCTCAACCAAAGACACGACCTGGTCTCTGGTCCTCATTATCCCACATTATATAAATGCTGTTTAAATGTGTTATTGTAGCCATGAATTGTTCTCCCTTGCTGAGTAGATGTACATGAGCTATACATACTGCCTATAAATGCACTTAAAATATATTGAAAATCCCTAAATAGATCCCCCCGAAATAGATCCCCGCCTTTTTGGAAGGTATTGTACTTAAATGATAGATAGATTTTGTTTGTTAAAAAATATTTGCACACCCAGAGAAAAAAGTCAAGTTAGAATCTTTCTATTTCTCTTAAAATATGCACCCTGGTAATTCCCGAGGAAGGAAGCAGTATTAGTAATTATGCGCACATTTTTTATTACTTTGAAAAGACATCCTCCTCGTAACAGAGATCACCCCAAAATAAACCCCCAACCACGTGACCATTCCACTCATAACATCCCACATGGGCTTTTATTAAAGTATTGATAGTTTGATTGTCGGAATATAAAATATAGAAACGACTGCATTACAATAACATTCAGCATTTAACCCTTTTCTCCAGTTCAGTAGTAGGAAAGTTAAAGATTCTACGAAAAGGCTTATCCTCCCATAAGGTTTTTAATACATTTGATATGAAGGATTTTTACGAGCCTGATGTCAGATTGTAAATATGTTTAAGACCTTCCCATTACAACTTATTAGCATAATAGAGCCTCTGATTCTGTACGTGTTTGTGTGTAAAAGTGTAAATATCTCCAGCAGGCTAAGAGACTTAAACAGGCTTAGTCTCTACAGGCTGGAATTTATGCATCTGCCTTTTGATTCTGGGTTGGGCTCGGCTATAAAGTTTTTGAAATAAAATTTCTATGCAGTAGTAATAGTAGTAGTATTGGTATTGGATTTGTAAATACATTTTACAAATATAATATTATTATAGAGACTTTGGCTCATTCTTCCTTTAAAGGAGAAGATAAATGTGTAGAGCCCTGTGGTAATTTGTATGGATAGTAAGGATGAATGAGGGAATGATTCTGATGAGATTCGTGCGTGAGGATAGGTTATCATAATACCATCTCCTCGTCGATGTGTATTCATTTTATTAAAGCTGTTTTCACTCAAGGTGTGCTTAAAATATTTCCCTATTCCCAGGTCTATGGAATGGAATATGGAACAGAAATTGTGAAGATGGATCGAAAGAATAGTCCCTGGTAGAGGTTCTATATGGGAAATAGATGAATGTCATGTTCTAGGTTAATAGAGGTCTTAAAATATTCAGATTTATTCTGTTTTTCGGGATGATAATGGGGGACATATAGATCTTTTCCAAACAAAGTATGTTACATTCATAAAATCACAAAATCTGTAATACACCGGGTCTAAAAAAATCTACGTTTTTTACGGTATTTTAGTATTAAGAGTTGCCATCGGTGGGCCCATGGCATGGGAAATTACACATTTGATTCAGATTTCGAGATGACACCCCAAGGAACCAGATTTTCATATTTTAATTATTTAATTTCGCAGGAGGAATGTAAGATGGTACTTAAATAATTATCCCCTATGATAAAAACAGTTAATTCTGAGAGAAGCTGTCAAGTTTTTGCGGTTTTATATCTTGACTTTATTCTAGCTCCTCGTATGCGACTTAACAAATCCTCTTTTCTATAACTGTAACTGTGATTTATCTTCAGAAGAAGAGTTGAATTGGAACTCACTTGCAAGTCTAGAACCTAGAAGAAGAGTGGATTTAATAATAATACTGGTCAAGCTGTAGTTTTATAGAGAAGCTCTAGGAGATTGACGTAACCGTAATGATAAGTTATTAGGAGGCTAGTTATCAATTTTTTTCAGGGGGAACTCGTCAAATCATCATTACATCCCAATCAGAATCGCACAATGAAATGAAATGGTCTGCTGGTGCTTGTATATAGGAAATTAGGAACGCATTGTATAGGTTATTTAGGGTTAAAGTAGCGGAAAAAATGTCCAGAGATAGGGTTAAAACATGATCTAGAACTAGAATTGTGGTGAATTTTTTTTCGCCACCCCGTACATAAGCACATTATGTATTTTAATGCCTAATGTGAACCGGAAAAGTAACCACGGATGCCTTTTTGTATTATCAAATGATAATGGTGCCCATATGTATTCCGTAATTGTACGCAGTTCTAATGGCCGTCTAAAGCTGTTCTAATGCTCTGTATGTGCATATCTCTTGTGTAGTAGCCTAATTAGTAGGGGTGGGAAACCTTGGAGGATTGAAGTGGAAAAAATGTTGATGAGATGAGATGGCAGCTCTCTGTTATATTTTATATAGCTTGTTATGTTGTTGTTGTTTTACTTTCTGTCTTTGTAAAAACTGGAATATAAAAAACTAGGAGCTGAAAAGTTTAAACTTAAAATCGTTAAAACCTTAAAACTACTGATTCTAGGGGATTTAAAGACCTAGAAGGTATTTTTAATAGCTTATTGTACGGTTTTGTCTTTTTAGCTATATATTGCACATAACAATATAAGATGTACCTATGGATGATTTAGAAGAATGTGTTTTATAATGTGTACCGGACGCAGTTCTTCATCCATTTAAATTCTCTGTTTTTTAGACTTTACTACAAGTTTGTGAAGAACTCCATTTCCACGCAAAGCCAGCATTAAATGAGGGAGAGGAAAGGAGAAAAAAAGCAGCTGTTTTTTTCTGTCATACAAATGTTAAAATATGTTAAATGGAGTAATGCCGTTAGTTCACTTTAAAACTTTAAATGTGGATTTATGGCCTTTTTTATGTTTGCTAATTTGTTTTCAAGGGAAATCGGGTGAAATGTGTTACGGGCTAGGGAAAAAATGGGGACAGTTCCGTGTAGTCGTATAGGCATAAAATGGGACTTTTATCAAAGGAAAAAAGAGCATGGGATTTTCATGGGCTTTTAAGAGTTATGGAACGTGTGGATTTTATACGAGAATCTATTTGTCAATATTGAACTGAGGGGATAAATTCCAGTTTTTTATTTTGTCGGGAATTTAGGAAGTGTTTGCTTCCTCACCTTGAGAAGTTCCACTGGGAAAATTACTCGACATAAATTATAGATGTAACTGAAATTGAATCTAACGATATTTAGACTTTTTAAGGGATGCTTATCAATTGTACTTTCTCTATGTCTTGATATCCCATAATGCCGTGCCCGTGGGTCAACCCAACCCAAACAAAACCAACATTAGTTTTCCGGATATAAAGATTAGAGGATTGATTTTGATTCATTCCTTCCAACCTCCGCTCTTATGACGAGATCTCTCAAAACTTACAGATTTTTTACGACTCCCTGTCAACCAGTAAATAAATTCCCAACAAAGTAAACATTAATAAAAGAGACGATAACGTATTTGAAAGTCATGATGTGGGATGGCCACTTCCGATTCGGAAATTAACTTCCTTCCCACGAGCGAGAGGAACTCTAAAGTAATTATGAGTAGCGTTCTGAATAAGTTGAAACGAAACGCTTTTTTGGGTAGGTCAGCGATAACAAATGTATAACCTTTCCAAACCGGCAACGATAACGTCCTTTATATGCGCATATGTTTTTTTTATGTATCTATGATAAGTAACCGGTTGTTTTGTTGAGATGGATATCACAGAATGTTCAACAAAAAAGCATCCTCCGTGAGTAATTTGAGGAATGAATGAATTCCAGGTTTAAAATTCTTTGAAAAAATCCAGAGACAAGAAGCCTCATTCTTTCAGGGTTCAAAACCTAACCCGATCCGACAACTCTCCAATTCCATCGGAGGAAAGGGAAGTTATAACTTGCTTAAAAAGAAGGTTGACTTCTATTCGGTAAAGGAGATATTGAGGTCTTAAATTGCGAGGATGTAACATGCAAGTCACTGGAGAAGTACCGGTTGACTTCTTCTGCTTCTTCTTCGTGGGTTCTAATGGGATGGGTGTTTTTCCCAGAGAGATAAAAGGAAGCGGGTAACAACGGGAGAAGAAACGGGATCTTCGGGAAGTAGAGATGTGTTTCGGAAAATTAGGGGGTTTTAAAATATTCAAATTCATGGGAATCTAGTGCCCCTACTGCTCTTTTAAAATTTAAAGTATTATTTACATGGTGGTGGAGTTGTGTTTTATGTATTACAAAATTACAACTTAACTTACACTTCTTCCGATGCACTTTATTTCACTCCTTCGTCGGGAGTCTGTTATTTCCGCTGCATTTTTAACATGATTTGTTTCGGAAGGAAGATCCTTCCGAGATTACAACATAGTCTCTCTCTAGATTCCAGATATTATTATTACTCTCTCTACTATTGTTTTTAAAGCCTGTCTGTCTCTTATATAAAGGAATCCAGATTGCATAGGACGTAATATCCATATCCATCCCCCTCGACTAATTGAATGTAGTATGTAGTGGTAGTGGTGGCCGGCAGCGAAAAAGACCTCGAAACCTCAAGAGCTTTTGAGAGCTCGACAGTCGAGAATCGACAGGACAGGGGCTTTTTAGAAACGAAGAACAGACGAGGTTTGTGTCTGTCTTGTCTATAGATTTAATTTGTCTATATATAAGATCAGGACGACAGATCTTCCGGCAATATATGCATTAATATACATTCTTGTACTTATTATTTCGTGTACAAATTGTAAATATATCCAGTAGTGTATGTAAAATATAGAGTATCTTGCGGTACAGAGCTCGCTTTCCCGAACATAATGTAGTTTCTCTAGAATATTATATGACTGTCCATTCCTCCGTTGAGAAAAGGCCTTACGAACTTGGAAGAAGATGCAAGTTAGGCCCGAGGTTTTAATTTAAATAGGGATTCCTCTCACATAGATACATAACTACAGTTTCATAAATATATATTATTACCCCGTATAAGAGACGTTCTAGTAGTAATGTAATTTAACTTAGTTTAGTTCTAGTCTCCTGTTTTCCACATGGCCTATGTTTCGTTTAAAAGTCTTTTCTCGTCCTATGTAATAAGTACAGGAGAAACTACAAGTAAAAAGAAGATTATTTTTAGGTTTTGGTGATGTTTGCCAAAGTCCCAGTTCAGTTTCTGTTCTCCCGAGAAGTTAGTCTTCTCAACGTAACTACTACTACTACTAATACTAGAGAAGAGTTGTGGTTCGGGATTCGTTTAGTTCCCGTATTTCTTCGTATTATAATAAAACCGGATTATATCCCCCGACCCGCTCCTACTTACGACGGCATCCGCAATTCCAATTTCCAATGGGAATGCAAATTCTAAATAATAATAAAATACTTTTACTTTTAAAGAGGTTTAGAACCAGGTTGTAAGGACAGAGTTTAACCCCCGAAGGAATTAAGACCGTTCTTCTAGCCGATAGTTGTTGTGGGAGAAAGGATCTTGAATTAATCGTCAATTTTTCTCGGGGAAATCCTCATTCATAGAACTCCGACCGAAAAAACTGAAGAACTACCCGTTTTTTGTCAGTCTCCTTCGATTCCTAGTGTTCCTACCTCCGAGCCGATTTTTTTTCGGATTATAAATATTTTTGAGCAGTTCCTAGCAGTATATATAGGTATAGATAGCCGTATACGAGTACCTTTACGTATCAAGGGATATTAATAATATATAAACATACTTTCCAGCCAATAACCTAGAACCTCGAACCTATGAGACCTATATATTTATATATAAAAACTTTGACGATTCGACAGGGCTAGTAGTCTCTCGTCGTTGCAGACAGAGTTGTTTTGTATAGAGAGAGTTGATGTTATTTTGATAGGTAATATTGATATCCATCCGTATTTTACTGGTATTTTGTAACCCGGTTCCTGTTCCTTCGGGTGTTGGTTTTGGATTTTTTTCGTTGGATATCCAGTCACGCACGACAGTATTTCTTCCAGTCAATACTAGGCTAAGTTGTATAGTTTTTGTTTTTGAGGCTGAAGAATGTTCAAGAAATTCGCGTCCATTTCCAGCCTTGGGGTAAGCATTGTGTTTCATTCTGTGTGATTTCATTTTTTGTTTCGAATGGGGAAAGTAATAAGAAATATTGTTTTTTAAGTTTTGTTTTGTTCCATAAATCTATTGTTTAAATATAGTGGTGCAGTGTTTAAATGTAGTTTCAGGACTATTTGGTTAATATTGTTTTGGATATGGATATGTGAAATGGGAAACACTGGAACCGTCGCCTAATTGGTTGGAATTGGATATTGCATAAGGATTGGATCGTGTGTGTTTACTTTGTTTATTATTACCTTGATTGCCGGTTGATGTATCAAGTACATTGGCAACGATATATGGATGTTTTCGAGTAGAAATAGGAGGTAGAATCACAGTAACAGTGCAAATTTCGAAGAAATTGGGAAATTAATTGCTCTCTTCTGTAAATTTCCTGCTGGTTTTCGATGCGGATTTCGTATCGTTGGATATGGATAAGAAGTGTAAATCTAAATGTGAAATGGGAAATCAATAGTATATTATGATCTCATTTTGGATGGATGTCATCACTGGTGTTTTTGAGCTAAACATCTTGGATGATGATCTCATTTTCCTTAAAATGTAAAAGGAACAGTAAAGCCAAATAATAGCATGTTGTTGAAAATGCAAAAAAATACTCATGCAAATTTCTAAGAAGGAATAATACGTGTATTTACTAGTGTGATAATCTGTTCAAATTCTTGAATGTGGCTCAGAAGTTTCTGAGTTGTAAATATTTTTACACATTTTTTCGATCTATTCTATTGGATAATTTGATTACATTAGAGAGATTGGGATTTATTACTCTGAGGATCCACAAAATACACTGCAACAAAAGGATGAATAAACAAATTTGTCCTTGCTCTCTATTTCTGCAGTACTTTTCTCCGTCAATCCCAAAAACAGACATTTCTAATTGGTTCATCTGGAGAGTAATTTTGAATGCCGCAAGTTGACCATAAAAAGACCATCTTTATCTGCACGCTAACTAGCATGATGTGTTAATAAGTGTCAGTTAGTTAATGGCACAAATTCGCATCTATAGCTCTTTTCAATAAATAGCCTTCGATGAATTACTACTTTTTAAAATGCTCTGCCAAGACAAATTTACTTTTAAGATTAAGAGCAAATTGCGTATGATATTTGCTTTGAGATTTGAGTTGTAAAATTCGTAATAAGATTATCAAACATTTTACCTTATATTTTATACTACTAGGAATACAAGTAAAGATCGAATGATTTAAATATTTAAACATTTACACTAATATTCGAAGTTTAAAACTTTGCCTAGAGTCTAACGGGATAATGCAATTACACGCTCCTTTTGCGTCTGCTTGTGTAACAAGTATACAGTCTACAGTAACCAAACAAACTTTTACCAATTTTGGATGTATATTTATTCTTTAATTTAAATTTCAAGGTGATGAATGAAATGGCACAGGAGGGTCTATGAAGCCAAACCCTTTAAACTACACAGTCTCTCGACTCGTGTTTTAAAATAGGGCTAAATTATTACTTATATGGAAGTTATTTATTTAAAGAAGTTCCTCCAAACAAGTCCCTATATAAGCTCTCTCCTGTCGAAACCAGTGTGCTTATGGATGATAAACGATTTTAATAAACTATGTCGTCAAAATTACATTAAGCCTATAGTACTTATGTATATATAGATAGTAAATGCCTGTGTAGTAACACCTAATAGCTCTTCTTCTATAGGTTAGGCGATTGTTGAAACTCAAAAAGGGTTATTCGTTGGGTCAGAAATGAATCGGGATGACGACAGAAAGTAGTCTCAAAGTCGTCCCAAAGTAGTCTTTATAAAGTTAAAGTTATAATGTTTGAAAATCGATTTCTCCTCGAAATACGGTTCAAAACCTTAGATTTTTCGATATTACCTTTGGTTAAGTATGCTAGTTGGTATGTCCAAAATTAAGTCATTTTAAACCGTATAGAGAGGAGAAATTTAAGTTTGAGTTTATGAATTTTGATTTATAGATTTATTTAGTTTTATGTGTAATCTTTAAGTACTTTGTTGGGTTTTTAGACTCTAATGTATTGTAGAGATTTACATGTATTTTGATAAGAAGACTTGATTTGTTTTATGCAACCTTGAGATTGAACTTGAGCTTGAACTTCATCTAAGGTTATGATATGTAAACTAAATTAAGTAAATTGTTCACCTTCTGAAGGTTAGGGTGAAATGTCGTACGATGCTGACGTGGCAGAAAGGGCATTGGTACTTTGGATTTTGTGACAGAGTAAAAGTCACTGTTAGGTTAACTCTTAGAGAGAGAAGGACTGCTAGATTAACTCTCCGAGAGAGAACTGATAGAGGTTTCATTTTTCGTCAGATAAATTGAGATTTTGATTAATTGGTCTGTTTATGAGTAAATAAATACTGGATTTGTATTTTGGAGAAAATAGGTTTTTCGAACGTTTATTTCGATACATTTTTGCTTCATAAAACACCAGTTTGTTCATAAATAGGCAGAATTCGACATCTCATAAAATCTACAACTTCACATGTCATCATGGATGACAGTTCATTCTGGAAGAGGTTTTAAACGGGTAGTTTTTAGTCCAATTCCAAAATGTGGTGACCCCGACGTGATAGGTCATCTGTGCTGCGTGTGAAAGTTCCGGAAATAAGCAGGGAGTTCTAACGAACCATTATTTACCCGACGTGATAGGTCATCTGTGCTGCGTGTGAAGGTTCCGGAAATAAGTAGGGAGTTCTAACGAACCATTATTTGCCGGACAGTGATCGTGTCAGTTTCCAGGACGAGAATACGGACAGTGATCGAAGAGAGTTTGTGTTACGTTTCAATCGGCACATTCGACGAGATTAGAAACTCTTCAGGGATTCCCTAGCAGTCGCAAGTTCAGCGGGACAGTTACCGGAAGTGAATTTGAAAGATCTTGAAACCATCAGTGTGAGTGAGAGCCCACTAGAGCGTTGACTTTGCCTACGTGTTTAAAGAACACGGATGTAGGGTTTTGAGGTCAGCGGTATAGCCATTGTGGTAGCTGAATGTTATCAGAAGTCAAACAGCTCTAGACGAGGTCATCACTAGTCGAGGAGAGGATCGTCACGTCAGACGTTGCGGTGGGCAGCCGGACGAAGGAAAGGTTGAGTGATTATCGATCTCTTGTTATCTTTGTTTGGAACCTTTCTAATCCTTTCCCATTTCTGAGGTTTTTGGTTCTAGTTCCGTCATCATGGATAAGTTGATGCGAAGGAGAGATGGTCTCAGGATCATAATCCAAAAGAAGAAATTGGGAGTCAGAGAGGAGTTGGACAAAGAAGTTCCAAACAAGACGTTTATCGAAGTTCAGCGAAGGACGCTGGAACCCTTGGTCCAGGAGCTCCGAGATGTCGAAGTTCAAATCCTGAAGTGTCAGGTGCGGTATCCACCCGCCGAAGTGGACAACAACAGGAATCCCAAGAACGTGGATTCACCAGAAGAAGATTGTCGAGTTGAGGGGCGTTGCCCACAGTTTCATCTAACGGGTTCCAATCCGGATATTCTATCCACCACGGTGGATCTAGTGGTCGATGTTCCAGCAGTTAACTGTGGAGCTGACCAGGATCACCGATCGTTGGGGTGGGAGACCCTGAACCGGATATCACTGGACGACTTGGTCATTCTCGCCGCCACGGTAGTTCCTGTGGTCCATGTTCCCAATACACTGTGGAAATGGCCAGGAAACCGATTAAGAGGGTGGGAGACACTGAACAAAAAGGCAGTGGAGGATCGGCAATTGATGGAGGACTCGGGCAATACAGAGGTCGTACCTCACGGTAGCCTCTGCAGTAAGTTACTTCGAAACCCATATATTTGTAAAGGTTCTAACGCTCGGGATATTGGGTTGTCGAATGGGATCGTTAGTTTATCCACAGTAGTCATGTCAACCGGAAGTACCATGTCAGAACTGGGACAACCGGAAGTGAGCACTGCAAAGGACTCCAGAGTCGGCCTACCATCGGGTGGGTGCGGATTGGAGATGGCAGAAGGCTGCATTTCCATGGTGTTGGTGTCAGGAGGGGCAAGTGGTACCGGTCGGGAGACGAGAACTGGGTTCGAGGAGATCTGCCTTCAGAGGACGTCCACTCACCAGATCAGGACCTGATTGGTGGGAGAAGTCGGCCAGACTTGTGGAGCCCGAGAGCGGAGATCTGGCTGTCGAACCGGAAGTGGATTGAGCGTCATCGTGACAAGGAGTGTCATCATGTTTGCCAGTGCCGGACACGTCGGAAATCAGAAGAGTCAGACTTCAGAGGATTCCGAACACGGACTGGAAGTTGGTTCAGGTTATGTCGCTTAGCGCATACATTTATTTTAAGGTTACTTTATTAGTTCGTAATTGGTAATCTGAAAAGCGTAATTTAGTGGAATAAAATAGTGTTAGTTCACACACTATAGGTTAAGTTCGCACTAATTACTATTTTTTGTTAAAATTGTCATAATTATAAAATTTGAAATTTGTAATGACAATTTATATTCATTTTGAAGAAAATTGATGGTATGATTTTTGTTGTAAGAATTGGCTTGTTCCGGTTATTATGATTGTAAGGACTAGCATTTCTGTGTTTATGATTCTGAATTTTCGACGATGACATTTGAGTTTATTTTACTCTTCTTTTATACTGTCGCGTATAAAAGAGATGGGAGGATGTTGAAACTCAAAAAGGGTTATTCGTTGGGTCAGAAATGAATCGGGATGACGACAGAAAGTAGTCTCAAAGTCGTCCCAAAGTAGTCTTTATAAAGTTAAAGTTATAATGTTTGAAAATCGATTTCTCCTCGAAATACGGTTCAAAACCTTAGATTTTTCGATATTACCTTTGGTTAAGTATGCTAGTTGGTATGTCCAAAATTAAGTCATTTTAAACCGTATAGAGAGGAGAAATTTAAGTTTGAGTTTATGAATTTTGATTTATAGATTTATTTAGTTTTATGTGTAATCTTTAAGTACTCTGTTGGGTTTTTAGACTCTAATGTATTGTAGAGATTTACATGTATTTTGATAAGAAGACTTGATTTGTTTTATGCAACCTTGAGATTGAACTTGAGCTTGAACTTCATCTAAGGTTATGATATGTAAACTAAATTAAGTAAATTGTTCACCTTCTGAAGGTTAGGGTGAAATGTCGTACGATGCTGACGTGGCAGAAAGGGCATTGGTACTTTGGATTTTGTGACAGAGTAAAAGTCACTGTTAGGTTAACTCTTAGAGAGAGAAGGACTGCTAGATTAACTCTCCGAGAGAGAACTGATAGAGGTTTCATTTTTCGTCAGATAAATTGAGATTTTGATTAATTGGTCTGTTTATGAGTAAATAAATACTGGATTTGTATTTTGGAGAAAATAGGTTTTTCGAACGTTTATTTCGATACATTTTTGCTTCATAAAACACCAGTTTGTTCATAAATAGGCAGAATTCGACATCTCATAAAATCTACAACTTCACATGTCATCATGGATGACAGTTCATTCTGGAAGAGGTTTTAAACGGGTAGTTTTTAGTCCAATTCCAAAAGCGATAGTAATAATATTTTACAGAACAGAAGAGATGTGGAAATCTTAATAAGCCAAGTCAGGTGCGATTTAGGGATTTAATGATTTCCCATTTCGGGTTCACCTGTGCTGTGCTATTTCCCAACCTCCTTTGCCAAGTGACTAAAAGTATGTTGGAGACTCAAGACTGCATCAATGTAAATTAGTAGGACATTAAGGCCTGCTCGATAAGGCGTGGTCGAGAATTAAAGTGTGTAAAAGTGGCAGGAAGTCCGTGGTTTCAGTCCGTGATTTCTAGGTTAATTTTTCCGAGGTTGGGTTGATTAGTAGAGGAGTTGGGTGAAATGATGTTGGCATTTGGAATATATGTACAGGGTGTTCCCATTTAAGATGAATCCGAAAGGCCACACAAAGTTTTTGAACTTGGAAGGGTGGGACACCCTGTAATAGCTGGATAGGACAAAGACTGTCTTCAAACCGGCACAATGACAAAAAAGAATCTACGAAAAGTATTTAGATTTGTCATCCATTTCCAATACATGCTAAGTTCAATAAGATTAGTTCAAGCTCAAATCTTTATTTATACGAGTTTTTAGGATCTCCTATTTGTAGTTTGTCTTGATTTCTACAAGAAAACACGATGGGGAAAAGTCGATAAAAGGATATGTACAAACCGTACTTTAAGTTGTTTTTAAAGCCCGAGCAGAGCGAGGATAATTTGCAGTTGTTTACTTGTTTAACGTTTTTATTGTTATGATCATCCCCCGTGCCCTTGTACTTTTCAGCTCTCTTCGCCGCAGAAAGTCACACTTTTCCGTAATAAATGTACTGTGGATTCTGTTCCTATCCTTTACTTGCATAAAGTCTTTGAAGAACATAATAATATAAACGAAGATGGGCATTAATCACAGGAGAATTGTAGGGAAACACAAAGACCAAATAAAAAGGAGTACAAATCCCATGTATAGAAACCCCAAGCGAGAATAACATCAGATATATCCACCACAACACAATTCAATGATAATAATAATGATAGATCTGTTGGTTTTTCTATAGGAAATTTGTTGATTTTATAGAGATTGATTGAACTTTAGATTTCTCATGGCGGCGGTGGTGGTGATGATGGCAAGGACAAATGTATTTGTATTTGTTTTGGTAGCAGGTAGGAATTGGACAGGTGCTAAAATAAATTGATCTTTTGGTCCTTGAGCCTTTCGTGCAGTTGTTGATTTTAGGTGAAAAAAATGCGGAATGAACAATGGAGAAAGGCAGAGAGAGAGTTGTGAACTGGCTTGGGACATTCCGTTTACCTCGACGGATTATTTACATTACTATTATTACTAATGTGTTTTTTGCACGGTTTCCCTTACCTGTAACCAACGGGAATTTCATGTAAAAGTAAAACGGGAACTGTTTTTTTCTCTCTATTCTATATACACTTTTAGGTGTTTCGGGAACATAGGGAATCGTCTATTAGATTAGTATAGCAACACAACCAGTGCCACTCTCATTCAGTGCAGAAGCAGCTTTAATGTTTTCCTTCCCCCCTAAAGACAAACAGAAAATAGAGAATTCTTTGGGTTTTTTAGACAGTTAATAGTGTTTACTACCAACTACCAAGAGTATTCCAGGATTTCCAGAATTTCTAAAACAAAAAAAAAACTTTCAGAGAGAGAGAGAGAGGATAGAGAGATAGTAAATTTAATAGTCGAAGCATGGAAGGAAGGGCCGGAGAGAGTAATAATAAAATGGACTTGAGTTCCCTGTTCCAATCCAACAAGAGGGTTCCCTGTCCATGCACTTAGTTATAGGTCCCGTTACCCGGCAAACGTCTCCTAAAATACCCGGATCGGGATAGTATGGATATGTATGTATGTACGGACCGACTTTGTCGGAGCCAGGGTTTTGAGCACAAGGCCAGGAGGGCATCATCATAAGGGAAACCGGAGAGTGTTAAAAAGTCGGGACTACTGCCTTCTACAGCATGAACCGACTTGGTTTATAGGGAGATAGAGAGAAAGACGGAATCGTCGGCGGAGTCGTCGCGTAAGAAGGGTATTGATTTGTCCGAAAAATCCGAATTCGGAGAGAGAATGGCTAGAAACCCTCACAAGCGCACTTTCTCCCAAACCCAAGCCTTCAGTCTGACATTTTCGGGTGTGGAAACACACCCAGGTTGCTTACTAACAGTCGGTAGGTTCAGAATCCTAGGGAAACTTCTATTCCACTTCTACAGTGATACTACGGACGAGAACAACCATCTTCGGGGAAAGAAAATATAGTTCTGAATTTTTCTCAAGTTTCGTTAATTGTTGTCAGTTTGGTCGTTGTACTGGAGTAAGGAAGGCAAATATTGTTTGTGAGTTACTGGAAGGAGACGAGGTGGAATAACCACCGGATGTGGGAGACCGTTGTTTGGGTGACTGGATAGAATAAGGATTTTGGTGACATGGTCACGGAAAGCTCTCAGTCGGTAAGTTGTTCAAGAAGCCTGGTCTTCTTGGTCGGTATTTGGTTTTTCTTTCGGTATTTTTCACATCTCCACCACCACCACCACGATCAGCACTTTAAGTGGGAACGGGTATAGGGGAAAGTGCTGCAAACTTTGTCTGCATTGTATCGATCGGTTGGTTCTTGAAGGATATGTTATATAGTATGAACACATACCACATAGTAATATGCTACCGTACCTGAATCCGATTTGGGGATGGGGAGGAACGCCTTGCTTTTGTTGGCTTATTTGGTTCAATTTAGATTTTAGAACTATGTGTAGCACGTCCTTAGCTGTTTTACTTGTTAGCGAGATTGTCTAGGTTTGGTGAGTTTTGGATAATGACAAGGGGTATCTAGATTTCGAATTTTGATAAGAAAAAAATATATTAAGCCGGAAGAGAGACGATGATCCAAATGGGATTTGGGCTACAAATCCGTGTCCTTTGATGAGATTAAAGGAAAGGTGGTGCTTTTTTGTATCAGGGTAGAATAGTTCTATAGGGACGAGGTGTGACATATGGGTGTATGATGTCATGTTATTTACACAGTTTTTTTTGTCCTGGTTTTTTTAAATATCTGTCCTAGCCCATTATGTCATTATATTATAGGGATATCAGGATCTGTTTGTTAACTTCTGCATGTAAAAAATATCTTAATCGTACCGTCCATTATCCTTGGACTTGTAAATAAGTGGCACGAGAGTGGACATTTATTTAGTGGACTGAAGAAGCTGCTGCTAATATGACATCATTTTTATTTCGTCGGAAGATATTATCATCACAACGCACTAAATCATACACAAACTTTGTTTACTTTGGTTTAGTTAGTGGTGCAATTACTTAATTATGCATAGATATACAGTAGGTTATTTACTATTCACCCTGTAATCTATTAGGCTGCCGAATAGGCAATGATTCCATTTCTGTATAGCAAGCCATGCAATTTAATGAAATGGAAATTAATTGAAAAATGAGTCACCTTTCATTTAAATCACACTCGATCGACCGATCTCTGTGTATATTACAATACTTTGCGATGGGTTTATGACTATGATTTGGAATGGAAATTAAGATCCAATCTCTTTCTGTAATAAACTGTAATCCAACGAGGTATTTAGCAAACCAAACCACCCAACTTTTTGGTCGGGTCGGGTTCGTCGTCGGGTTTTTATTTTTCATCAAGTAATCTATCGAGAGAATAAAAAAGCCTGCTGCTGCATAATAATAATTACATCTTTCCAACATCTCGTGATCATGACCATGATCAATGTTCCTGCCTCTCTTAGTCAGTCGGGTCCTCACTCAAATTGCTTAAATATACATACAAACATACGTGCTGAAAAAAGTAGGGAATCCGGCTTGAATAATGGAAAAGTGTGAAGAAAAATCCCGTCTGTATGCTCCATTGTATGTATATGTCTGTATATTATATAGGACTTTTGTAAATTGTAATCCAAGAGAAAAAAAATTATAAATGGTCCTAAGTCTGCTGCCTCGGCTATATATTCCATTTTGTGAGTCTGTTCGTAGTTCATAAATTATTCCTCCTAGAATCCTCGGAGAGAGATTGAGTTTTCATTTGGTCTTTTGTTGTGTATCCAAAGTTAGATATTTTAGTAGATATGTACAATGTACTACACTATATCTTGGACCATAACCATATCCAGAAATATCGAAATTTCCATGATGATAGGATTTTATTCCCCGGTTTCTGTAGTATAATTATAATATTACGAATATGTTACAGTCAATTGTGAGAAATATCAAGTCAGTTTTGACTAGGAGGTTTTTATGTATATTTTTAGCTAGTTTTTTTAGCAAATCACGGGAGTCAAAATGCGCTTTTAGCGATTCTTCGAAACTTGATGCTATCAAATTGCGGTTTACATTTTTGTTTAAAACAAAGGCCTTATTAGTAAACTGTCGGATTTCAACTGATTCCACGAAACAAGGACAATAAAATAAGTACATTCGTATTTCTAACCAGAGTAAATAAATGAGATAGGAACTTATTTCTAGAGCATTGACAATCCTAGTTTTCGGAAAGAAGGGTCTTTTCTCCTAGATTTAGGATCTCTGAAAATCCTGGAAAAGGACAAGCCATACTGGATGTAAGCTTATGTAGTTTAATAAATACAAGTGGCCCATGTTCAAAAATCTGTCGACTGCTAACAAGGCAAAGTAGGCAGGGTCCACAGGCCCCTTGTCACCCATATCCATACAAATGGCCATTCTCATTCATTTCATGATGCATATTCCACAGAAAGAATTACTAATTCCATATCCTTCGAAACTTTCCTCAATTCATATGACTGGGTGTCCTGTATAGGTTGCATCAGACTTCCAGTTCCGTGGGTCGATGAATGACATCATTCTCTTTAAGTAGATTCGAGCTGATTTACGTACAAAATCCATATAGCTCTCGAGCATCTCGAAAAAACATGTACTCTTGTTGGATTGTCATGAGATGGGTTGGATATACTTGATTTGTACAAGAGACAAGAGCTAAGGACAACGTGTATTTCTCTGTGTCATTCTCATTTGTGGTCCTCTTGGGCCCTTCCTGGCCTTCGGTTACTTTTATGGACTTCATCGCTCGTCGTGTTTGCATTTCCATTCTGATTATTTTTAGGGATGAGATTTGGTCGAGAGATGAGGGCTTATGATATTTTTTTTTTCATATGGAAATTTAGATGACAAGAGGATGGGCTCTCCTCTCTATTTGTAGATGGTGAATGGTTTAGATTTTCAATGGATTCAATGGTTAATAGTTCCTGATGTGACTTATTGGCCAAATTGTATTCTCAGCAGAGAGGACACGTTCCTCCTATTCATATAAATTTATGAATCCTTTGATAAATTGCATTGTATTTTTTTGATGTGTGTAGGTTCATATTTTCATATAGAAGGATGAACGCATGGAGATGAATTCGTATAGTTTAAAAATGATTTATATTTATGAAATACTCGGCTGTGTTCCTGTCCCTAAAAATATAAGGATAATAGATGTATGCGCTCTTCATCTCCGGTATCGAAGTGTGACTGCTGCTACTGCTTTGTTAGCTGTGTAGGCTGTGACATCCTGACCCTTCTTGGGTCTTGTCCGTACAGAATGCATGAGACACAGGGATAAATAGGGATGATGAATTGGCATTTGTTAAGGATTTGATTGGATTTGTTGGAAGATAATTTGGGGATTGGATTTCTAGCTGGGTTCCGGAGATTATGCTACATTTTTGTTAGCTGACACCTGAGATTCAATGGATTTAACTGATTTTTAAGCCAAGGAATAAATTGAATTAAGAGCAAAAAATAAATTGATGTAAAGTATCGATGATTTCGACTAATTCGACAATTGTTATGCAGGATTGAATAAATATCTTGAATCCTACACGAATTTAATTTGTAGATTATTATGACAAAAGTCGTTATGCTATCCTTTGGTTCATAAATCTTGATTTACATTTACTAAATATTTTCGGAAACTTATGGTTCAGAAACTTTTGTCCTCCACTCCACCATACTTTAATTAATACTGCACTATAGTCTCTATTCAAGATATAAGTTTATTACTATTATTCTCAACAAGAAAAGGAAGTCATGAGTCTTTCTTAATATGCCGTCCGATTAGTTGATAATCCCATTAACTACGTAAAAAACCCATCGCTTTGAAACCTTCGGGCTTCTGTTTCACATTTAAGGTTACACATTATTATATAGAGATAAATATGAAGTTATACCCGGTGTTTAACATTATATAGGAGATGGGAAGTGTTCTTAAATAAACACATGTATACAAACACATGCTCCCCTGATGTGAGCTTAGGATGGTTTGGTGAATGATTATTTTTACGGTTTTTTAGTATAAAATTAAGTCCTTCATGTTTTATTATATTCGTATACATGCCTCTTATATGCTGGATATATTTTCAATGTTAATTTCCTATCCGATTGATCTTAAACGTGTGTCTTATGATGGTATTTTTTTTAATAGTCGGAGCCCGGAACGGGACTGCTGCGGGCTGCACGAGCTGGTAATTTGGAGAAAGTATTGGAATACCTCAAGGCTGGGGTTGACATTAATACTTGCAACGCTAATGGACTTAATGCTCTACACCTTGCAAGTAAGTTCCCTGTCTACTAACTCTGAATACTAATAATCCCAAAGTGTTTCATTTTAGAGCAGGTTATAGAGAAAATGCTAGTGTTTTTAAGGAGGTTTTGTAAAAAAAATCGTCTAGAAAAGTCTCGTCTTCGTAGTACGTGTTTATAATAAATGAAATGGAGAAAGTCTCAAGAAAATCCTTCTGTTATTAAGCAACTTTCTTACGATGATTAAAACATGATCTTAAAATAAGTTCCCATGTCCTGCTAACAGCTCTAGAGCCTCCAACAAAAGTTTTAATAAGTTTGAGGTTTAAGGCTATTCCAAGCAACTTGTACAAGTTTTGATAAGAAGTTAAGGGCATGTAGACATTGAAATAAAAACCGTTACAAACGCACATCATAAAAGGGTGAAACCACACGAAAAATACGTCAAATTACACTTAACATCGTTACCCGTCACATGAGAGTCGTTTTCTTAAAGATTCTCACATTCCCCCAACCATAGAGTAAAATTATATACCTCGTTGAACAACTCTAGACCCAACCATCCCAACGATACAGTACACATCTAGGGTTGCTATTTAAAAAAAACTGTGACCCTTGACCGTACCCGCTTGACCTTTGACCTGCACGGTCCACAAACGAACTCAGCCTCCGCTGGAAGGTCATGAATGGTTTCCCGAAAAAAGAATTTTAAAATATTCAACCGTTCGAGAGTTATGCTGCGAACGGACAGACAGACAGACAGACCGACAGACAGACAGACAGACAGACAGACAGACAGACAAAGTAAAAACATTAAAGGGTTTCACCCTTTAATAAAGAGGATAATTTCGTATATTTCTCATGTCTTTGATAACGACAATTCCAGCAGGTTCTAACCATTAATTCACAGTTTCAGTCATTTTAATCGATTCAATGCTTATCCAACGTTTATCATCCAGGGATATTTATACGCTTGTAATAATAACAGGCGAAATATGGGAGGAAATCGATTTAATTACTTCTCCTTGTCAAAGAAACATGAGAGCATAGTTCCGAAAATTGGTTTAATATCGATGCTATTTAACATGAATATTTAACAGGATTTCCGATAGTTGTTGTTGTGAGCCTTTTATTTATAACTCCACTTGAGTTCGGAATAGTTTCCCCATTGGGATATCTATTTCGGGATTTGCGCCGTGTCTTACTCATATTTGGCCTGATTCTGAGCCATTTTTTACCTCTCTTCCTAAAGCAAGCTTTTAGAGAGTAAACTTTTTTCATCCTCGGGGAAAGTCTCCGTAGCAGAAAGTCGTCATTTCCTTTCACGAAGGAAATTAGAGAGAGGATGATATTTTATCAGTGGATTCTGTTCTATTTCTATCGTCCTCGCAAAGCCTGGACTTAATGAACCATGAGGATAATGTATATTGATTTTTTCCTTATCTCTAATTTCATTAAAGGTAAAGACGGGCACGTTAATGTGGTCCGAGAGCTATTAGAACGAGGAGCTAATGTCAACGCTACAACGAAAAAGGGAAATGCTGCTATTCACATCGCCAGTTTGGGTGAGTATCGCTTTCCTATCTTTGTCTGTGTTATTTTGTGCCCTTAAAAGAAGAGATAACCGATTGATGCACCATAATGACTCCTAATGGCATTAAGTCAATGGAAATTATGTCAAAATTTGGAGATGAACTGCTTGGAAGAATTTAGGAATTTAGTTTTAATTTTTTTGATTGCTCAAATTTTGTTATACAGCCGGTCAGGAAGAAGTAGTTCATATTCTAATTGAACACGGGGCCAATGTCAACCTCCAATCTACTAATGGATTTACCCCCTTGTATATGGCCAGGTAAGATCAATTTTGATTGATTCTTTTTCGATACAAACCTCAGACATCTGTAATATGTGACGTTAAATTATATTTTCAATTATTCCGTGTTTTGACTCGCAGCCAAGAAAACCATGATGGGATTGTTAAATTTCTCCTTGCAAATGGAGCAAACCAGTCACTGGCCACGGAAGATATGTTTACCCCCTTGGCTGTTGCGTAAGTTAATTTAACTACTTTTGTTGGGTTTAAATGCACAAAATAATGTTTTTTTGAGTAACTAGAACTAATAATGATAGTAATAATTCCAAGCTTAAAGACGCTCAACCTCTGATGCTTACTAAAAATTTAAAGAGACCAAAAGCTTTTTAAAGAAATTAAAGACAGAAACTGCGACATTGACACTTTAACAGTAGATATAAATGTCAGGACCAAAAAACACGTCAAAAACCATGAAACCCATACACAGATTGATTAACCATGTCAATTCCAAACCATTCCTCGTCCATCCGTGCAATCATAAACCTTAAAGGCTATTTAAACTAATCTTTGAATCTGTAACGGTAAAAATTGTAAAATGTAAATCTTTTGATGTGACAGAATGCAACAAGGGCATGACAAAGTGGTGGCTATTCTTCTCGAAAGCGATGTCAGAGGCAAAGTCAGGTTACCAGGTATGTGTGATATGTACTTAATAAAAGCTACCATAAAGGGTAACTTGCAGCTCAAGTTTATGAGTACCGGATTTGTCTAAATAAGTCCCCATACGGGAGGTTATTCCTATGTGGATACAATAGTATTGGGGATTTATTAGGGTACGGGTGGGGCTCTTATTTAGAGATTTACGGTAACGCAACTCGGCTCCTATACTCGATTTCAATAGTTAAAAGGAGCTAATAAACTGAGAGTTCAAGTTCAGAGCATGAAAAATTGATTTGTCCTGTCGTCTCATGTTGACATAACTTTTTTTACTATTGTAAAACAGCACTGCACATCGCTGCAAAGAAGGATGACTGTAAAGCGGCTGCATTGCTTCTTCAGAGTTCTGCAAATCCTGACGTGACTTCCAAATCACAGTTCACTCCACTTCACATTGGTATTAAATCCGAATGATTGTTTTCTAGGATGATGATATGAGATATGAGATATGAGACTTTAATGGATTTGGATTTTTTTGCCAGATCTTTCGTATATGTCAAATGTCAAAATGTCTCTTAAAATCTCAGTTGTTGATTATCGACATTCGGTCGATTATAATAAGGGTGTATGCAAGGACTAGTTTCTAAAAAAACATGTATTTTTTACGATACAGCTGCCCATTATGGTAATCTTGCTGTAGCAACTTTGCTCCTGGATCGAGGGGCTGATGTGAACTTCCAAGCGAAACATAATATTACTCCTTTACATGGTAAATGTCTTAATGATCCTCCCAATTTTATGATTTCAAAACGAGTCAAAAATGCAAATTTAGTAATATAATATGATGGACATTTATTATTTCCCAAAAGTCGCTGCAAAATGGGGCAAAGCTCAAGTATGTGCTCTCCTTATCGACCGTCAGGGTAGTATCGAGGCTAAGACAAGGGATGGGCTAACACCTTTACATTGTGCAGCAAGGTAATTGAGACCCTTGTCGTTTTAATTAATTAGATTTAACATGGAATCCATGAATATTAATTACTGAACGGATACGTTTTAAATTGGCAGATCCGGGCATGAACAAGTGGTCGATCTGCTACTTGAACGCGGAGCACCTATCAGTGCCAAAACAAAGGTATTTACCCCAAAAAGCGTGTGCACAATTCGGGATTAATTTATTGAAGAGACTCATGCAATCTTTGTTTACTCATTTACAGAATGGCATTGTTCCATTAGCGATGTGTGCTCAGGTACGGCCTTTCATATTAATAATAATAATAAAGGCATTTAATTTTTGGGATGAGACCTCGTGTCGATAATTAAGGGTTAGTTAACTTGTAGTGGTTTATCAACCTGTTAATGTTTTTATTTTTTTCGCCATAGGGTGATCATGTTGATGCTGCACGAATCCTCCTTTACCACAAGGCTCCAGTTGACGATGTAACGGTTGACTATCTCACATCTCTTCATGTTGCGGCACATTGCGGGTAAGCTGGCATTGATTCCTGACATAATATGAATGTGTAGCAAATTCCGTTTCCTCTCTGAAAGCTGCTACAATTTGCAGTTTTTCCTAGACATACTTTATGTATTTTTGATTGGGATGCATAATTCATGCAAATCTTCTCTTTTCCGCAGACATGTAAGGATAGCAAAGCTGCTCCTTGATCGAAAGGCGGATCCCAATGCCCGAGCTCTGAATGGATTTACACCGCTCCATATTGCGTGCAAGAAGAATCGGATCAAGGTGGTGGAACTGCTTCTGAAGAACGGGGCACATATTGAGGCTGCAACGGAATCGGGCCTAACCCCGCTACACGTTGCTTCCTTCATGGGTTCTATGAATATTGCGATATTCCTCCTGCAAAACGGGGCAAAGCCCGATGCAACAACGGTTCGGGGCGAAACACCCCTTCATCTGGCAGCCCGAGCCAACCAGACGGACATTGTTCGGATTCTTCTGAGAAATGGGGCGAACGTCGATGCTGCGGCTAAGGTCGGTTGGACATTACTTGGAATGTTGGAAACTTTCTCCATCATACAGAATTTTTTATATAATTTTTTTGAGGGGATTACGAGGTTTAGAATGGAAGATAACAGAGCTGGGATGGTGGTGGATAAGGTGCATAGGGTCCAATTAATATTTACGAGTTCTTCTTCTCGGGAACTCTTCTTGGTAGATAGGGAAAGTGACCTTCAATTTTATTCCCCTTGGGGATTTAGCAGCTTGAGAAATATCTAGTAGTACAATTGTTGTGAGCCTGTGCAACAAGGATTCTCTGAGATCAGATATAATATTCCCAGAGTCCCAGTTCTGAAACGACTGGCAGGATTACAGGATGATAGGGGCAGGAGATGCCACTTTGAGAAGGATTTACTTGATCAAATCGATCGGCTCTTCCTGTTGGAATTTGAAATCTGAATCCTGTCTGACATTTGAGAAAAATCCATCAGATTATCCAACCCTGTCACGTTCTGTTATCATTCCAATGCATATCGACATCTCGAATTACTGTCGCCGAATACCAGACGAAATGATCTACGTGCCCTCATCTTTTTAATTGAATTTCTATAAATGTCTTTTTTTTTAATCCAGGAGGGACAAACACCTCTTCATATTGCAAGTCGACTTGGAAATGCAGATTTGGTGATGCTCCTACTACAACATGGTGCAAAGGTCGATGCAGCTACTAAGGAGATGTACACGGCCCTACACGTAGCAGCCAAAGCCGGTCAAGAAGAGGTATATAAATTTCTGAAGCAAAAAATAAGTGATTCGCTAATAGTTAATTACGTGCTTGAGAGACTGTCGAAGAAGGGAGATTGTCCGGATGTGCTTCGATAAAAATATAAGATATGAAAAATCATATCCATAAGAAATATCATTCTCCAAAGACGGAGACCAGCCAATGATTTTTACAATGATTCTCTCGATTATGAAACTTATCGACTGCCACTTACCGATAACTGATCGATATTGCGAGGAAGTGCAAGAACATTCTATATAATTCGCTTATAAAAATATCTTATCTAGTCCTCCTCTTCACTGCCAATATTATTAGTACCAACTACCAATGTGCCTTGTATTGGTTATCTACCTCTGTTCCTACTTCTATTGAAATTTGAAATCTTGCCTTAAAAGGCAGATTCCAATTCCTTGCCCTTTTAAAAGTATGCTATAAATATGCTATCTTTTATTTTATTCGTATCCGTATGTGCTAATGAATGCATGTCCATATTTTTATCGCGCTATTTGTTTCGATAATTAAATATTGGAATAAGTCAGTATATTATATATATTCTGTCGTTTCTCTCTGATCAATGCAAAAGAAAAACTAGCCATAATTGTTCAAGAAAACGCTTTAATAAACCTTACCGTGTTCAACTTCTCATTTGGAATTTCATTTCTGTTTTGCTTGTCTCTCTCGGCTCGTTCCTAAGATATGATATTTGTATACCAAACTTTTTTTGGCAACTTATCCAGGTCGAGGTGGCAGTTGGCTTGGCATCGGGCCACTGATTTCTTAAGATCTTTCATTGTGCTCTTGTGTTAGATATATTATAGCCTGTCTGTGTAATATTGTAGAACTTTCTGTAGTTTTATAGCCGCAAAGCTGGAATGATCCAATAAGCTATGTCCTATCTATCTATAGAGATCATCCCTATCTGAAATGGCATTTCGAACAGAAGAATGAGCTGAGATTTCCTGTACAAAAATCCCATTCGTACTTCGTAGGTCGTCTAGAAAAAACCTGGCCGGATGATATGTTATGACAAGCAGGGAAGCATGACTTTCTGAACTGCATCTCGAATTTTAGAATTAAAAATTATACGCTTTAATTGTAAATGACTCGTCATGCTATGCACTACTATCTACTCTTATGCACTCTCTATAATATAAATATTTATAGCTCTATAATTTCATACGCTTCTGCTGTCCTCTTCTACGTGCAAGATGTATATATGCATATATTCTAGCATCTTCAGAGAGAAACGATATGAATCTATGAATGACTTGAAATGTATTCCTGTGGGGATGAACTATGAATTGGAATTGGAACACGGGATTTGAGGTTTAAGGTTTGGCATCCCCACTCCTTTCGGTTCTTATTGACGGTTTTGAGGTGTTGAGATTTACCAACTTTCACCACCAACTCGTCGGGGATAGGAGGGGAACGGAAATGAGATTTGCAGTCGTCAGAATCAGGACCAGGATATTTAGGAAAGGATTTCCCTACTGTTTCACGAATTTTTTAATGGTCTTGTGCTGTTCTGGAGATGGGATTGCCATATTTTATGGGAGATTAGGTTATTTGACAGAACCGGAAGTTGTTAATCGTCCACCAGAGCAGCCATCTCCGGAGGTCGGATTGACTAGTAGGAATAGGAAACTATAAATCAAATCTCTATCCATGTTCATCTTCAACTGTGGATTTATTTTATAGAAATCGAAAGCTGTAGCTTGTAGTGTAAACTTTCACGGGGAGCATGAAAAATCGATTGGGAAATCTTGTCTTACACTCAATAAGCTGAGCATTGTCTTTTCTTGTGGCTTCTTACATTCTCTGGGGCAGCTCAAATGTCTCGAAAACAGCTTGTTAGGGGCTTGTAAATCGGTTATTCGGTATTTTGGTAAGATAGGGAGATAAATGGGTTTCGCATTCCTTTCTTGGGAAATCAGGCATGATAGCATAAGTCTAAAAATATTTTACGAGCCCTTATTGGTATGGAATTTCGGATGCTCTATCCACACCAGATAGAATAGAAGATGCTGTTTTTTGTCAAACTATGACGGAGATTTATGAGCCAGACCCGACGAATCTCTATATGAAATTCCCCTTTGTTTTCCAGGTGGCTTCCATACTTTTAGATAAAGGGGGTGACGTCGCTGCAAGAACTTCAAGAGGTTGGACTCCTCTTCATCTCGCTGGGAAATATAATACTGGAAACACGAAGGTATATAGACATGAGTTATAACGTAAAAGCCGAAATAATTCCCCCGTCGAAATAACTCCCCACCCTTTTCATATAATTTTAATGTTCAAAAACTAGAGTAACTTCATTGGGGGAATTATTCGTGTATTTACAGTAGCTTCGAGCATTCCAAAAACTGTTTACATAACAAGACCAATGAAGTTGTCAATAAAATTGCGATTTGAGCCGAAGCAATTAAAAACATGATATGTGATATGATAAGGATGTTTTGACTTCTGAATGTTTCAGGTTGCGAATCTTCTCATATCCCGAGGCGCCCCTGTGAACGCTGAAGGAAAGGTTAGTTGGCTTGCTTTAACCGAGCTGGTTTGACAGACTTGACAGTTGCAATTAACAAATTTTTAAAATGTCGTTGAATCCGGAATTTCAGAATCAATTAACTCCACTCCATACGAGTTGTCATCATAAGAACAACGAAGTTGCCCTTCTCCTTCTCAATACTGGAGCGGAGCCGAAGTGTTTGGCGAAAAATAATTATAGTCCTCTTCACATTGCTGGTAGGGATTGTAGCAATAATTTGACTGATTATTTATTCTGTATGATAACTTGGAGTAATTTTTTAATTTTTTGGATTTTAGCTAAACAAAACCAGATTGATATTGCGACTGCACTTTTGGAATATGGAGGGGATGTCAATGGCCAGTCTCGTCAGGGATACACGCCAATTCATCTTGCTGCTGATCAAGGTATTTAACTTACTTGCATTTAGATACAGATACAGTAGGATTAGGATAGAATGCAATTTCTCAGGGTCTAGCAATTAAAGTTCAAATTACTAATCCAAAAGGTCACACGGACATGGTGGCTCTGCTCATTCAGCATGGAGCGGATGCCAACGCTGGAGCGAAGGTACGTGAAACATGATAAATTAAGGGTTTTGAATTTTTTTTTTGGAAACAAATAATTAATATTCTTAAATTTCGTTGCAGAACCAACTCCGACCCCTGCACTTGGCAGCTCAAAATGACCACGTCCCATCAGCAAACGTACTGGTCAACAGTGGAAACGCGGAGATTGATCCACAGACCCAGTCCGGCTATTCCCCACTCCACGTCGCCTCCCATTTCGGACAAGCTGGAATGGTCCGATATTTGCTCCAGAACGGGGCTAGTGTTCATTTAGTAACCGAGGCCGGAAATACCCCTCTGCATCATGCTGCCCAACAGGGTAAGTATAACATTACTTGTCGATTAAATAGTAGGAATTGTTAATTAACGGCAGTCCATGCAAGTTGGACTGAAATGAGGTATTATAAACCCTTCGACCTGCACGAATTTAAACCTTTACTTTCTATATTTAGGACAAACCCTCATCATCACATTGCTCCTGGAAAAGAAAGCTGATCCCGATGCAGTTAACAAGGTAATTAAAAAGTTAATTAACTTCTATCCATTAGGAATAGTTAGAAGGAAATTTTAATTAGGATGGGTACTTGTCAACATCAAGTCAACCATCAGCTTCAATTATAGGTAGTTTGGTTGGATCAATAACTCAACCATCCGGCATGATTTACAATATAGTAAATAACGAGGATAATAATTGCCCTATTTTTCGTAGGCTGGACAAAACCCATTAGCCATAGCCGAAAAACTAGGCTACGTGTCGGTTGTTGAGACACTGAAGATCGTGACTACGACAATTACCACAACTACGACTACCACCACCACCATTGAGGAGAGGTATAAGGTCCTGTCCCCTGAAACAATGAATGAGAATCTGGCATCCGATTCTGAGGACGAGGGGGCCGAAGACGCTGGGAACGAGGCTTATCGGTATCTAACAGTGGATGACATGAAGTCTTTGGGTGATGACAGTCTGCCTATCGATGTCACCCGTGATGAGCAGCATCATCGGGACTCTGGATGTGAGTTATTTTTTTTTGGAACTTTGATAAAAAAAATTCAGTACCTTAAATTGTAATTTTAGACTCCTCATGGGGAGTTATTTGCAAGTTTCTAGTAACTCGATGAAGTTTTTTTTACCGTGGGGAGTTATTTAGGGGGAGGGACTTATTAAGATTTACGGTTATTTTTGAGAGAGATGTTTTTGTGATGAATTCGAGACATTCGGTTAGATACGAGACTGACGGAAACTGACAAGGGAATAAAATTTGATATCCATTATTTCAGACATGCAAGGAGATGAGAATATTGTGTCCCAAAAATACAGCCAACTGGCCTCTGACAACGTTGACATTTCTAGATCACCAATTCAAATCGGGTAAGTCAGTTTTGACATATTGAATGGCATGTTAATTTTTTTAACATTGGGAGGGGTTCCAATTAAATCATAGTATTACTATATGTGTTATTTTATTTTGTGTTTGTATGTTTCGTTTATGTGTTATTACATTTTAAAGACTAGGTATTTGAGTTTGAGAATTGAGACTACTAAAAATATTGAAGTGGTTTCATGATTTATAAAAATATGAAGCTAAAATTTTAAATTTGATTAGGGTTGATTAGGTTATTTGTTTATTTTTTTTACTACTACTACGTGTTCTATTTGATTTTTGTTTATTATTGGAAATATTATTTTAATCCCTTCGAAAGTACTCCCAGCGCTGTATCCTTAAGATCCCTAACTTCCACACCCAGTACCAGATACAGCCTTAACTTCAGTGTCAGCCGATGCTCAACTGCGACCATTGGAATGTGTCGAGACAGGTTTTTAATTTTTTGAAAAGATTTTTCTAAAAAAAATTCTTCATAACAATTCAAAAATTAATTTTCCGAAAAAATCAGTCCTAAAAGTAACACACTTCCACACCTATAAGTCACCCAGTCCGTTCAGTCCAAATAACTACAAACTAATAATGCGTCTATTTATTTTAGAAAAATTAAAACCGAATCGTTTTTTATTCATTTTTATTTCCATTAATTTTCCGTCTTAAAATGTATATTTTTTTTAAATAACTATATACTAAAATGCTCTCATGATATGAAAAGTGTTCTAATGAAAAACTGTCTATTTTTCCCTTTTTCCAACACTAACGACGACGTTGCATGTCCAATAAATAGGAAACTTCACTGGAGAAAGTAAGCTCCGACTGATATATCAAAATAATTATTAATTCGTAGATAGTGCATAGAGTTGGTTTGTCCGTTGTCATTGTCCTGTCTGCTTTTGTGAAGTTGGTTTTGTAAAAGTATTTTATTTAGCCTTTAGTTTGACTAATTTGAATTTGTGATTAAAATCAGGAGATTTTTCGGTGAAAAATTGACCTAATTTCCGAAAATTTTCCTTCTACATTCAGTATTCAAATTATTCTACAGAGGAATTCGGCATATAACAGAAGCCTAATTCCATGTTGCCTTGTAGTTAGTCTTGGATTGCTGGATTCGATTGGCTTCCTGTAAAAAATGTGTAAAAAACCTAACTCAACTAACAAGATAAATTATTAACCAAATTGTGATTGTGTGGTGGAAACCGTAATATGGAAATATTAATTTTGTAGATACAAATCTTGAGCCTCATGCTTTTGGATAATTTTTAATAATTTCCACAAGTTCAAGCCTAGAATCATCTTCCTTGTAATAATAATCTCTATATAATCACTACGCTTAATTTTAACCAAAAAGCGTTTACATTCCTTCATGTATCGTAAATCTGCCTCTGTACATCTTGTTGTTCTGGTCGGACTTCCGAGCCTTGTCCCAACTAACCCTCTATTCTCCAATGTACTTTCCAGCTTCCTGGTGAGTTTTATGGTCGACGCAAGGGGAGGAGCTATGAGGGGTTGTCGACATTCTGGAGTACGAGTTATCATTCCACCCCGGAAGGCAGCTAGTCCCATGAGGATAACTTGTCGATATCTGAAGAAAGACCGGCTCGTCCACCCCCCTCCGCTAATGGAGGGGGAGGCCCTTGCCTCAAGGATCCTGGAACTGGGACCCTCGGCAGCCAAGTTCTTAGGGCCCGTCATTATCGAAGTCCCACATTTCGCGTCCCTTCGGGGTCATGAAAGGGAGATCGTGATTTTGAGGTCGGACAATGGAGAGACTTGGCGAGAGCATAATCTGGATGCTACGGAGGAGGCTGTTCAGGACGTTTTGAACGAGTCCTTCGATGCGAATGGTAAGTAATCGAGTAGTTAAGGATAAGTAAGGTCAAAGGTTAATAAGTTGGTTTAAATAGGTTGGGTAGTGTAGTTCAAACTCTCGCCTATCTTCAATTTGTGAAGAATTGTAAGAAAAACACACGATGAGCCTATCCTGGTCATCTTTTTAACCGGACCCTGTAATCTTGTTAATATAGGTTCAAATGCATCTTCCGCAAAAAATTGAAAACCTCTGGACCAGTCGGGGTTCATTTATAGACCATATTGACCAATTTTTGTATCATCTTCTTAAAAACAATCTACTGCCTACAAAGGATTTAGAAAAAACAAATAAACAATAACGCTTGAACAGATTACACAATTACAATGTCACAAATCCATTACAAATTCAAATCGCATTTTAAGTTTCTGCTCGGCCTTCGGAAAAAAAGAAAAAACAGATCGAAATCTGTTTCGACCCTAAATTTTTTATACCGATCGGGTATACAAATCGGCGTTGAGCCGGAATACATATTGTTGCTAAATAGAAGACAGATTTATTCCGTGGAAATTTAGTAGTTAGTACATTAACTCAATTTTAGATGGGCATATTTTTTTCCTCCCCAGATCTGAAACAACTAGAAGATCTGAAAACGAACCGAATCACACGGATCCTGACGACCGACTTCCCCCAATACTTTGCCCTCGTGTCCCGGATCCGTCAAGAAGTACACGCGGTTGGACCGGAAGGAGGAATGGTGTCTTCGACAGTCGTTCCTCAGGTTCAGGCCGTGTTCCCTCAGGGAGCCCTGACGAAGAGGATAAAAGTGGGACTTCAGGTAAGCAAATTCATGCCATCGAAGTCCGGCCCTAGTAAGAAAATAGTTGTCAATAACATTCCAAAGAAGAAGCGCTTTGCATTGATTTGGTGATTTTGTCATTTCTTCAGCAACAAGTCCCGTATTAACATTCCCCCAAACCAAGGTTGTTAAAGATAGACATTTCAAGTTCATTCCGATTTACCATTGTATTCCAAATAAGATAAGCAACCCCTCACTTACCCTGCCTCTTCCCTTCGTTTCTTCCTCTGGGGCTGAGTTTAATAGGAATAGACCAGTCTATAATTTGGCTGAAATACCAAATTAGAACGTGCAGATTGGAGTTTTGGCAAAATCTAGGTATCTTATTTATTGAAATAAGTCCCCGGAGAGATGTTGTTTCAAGTTGTCTCAATGGGGAAGTTATTCCGGGAGACTATTTCAATAAATATGGTACACTTTGATCAAGGGGTCAATTAGAAGAATCTTATCACCAACATAGATTTGGATAGTTCTAATTGTAATTAAAAAAACCTAGCAAGTTTTTTTTCGAAATTAGATGAACCCGTTTGATTGAATTTTAGGTTGTGATTAGGTATCTTTCATGTATAAGTCTTATGAGAACAAGTGATCTAGTCAATCCTTAAAAATTCCCTGAATGATAAGTTTTCAATGTTATATCCAAGTGAAATAGACTCAAAATATGAAAGTATTATAATTACAAGTTACAGTTCTTAATTATTTTATCGTAGTTTATAGCAGCAACGAATGGATCTCCAATTATCATAAATGATAATATTAATATCTCTAGTCAAGATTCCCTAAAAATCTCGTGATTCATCTCTCTCTATAAATATTATAGCTCCATACAACTTCATATCTTCTAGGATTAGAATCCATTTAAGAAAATAAATCTCTACAGCCTACATGCATAATAATACAGCACTGTACAAATAAACAATCTCTTTTCCTTAAGGAAGTTCATGCCTTAAAAATATAAATAAACAGATAAATTTGAGCTATTATCCGGAATATTTTACCTGATTCGAATTCGAAGCCTCTGTGGTTATAAAAGAATTTAGAGTGTAGAGAAGAGTCTATCAGAAAAGATATAGATTTTGAAGATAAGGAAATTGACTAACTCTTTCCAGTAATTAAATTCTATGGCATAACTTCAAGGAGAGTCAGTTACACAGTGTGTGTTTGAAACACTCATATTAGAGCCTCATGGGCGATTGCTAAGTTTATTTTAGAGTCTGCTGTTCAACAAAGGGGCGGTTTCCAAACCGCGTTCGAAAAATATGAATCTAATTGTCAATTAAAAATTGACATCGAGTTAAATGATACAGATTTTTCAACACCGTGGGTTTGGAAATGTCCCTTAAACCTTAATGTATTAATAGAATTAGACGACGATACTTTGGTTAGGAAATCTTAAGCCCTGAAATAGCAATACTCGATCCTGAACACATTGCTCTATCCTTCATGAAATTATCATCCTTGACAAATAACGCTTACAAAAATTTAAACCTTGATTTGGATCCTTAACTTAATTAACTTACTTAAATAATTAAAAACCTTGTCAGTTAAATGTTTTGAAACTATTTGACAATTTGCCACAGCTAATTTGTATGATGTTGAATGTGAATTTATGTTAAACTGGTTTGAAAAATTATGCTCTATTATATTATATCCGGGTCCTACTTACCATACAATATACGGCTGACTTGATCAAAAATAGTCTGTATGAAACGAGGATATAATTATTATTATGATTATTACGGGACTCCGCCCAATAAAGACATTAAAAATATGTACGAAAAAATACCAACTGCAAAATAATTTCATTAATTGGTGACTTTTTTCTTGGCAGTTTAAGGGAAAACTACTTGAAAGTTGAGAGCAGTGGAAATCGTTATAATATTTTCTTGAACTAAACTAAAACTAACTAAATTCCAAATGAAAAAGAAACTGTTGCCTTGATTCAACTTGATCTATTTTTCCTATCTTTCTTGACTTGATTTTTCTCTCTGTTACAAATCACAGACTTAATTAAAGTTCTTTAACTAACTGTGTAGTTTAGTTGTTTCTGTAAAAAATAATCTAAATTTCAAGAAGGTCCCTATACACTTTCTTAAAGTATTT
Organism: Desoria tigrina; assembly: GCA_906901685.1. NCBI lineage: Eukaryota > Metazoa > Arthropoda > Collembola > Entomobryomorpha > Isotomidae > Desoria > Desoria tigrina. Next base: position 3,741,025 of record CAJQTU010000010.1, on the reverse strand, counting down.
ATTGGGCAGATTCCCTACAAAAGCTGGAGGTTCTTTTAGTATCATTTTTTGTCTTAAAACTATATGATATTACAACTATTTGGATTCATTTTATTTTCCCTATTTTACTCTAACTTTCTTTCACCTTAATTTGACTACAAATTAAAACTTCTTGGATTAAGATTACGGGACGATCTTTAATCCAAGGTACTTACTTCACATTATTGTTAAATTTCGGCTGGGGGCCTCCATGCTTTGATATAATATTTTGATAATAATTTGTTCCGAGAAATCGCTCCGCTTTCCACTGCTTCTCACACTATTTTATTACAATAAGTATGTAATAGCTAGGGATTTCATTCACCTCATGAAAAGACATCCTATGATTATGATTTAATACGGCTGCATTTTACTCACTTTTTATTATTCCTTTTTACTACTGATTTTTTACTAAATTGTTGTTGTTTTGTTTTGTGTTTTTTCTTATATGTTTTGGGCAACTGGTGCATCCCCGTCTTTGAATCTCATGACACGCTCACTCACAATCTTTGATGAATTTTCGAAAAATTCTCACGGGCCTTTCTCCGATTGGAATCGACGTTCTGTTTCTAGGCTCAACCCATCCATATGGACTTGGTGAACAAGGTGGCTGGGAGTCGGGTCTCCGTCTCCCCAATTGTTACGGTGGAACCTCGAAGGAGAAAGTTCCATAAGCCAATCACATTGACAATCCCCGTGCCTAAGAGCCAGGACCCTAACTCCACCCTCAGACTATTGTGTTCCATTACAGGTAAGATCTTATCCTGTCTTTTTACTTTGTAAATATTTGCATATATTCATAGATAAGTGTGGTAGCGTAATTCGTAATTAATTAAAACAAATAGCATCTACTTCGTGAGTAACTTTTGTGCATCCGTACAATACTACTATATGTATCTATTTGAAAGTTGAAGTTGATTGAGTTTCGAAACGTTAACTAATGTAGTAGTTGTTTTTTACTATTAGAGTAATTGGGATTTTGAAGTATGGTGGACCCGTACTTTTTGATTGATTTTTGAATAATAATACTAAGTGTGTGGGGTTTTCGAGATTGTTTAGAGACTTATTTGTAGGATTTGAAGTTTTACTAGTTCATAGTTAGTGAGTATGTTTTTGTTGATAAAATTTATAGCTCTTTCGTTAGCTCATCGTTCTACGTTTTTAATAGGTACGAAGAAGTTATTGTGTGTCTGTGTTTTCCCTTAGTTTAATTGTGATTCATCAGTTTGATTATTATTATTACATATTTTATATATGCTGAGTTTTGTGAGATTCTGTGAAGCATTTTTAAGTTGATTTGAATATTTTATATATTTAATGGAGCTCTGTCGGAGTGGTGACAAAATAGTAGATGTTTATTTCATTGTGTTTGAGTTTGGGAGGAAGTGAGTGAAAGGTAATGAGAGAAAGTTCGATATCATCTCATCAAAAGGTGTCAGTCTTCTCTGTATTCATTTCTTGTGTTGTTGGTCAAAAATTCAAGTTAATGCTCATTGAGTTAAAAATACACACCTATCCATTTCACACTCTAAAAAATCTATTAGCGTCTTATGTTTAAAATCAGTTTGCCCGTAATGTTTTTATGGTTGTTTAAATTACAATTGAATTTAATAAAATTCAACACTGATTTTTATCTTTACCCAATTTAAAAAGGGTACTTTTACGGTAAATAAAAATAGAGCCATCTTAAATAATTTCCCAACTTCTAGATGATTTTCCTGAAATTAGCGCATATACTTACATTTTGTAAAACTGCCTAGTTTGTCGAGTTTTGAGTTTGTATAAATTAAATGAAATTTCAAGTCATAACTTCTATTTCCTCAATAATTCGTAATGTAAGAGGTTTAAAATAATTAGCTCACTGATTTCCGAAAACTTGTTGACCTGTAATGTGTTATTCTCCAATTTAGAATTACATCAGATTTCACACGATTTTGCCCTCTAATGTTAAGCCGCTGTTATTAATTGAGACAAAAAAATCATCAATTAATGATGATAATAATGATAATGAACATATACTAAAAACAAATGACAAGTATGATTCTGTGGCTCAATCCGCCCTATTGCTGCTTCCGCTTTTGATGGTGATTATAATCCATATTCTCTCTCATTGTTCTCTTCATCCTGTCAAAACTCTGTATTCTAATTTTAATTATTCTTACTTAACTAATTAGCTACAACCTCCAATTTAATAATTTTAGCCATTCTTGTAACGTAATTACGATACAATTATACCAGAGTTTGATTTTAAGTTTCATACATCGTCGACATTGTAAAGTTAATAGAACTTATTAACATTTGGGAGACTTGTGCCTCGTAGAAGGGATTTTATTTAAGATTTAACCTTTGAATAAAAATTAGCAGATTTAAAAAAAACGAAACGATAGATCCTATGCAAAAAAATGTTAAAAATCAGTACGTTGACGTAAGATTTTAGATTATTTGCTAATTTTGTTTCACCTGTATTGTTTGGGCTTACTGAGTGCAGGCGTGTTTCGGAAAAGATCTCTCAAAGGTAAACACAAACTTCTCCCTTTAATAACTACTCACAGAATACTTGGTCGTTTTTAAGAAAGAAAAAATAACTATTTTTTAATCTCTCCTTGCACTTTTTCTGCCATTCATTCTTACGTTGGATTTTAATAATTATTTACTGAGTTGTAGCATCATCTTCAATTAAAAAATATATTATCGTTACTTTTATTGATTAATCTTCCATTTAATTTCAACCATATTCTTGTTTTTAAACATTTTACTCAGAAGTATTTTGTACCCCTTGTTATATAGTTACTAAACCCAACCCAAAATTATATTTATTTGACAAATATTTAAATATGATTTTCGAAAGTCGATTCATCACATCGTCACTTATTTCCCTATTTTAATACAGATAAATACTTGAGCAGCGGTTTTAAATATGATGACAATCATCTACTTTTAGAGATCCTTGATGGTCAATACCATTTTAAGGATGATGGATTGTTTATACATACATGTAAATTTTGAAATATCTACAAAATATCAGAGAGAGCACGGAAAAAGTTTCGATTGATTATTTTTAAAGAAAAAAAGTACAAATTCTAAGTAGAGTATATGTTTTTGCTTGATTCAGTGGAAATCTATAGGAAAATGGATATGAATTTGAATTGAATTAGTCCGTAAAAGGGGCAGTTTTTCTAAAATAGGGATATCAGATATTTCACAGAAAAAGTATTTTTATCAGAAAAGTATTCGTTTCCAAGTTGTAAGAGTTGGTTATATTTTAATTTTTGAGAAATCTTGTTTCGTACACAAAATCCGAATAAGTCTGCAAAGACTCATTTACAATCAATCTAATACCAGTTTAGAACCACTTCGATTTTAGGTATTCTATTTTCTAAGCCATCCAATAGGATGGGGCTCTATTTCGGGTGGGGTTGCAACATGGAGAGCTAAATTTGTTTTGAGAGAAATGTTCTACGAAGGGGTGTAGTTTCTAATCCTGCGAAAATGTTTGACTTTATTTCGGGGTGGGATTGTATTTAGTGTTAGCACTGTTAGTGTGGTGTTCTAAACAGGGATTTAGTAAATTTCTTAAAAAAAAAACTAAACAATCCAAGAAATAGCCAAACCAAAGTGTACACGCTGCACTGCAGTAAGCCTCAGTTTATAAAGATGCGAATTCCCAATCAATTATTAAATTAAATTAATTTCCATTTATTTATTTATTTGTCACCTTCCGTAGCTATAATAGTCTCATATAATTAGTTTAAATGAGTACAATAATCTACTGAATCCTTACCTCCTTTCAATCTATATTTTGGACGATTAAAAATAATTAACTCTTATTTTCATTGCACATTTCCTTAATTTGCAAATCCTTTGGTTAATTATATATCTCTTGGCTACTTGTGATTTTAAGTTCCATTCCGTACGACAAGAGCTCAGTTATTTATTTACATATCGTTCTTATTACTGTATGCTTGCCTATAATCAGTATGTATGTGTTGGTGTGGTTTTGTCGTGTGGTTCTTGTGATGGATTATTCATATGAAATTGATGATAATCAAAGCAAAAGATACTTTGTCATATATTGTTATCGTTGCGATCGTGTAATTGTAATTATTTTCGTGCTGTGTGAAAGTTGTATAATTTCTTAATTTACAAGAAGATTCAGCTCAATATTTTGCATGATAGAATAGGAATGACCGTACATTAACATTATAGATATTATAACGTATGTAGCTATATATTATCAGTAAAATACTAAAATGTTTTTAATTGCATGAAATCAGTGATTATGGAATGAGTCTGATAAGCAAACAGTAAAAAGTAATTATTAGAGTTAAAATTAATTAATAAAAAACAATTGAGCCAGAAGTACTATTTAAACGCTATGTTTTAACTATAAAAAAATAAAAAGCACGCAGAGAGGTTCTTAAGGAGGTTAATAATTAAACGGGAGATTTGTGATGATGATTTAACAGGAGGAACAACCCGGGCACAGTGGGAGGATGTGACGGGGTCAACACCTCTGACCTTCGTCAACGACTGTGTTTCATTCACCACGACCGTGTCAGCCCGATTCTGGCTTGTTGACTGTCGTCATGCGAGTCACGATGTCACCCGGATGTCCACTGACTTGTACCGGGAAGCCATTCATGTTCCCTTCATGGCCAAGTTCGTGAATCATTATACATATATAGCGGCATATAGAATATGACAGCTCATTAGATTATTTAAGGCTATAATTACGAATTTTTGACTTAATCCTTTTGACAGATTCGTCATATTTTCCAAGAGGATTGAAACAACAGAGGCTCGACTGAGGGTCTTCTGTATGACGGATGACCGGGAGGAGAAGACTTTAGAAGGTGTGTTCATTGAAGCGAAAAATGCATACTGTCTATCCGTTGTGCTGAGAAATGAAACTGGTCATGCCTTGCTGTCAGTACCTATAATTCTTAGCAAAATGGATGAAGAGCAGTTTGTTCCCTCGGATTTTAATTGGCAATTAGGTTTCAGATCATAGTTCGAGTTATTTAAATATTTATACATATGGAATTTCAGGCCAAGAACATTTCACGGAAGTAGCAAAGAGCCGTGACGTGGAAGTGCTTGAAGGGAAGCATCAGTGGGTGGAAGTTGCTGGAAACTTGGCCCCTGTCACGAAATCGGGTGAACAACTGAAACTGAAATTCATTGCCTTCAAAGAGAACAGGCTGCCGTTCCTTGTCCGACTCCGCGACACCAACTCCGATGCTGTTGGTCGAATTATCTTTATGAGAGATTCTAAGGTATATTTTTCGATTTGAAGATTTGAAAATTTTCTAATACCGAGAGAGATTTCTAAAGTTTTGAAGAAGCAAAACCTGTGAACATACAATAAAAATATTTAATGTAGTTTTTAGAACAAACATCAATTAACTCCCCTCCGGAAATAAATCCCCACCTTTGCACAGCCTTTGAAAACTACCGTATTTTACAAGTATTTAATCGTATGAAAATGATGATGGAAATTACAGTCAGCCCAGAAAGGGGATCAGGCACCAGTTTGTAACCTGAACATCGTCCTTCCTGACCAAATCATGCCCGATGAGCCTTCACTACCACCTTCTGTCTCGTCCTCACCAAGACTGCCGTTGCACACTAATCGTTATAATATTAAAAATGTGGCCTACTCATCCACTCCCAAACATGGAGTCCTCACGTCGGAAATTCACCGAGCGGATTTGAAAATCTCGGACGTTGCCAACCTCCTGGACGATGACTGGATCCCTTTGGCGAGGAACCTGGGGATCACGGACCCGGACATTGCAATCATCGAAGCGGAATATCCTTCAAGCCCACACCAGCAGGTAAGGAGCTGAAAACTCGGATTTTTTTTGCACAAAATTATAGCCTTCTTGGAGACGGTCAGAGTAACTTATTGTACATCAGTTTCCGTCACAGGCCACTGTCATGCTACGACTCTGGATGCAGCAGGCAGGTGACCGTGCTACTGGGAACAATTTGGAGAAAGCGCTGAATTCCATTGGACGAGATGACATCGTGTCGAGGTGCATTGGAAACATTGCTCCCGTGACGGATGCGTCGGAAAAGATCCTTGCTCAGTCCCAAGTCGAGGGTATCAAGGTCATCGAGTCCCAAATCATTCAGTCCGAGATGACGAAACTTGACAAGCGGAACCTGAGTTTGGATGCTAGCTATGATGAACATGATATTATGAAGGTATGCATTTAGTTGTCTTATTCTTGGTGAAAGTGCGTGAGCTTTTCAGGAAAATTCTTAAAAACAGACTTCTTTAGCCGATATTCTAGATGCAGTTAGAGTAGGAATCTGACAATGCCCCAATGGATATTGCCTTAAAGTTGACAACTAAAAACTAAACTGAATTAAAGAGGCCTTGAAGAAATCCCCCGAATTTCGGACTCTTATTTTAACGAAAAGTAGAAAAGTGGCCCTCTGGAAAATTCCGGAAATAGATTCATTACTTTTTTAAAGAAGTTTTAAGACTGATTTCAGGATTTTCTGTCAGGTATTCAAGCGTCACTATTGAGTTGAAGTTGGATGTTTTTTTGGGGTAGCGTGAGACTCATTTTATACTTAAACCCCAAATTTTGGACCCTTTAGTTTACAGTAAGTAGAGAAGGAAACTTCTGAAAAACTCCAAAAATAGATTCATACACTTCTTTAAAGGAGTCTTAAGACGATTTGAGGATTATCTGTTAAGTATTCAACCGTCACTATTGAGTTTAAGCTTATGGTGTTCTAGGACGGTTTTAAATTTTCATAAAAATTGTTGACCCTTATTTTAAAGAAATTAGAGAAGTAACTTCCGATTAAATTCCAAAAATAGATTCATTGCTTCTCTAAAGGAGTTTTAAGACAACATTGAGGATTTTATGTCAAGTGTTTAACGGTTTAACCGTCACTAATGAGTTGAATGAAAATGAGGTTTTTTTGGGGGTATTGTAAGACTAATGCTATACTTAAACCCCAAACTCTTCGTGACAATTCTGGGGTAAAAACCTACATTACATTACATTTAAAGCCCTTAATTTTTCTCCAGGATTCGGAATCTCTCGAAGAACTCTCCCAAACGGAGTCTTTCAAGCCCAAGCCCCACATGAAGAGCCTCAGCCCGACGGATGAGGAGAATGTTTTTGAAACCTCCAAAAATGTCATGACCTCATCCTACGAACGGGACGAACAGAAATACATCGCCGAGGAAAAAGTTTGCGCCAAAGGTAAGAGGAAATCTGATTTTGTTTTCTTAGTCCTAGAGACGTTTCTCTAAAGAAAAGAGGAAGAAATAGGATACAACTGAGGTGCTTAAAAACTGATAACCGATCACTCGGAAGCTCAAGCTAACTATAAATATATACAAAATACACACTTTAATTAGAGTTTAAAAATCTTACAAATTATTTGTAATGAATCCGCTGGAAACCCATGCTTACATTTTACCATCAATCTGCTTGACCAAACAATTGTTACAATTTATTTTTTAGTTCCTTCTTCATCCATACTCTGTTTTTAATTATAATTTAATTATATTTTTGAATTATTGTATTATCCCTATCATGTATTTATTATTATTATAATTATAATTGGTTTTGATTTTATTGAGTTTGTATATTACCTTGTAGGTTGGACAGCTCGATTTCTCCATTTATTGTTGTACCCACCTCCTTACCTCCGAAACGTTTGGTTATATTATTTTATTAATTGATTTTATTTTTATTATATTATCACGGTAAGTTGTTGTTGCAGCTATTTTATATTACTACAAGTTTAGTTTTATTTTTTCTCCTTATATTTTCCCCATGCATTCATTTTCTTCTAGTCTTTTGATTTAGTCCTAATTTAGTTAAGGTATTGATTGGATTGGAAGCTAGCATGAGAGTGCCAAGTCACGCAAATGGAAACCTCCGTGCAGCTTTAATTCAATTTATAGAATTTCCTCTAATATTACCTATTATAATCTCATTGGAAATTGAGACGAAGTGACATATTATAATACATTTCCATTTTGACTGAATTCATTAGTCGTTATCTTTCATGTATTTAAAGACCCTGTTTTTTCCTAGAATATTTTTCTACTTTCTCCTTCTCTAAGGTTTCCTTTCAAAACGGTTTACCATGTGTGATGCGACTGAAAGTAGGCTACTATAAGCTCTTAAGAAGTCAGTAATTATGTCAGTTCTGTTTACTATGTCATATTTTTAGTTCTTGTGGTGTTTCCCGTCCTTCGTTCGTATTCAGTAATCAATATTTAGTTTTTTCTAGTATTGTGTGTTAGTAAACTAGAACTTAGAACGTATAGTTGATATTATAAGTACATTTTTGCAGTGACTGGTCATTGCATTTTTTGTGTCGAAATCTTACAAATGATTTTCCTGTCTAGCGATTTTTCTCCGTGTTTGTAGTCTCAGTATTAAAGTTCTAGAGAGTAGAATAAGTAGTATTGAATTTGAGTCGTGTCCTTTGATTTTTGTGTGTGATTTTCCGGTGAAAATCCTTGTTTTTTAAATTAGTGTAGCGTTATAATTAGTAGTAGAATTAGTCTGTGAGTTCAAATTGACTAGTCAGTTTTGATTAGGTTTGAATTTAACATCGCAGTGAAATAATTAGCAATTTAGTGACGAATAGTAAAAAACTAATAAAATAAAATCCAGATTCAAGGACGAACTTGAAGGTAAGGTATCTAACCGCAATTGTTACATATCCAGTGGGCTTCCCCGGCCAATTAAATTATAGGTGGATCCTTTGTTAATTATCCTTAATTGTGATCTAAAAAACATTTGTAATAATAATGGGTCAACAATGCACGGAGGTTTGCAATGCTTTATACTATCTCCAGGGTATGAGTGGCGATATATATGGATATCCGTTTCATATTAATCCGAGAAAAAAAACGGAAGAAAATTTTCGAAAAGTTTCGAAACTTTTCGGAAACCATCAAAATTATGAAAGAAAGTACGTATGAGGTGATGTGACTGTATGTACTTGATTATAAAGTCTTAGACGGTACTTAATTACTTATTCTAGCCTTTTGCCATGCCCTGCGACACTGCTTTCCTACACGTTATGTTGTTTATATATTATTAATGCGAAGGGTCAGTTACATTTGACCTCTAGGTCTGCATATAGCAATTTGAATACTTCACAAAAAATTAGATTCAGTGCATCTTGCAAAAAATACCATTATACTACCATTATTATTATTATCCTCAATTATTAATCAATTTTGCCTGACTGAACTTTATTGATTATCAAAAATAACCGCATTTGCATACATTTTATCTGGAACTGATTATATATTTGGATAAGCGATCACTTTTAACTCGCTATATACCACTACTAAAACCATATATAAATTATTGCTTTTCATTTACTTCTCAATCCAAACAATCAGATTACTTTCTATAAATTATGGTTGGTCATTACTAGAATCCAGCGAAAGTATGAGAAGCAAAGTTGGGATTTCGTTTAAAAAATACAAATATCTGTAGCATATTTTTTGTATTTGAAATGATGTTTCACAGTCCACTGGGATGGCCCAGGGGACCGAGAGAGCAAAACTCCTACTACTGCTACTACGGCTACAGTGGATCAGTCTAAATCCGAGGATTCATATGGAACTCCGGAAAGGGGAAAGACTGAAGAGACGGAGAGTCAGAGTGCCTATTATGACACGGGTATTAGCGGTATGACCCTCACCCGGGGTGATAGGGAACCCATTATGAGTGACACGGAGGGGGAGGTGTCGGACTTTAGCTTAACTTCTCCGAAAAAGGAGTCGTCGGCAGGTAGATTCACGATAACCCAGTCCTTCGACGACGACAGCAGTAGGGCCGATACCCTTACCGTCGAGGCCGATGAGGCGGATTTAGTAGTAACCCCTCACGCAATTTCCCCCACTGATATCGACAGGTCGGGGGGAAGTGGTAGCATGACCCTGACGGAACCGCACCCCAGTAGCGTAGAGTTAGAGTTGGAAGTAAAAATCCCGAAGGATAGGCCGTATCAAACGGTTAGTAGCGTCGACAAAGCCTGTAGCCCCGTTTTGGTGGGGACACCCGAGAAACCCGAGACGATTTCCCGGTCACAGCAAATGACTTATGAAGGCGTGGACATAGCCGTAGGGACAAGTCCTCAGGACACGAAGTCTAAGGACGTCCTGACAAGGCTCCACAACCTGACGAACCTCCCGATTGACGATGACGAGATTTACAAGAGGTTGAAGGATCAGGAGGCGGAAATGACTCGGAAATCTGAGGATCATCGGGAATCGATGAGTGGAGTATCTACTTATACATCGACTACTTCGACAGTTAGCATGGTTAGTAGGGAAGAGGGAAGCAACGTTGTACATTCCGAAGCGATTCAAGCGCGGTATTCGGGCGCTAAGCAGCACAGCCTGACGGATATCATGAGTCCCCCGGCAGCTGGCCTGGTTCCAAGCCTTCCTGGAATGGGATCTCAAGTAGGCGGAGTGTCGGCTGATGACGAGGAGATGCAGTTTGACCTCAGCATCGAGGAAGAAATCCCTGTGATAGAGGAACAGACATACGAACCTACGGTAGGAACGGAAGTACCTGAAGAATCGACAAGTAAAAAGCCGCTTTCTCCGGGAGAAAGTCCGGCGATTAAGCAAAAGACTGAGGAAACTAGTCAAATATTCCAAGAAGTAGGAGAAGTTAGTCAAAGTACGAGGATGACAAGCAAGGAGGCTGTGATAAGCGAGAAGGCACTGACAATTACTACTACGACTACTACTGCAGACGAGGCAGGTATCTCGTCTGAGAGCGTGCAAGGCACATCCCGGTTCAAAGTTCGCATGACTCACGCATCGGAGGAAAAATCTCCGGATTCCGAGAAGAAGGACTTACCTGAGAAATTAATTACGATTAAGGATACTACGGTGGTTAGCACAACTGCACAAGATAAGACAGAGGTGGAGCATGAGGATAAAGTAAAGGGAGTTGGAGAGGTTACGAAGTCATCCTTAGACACGGAAATCAAGTCCCCAGAGTTGTCGACTAATTCCGAAAGTCCTCCAACTATTTTGGAGGTATCGGAGGAACATGTTTCTCCAGAAGAACTGAAATCGGGATTAGAGGCTGAAGTGGCCTTGATCAAAAAGACAGAGGCAAAAGAATCCATTGTTGTTAAAGATGCGAAATTGTCTCCGAAGGAGAAGGAACAGTCTGAAGAGGAGTTGGCTGAATTTAAAAGTGAAACTATTAAAAAAGACGAAGGCGATAAAATGTTGGTGACATTGACAGAAAAAATTAGTCATATCGATACCTCATCGGTCACCCAAGAAATTAAAGATGAGTCAAAGACCAGTGCGATTTCCAAGATGGGGAAAACTGAAACAACCGTTTCAAGCACGCAATCCAAGGAGGGTATCACAACCGTTTCCGGTGTTACCAAACTTGCAGACCTATCTTCTGTTTCGGTGACTAAAATGGAAAAAACCGAATCTACTTCTATTGGTCAGTTGGCTTTCAAAATTGAAGATAAAAAGACTGAAACTGAAGTTTCGGCTATCAAAGCTATAAAAGAACAAGCAATTGCTTCTACTTCAGTTGATGACAAGTCAAATGTACATGCCGTTACGATCTCTGAATTAAAAGACGATATTAAGACTTCGTCTACCTTGAAATCTGAGGAAATTTCAAAGAAATCGGATGAATCTGCATCTAAACTTGACGATACTACAATTACGAGTACGATTGCTTCAGCTGTTACGGATTCAACTGCAGTTGTTCCAAAAAGGGAAGAAGTAGGGATCTTCATTTCAGAACCGGTAATTTCATTAGACAAGGAAGCATCTAAAGGACTTGCTAAGCTAGCAGATAAAGTCACTGAAAAAACTGATGTTGAAGTGTCTTCCACTGTCACCTCGTCAGAAACTCTATCGACTCAAATATCCAAAGTTGAAGCGTCCGGCAGTTCATTCCAAACTGTAAAATCTGCCGAACTTTTCGTCTCTTCGACTGAAAAGCCTGTCGTTTCACACGAGCCAATTAAAGTAGAAGCGCCGAAGGCTGAGGAAATCAAAGCACTGAGCAAAACTGCTCCAACCAAGCCTCCAAGACAAGACCCAGCGTCACTGATAAAGTCTGAAACTTTGACAAGTGTATCAAAATCTCAAATCTCTGAAGTTACAGTAAAATCCGAAGAGAAGCTGTCAACTGGTGCTGTAAGTCTCGAGTCCAGCACAGTAATAGAATCGATTGAAACGGCTGAAATTTCAGCAGCGTCTGAAAAGGTTGATAAATCCTCTATAGACTTAAAGTCGGTGGAATCTTCAAAAGTTAAAGGATCCACGGAGCCTTACAAAGTTGAGGCTAAAACCGATGTATCTGATGTCAAGGTACCTGTTGCCGAAAAGCCTGTTAGTAAAGTTCGACGAGAAATCCAAAGATTGGAAAGTGCTGAAGAAGTTCGAAAAGACGAAGAAGCCAAAGAGGCAAAGAAGACTCCTCATATTTCTGAAGCCGTTGCCTCCGTATCACAAGAAATGATTAAACTCACCACAGAAATTTCTTCAATTTCAAAATCGGCAGACACATCTTCTAACGAAGAGACTTCTGAAACTGAAGAGAAAGTGGTCACAAAAACAGAAGAAATTGGCAAAAGGGTTGAAGAGAAAAAACCAGTCGAACTATTCCAAGTCCAGCCCATTTTTGAGGAACAACTCATCAAATCAATAATATCAATCGAAGAGACTGTTGCAGAAACCTTACAACTTGGTGCCGTGGGGGTGAAAGACGATAAAACTGAAACAAAATTAGAGCCCAAACTTTCAGTTAAAGCTCAAGAAGCAGAAAAGGTTGATGGGAAGCAAACGATTCCTGAATCCGCAGTTAAAACAGAAATCAAGGGAAAAGACATTGAATCAAAGACTGATAAAACTGAAGACACTGCCGAATCGAAGTCTGATATTGTTTTTAAAACAATCGGAGACATTAAAACCAAGGAGAAAAAAGATATTCAGATTGAGCAAAAAATTACCACATCCTCAAGCGTTGATGAAACAAAATTAGAGAAAGTTAAGGTTCCGGAGAAACAAGAGGGAAAGCCACAGAAGCCCGAAATAGCACCGAAGCCGGTTTCTCCAAAAGAACCCCAAGAAGTAACTCTGGAAAAACAACAAATTAAACTGACTTCTCCAGAAAAACCTGTTTCAACGCTTTTTGAAAAAGTCAAAGTTACAGAGAAAGCGGAGAAAGTCGAGATTCAAGATAGCAAGACAGATGCAAAATCCGAGAGGATTCTGGAGACTGAAGCGTCAATTAAATCTGTTGTTGGCGGATCAGCACTTATAAACACTGGAACCTGCGAATCTACAGGAGTTGTGGAAATTACAGACGAGCATAAACTCATACGCGGAAGCGATATTACTACTGAAAAAGTATCAGAAACATTATCCGGCAAGGGCCTTGCAAAATCTCCGACAAAAATTGAAGCCGAAATCAAGGAGAAAGTTGAAATCCCGGTGATATCAGAACTTGTAGAAACAAGTACAGAAATCCAATCAGAAGCCTCACAAAAAGTTACAGAGGAATATGGTTCTATGACCGTAACTGAGATATCTAAAACGCTTGACGCTGCAGCAGAAAAAGAAAGCGTTAGTGAAACCTCAGAAAAGGCTGAAATATTCCATTCAGATGATCAAGAAGAAAAATCGGGAACAATTTCTCGAATCGAAGCCACACTTTCTTCCCGAATCGGAAAAGTCGAGATTTCGATTCCATCTTCAAAGTCTACCAAGCTAACTTCAGAAGATGTATCGGACTCCACCTCTTCTGATATAACGTCGGGGGATGTAAAATCCGAGATCTTTGAAACGATGACCACGGCAGCGGTGGAAGCAACTAAAGAGATCAAATCCGTTGAGGACAAAGCAAGGGAACGGGCAGAAAAACTTGAGTTGGAGAAAACTAAAAAAGAGGACATTATATCCGAGGTTTCGAAAACCACGGCTCCTGAGAAGCTCATTGAAGGTGATTTTTCCAAGGTTAAAGACAAAGATATGCCAGTAGTATCCTCCGATGTGAAAGGGCCCATGATTATCGAAATCAAAGGCAAAGATTTTAAATCGGAGAGGCAGGAAACCCTCAGTTCTACCCTTGAAACAGTAACGAAGGGAATTACATCTCCTGAAGTCAAAGATAAATCAGAAACGGTTTCTGAAACTGAAAAAATCGAAGAGAAATCTCCTATTTTTGAAACAATGACCGCAGCTGCTGTGGAGGCAACTAAGGACCTTAAATCCACAGACGTGAAAGAGGAGAGTAAGAAATCGGAAGTTACGGAAACGGTGACTTCATATACATATTCAGAGGAATCAACCAAAGGTCTCGAGTCTTTGGATGCGAAACCCCATTCAACAGAGAAGTTAGACACATCTTTGAAAGTAGAGGACTCAGTTTCTGCCAAAGTTAAAGAACAATCGGAGGCTCTTACATCTCAAATCTCTGAGAAATACAGTTCTGTTGAGACTGCAGGATCTACCAAGCAGACAATTACCGAAGTAAAGGATGAAGAAAAAGTCAAAATTTCTTTAAAAATGCAGGAAGATAAACAGGCTGACATATTTGAAACTACGGCTTCAGTAAAAGCTGAAATATCTTCTAAACTGTCTATTCAAGGAGAAAAAGACGAAGACAAATCTAAGAAATTGTTTGAAATCGAGGTTGAAGATAAGAAATATGATATTTTTGAAACCGCGACACCCGATAAATCAGAAATATTTGAACGTGTCAAATCTCCTGAAGTTAAAGATAAAGACGCACTGGAAAAATCCAAAGTTAAAGATGAAGAGAAAAAATCTCCTGACATGACAGCTAAAGATGAACGGGTAGAATCTGCTGAAATTAAACATAAAGATGCACTTGAAAAATCTGCTGAAATTAAACACAAAGATGCACTTGAAAAATCTGCTGAAATCAAAACCGAAAAGAAGTCTGAAATTTTTGAAACGATGAGTTCAATCGCAGTTGGAGTTTTAGCAATGACAACCTCTACATCAGAACCATCGACCAAAGAACAAAAATCTCCTGAAATTAAAGACAAAGATAAGCAGGCAAAATCTCCTGAAATGGAAACTGACAAGTCCACAATTTTTGAAACAATGAAATCGGCAAAATCAGAACCACCTGCTACAAAAGAAAAATCTCCTGAAATTAAAGACGAAGGTAAGCAGGCCCTTGAATTCGAAACTGAAAAGAAGTCCGAAATTTTTGAAACAATTACTTTCACAAAAGCAGAACCATCTTCCAAACAGAAAAAATCTCCTGAAATTAAAGACGAAGAGAAATTCCAAAAATCTCCTGAAATCAAAATGGAGAAATCTGAAATTTTCGAAACGATGACTTTCTCTAAAGCAGACTCATCTTCTAAACAAGAAAAATCTCCTGAAATCAAAGACAAAGATAAACCGACATCCCCCGAAATAAAAACGGAGAAGAAATCTGAAATTTTCGAAACAATGACCTTCCCTAAAGCAGACTCATCTTCTAAACAAGAAAAATCCCCTGAAATCAAAGACAAAGATAAACCGACATCCCCCGAAATAAAAACGGAGAAGAAATCTGAAATTTTCGGAACAATGACTTTCTCTAAAGCAGACTCATCTTCTAAACAAGAAAAATCTCCTGAAATCAAAGACAAAGATAAACCGACTTCCCCCGAAATAAAAACGGAGAAGAAATCTGAAATTTTCGAAACAATGACTTTCTCTAAAGCAGACTCATCTGCTAAACAAGAAAAATCTCCTGAAATCAAAGAAAAAGATAAACCGACATCCCCCGAAATAAAAACGGAGAAGAAATCTGAAATTTTCGAAACGATGACTTTCTCTAAAGCAGACTCATCTGCTAAACAAGAAAAATCTCCTGAAATCAAAGAAAAAGATAAACCGACATCCCCCGAAATAAAAACGGAGAAGAAATCTGAAATTTTCGAAACGATGACTTTCTCTAAAGCAGACTCATCTGCTAAACAAGAAAAATCTCCTGAAATCAAAGACAAAGATAAACCGACATCCCCCGAAATAAAAACAGAGAAGAAATCTGAAATTTTCGAAACAATGACTTTCTCTAAAGCAGACTCATCTGCTAAACAAGAAAAATCTCCTGAAATCAAAGACAAAGATAAACCGACATCCCCCGAAATAAAAACGGAGAAGAAATCTGAAATTTTCGAAACAATGACTTTCTCTAAAGCAGACTCATCTGCTAAACAAGAAAAATCTCCTGAAATCAAAGAAAAAGATAAACCGACATCCCCCGAAATAAAAACGGAGAAGAAATCTGAAATTTTCGAAACGATGACTTTCTCTAAAGCAGACTCATCTGCTAAACAAGAAAAATCTCCTGAAATCAAAGACAAAGATAAACCGACATCCCCCGAAATAAAAACAGAGAAGAAATCTGAAATTTTCGAAACAATGACTTTCTCTAAAGCAGACTCATCTGCTAAACAAGAAAAATCTCCTGAAATCAAAGACAAAGATAAACCGACATCCCCCGAAATAAAAACGGAGAAGAAATCTGAAATTTTCGAAACAATGACTTTCTCTAAAGCAGACTCATCTGCTAAACAAGAAAAATCTCCTGAAATCAAAGTCAAAGCAAAACCGACTTCCCCCGAAATAAAAACTGAGAAGAAATCCGAAATTTTTGAAACAATGACCTTCTCTAAAGCAGACTCATCTGCTAAACAAGAAAAATCTCCTGAAATCAAAGACAAAGATAAACCGACATCCCCCGAAATAAAAACTGAGAAGAAATCCGAAATTTTTGAAACAATGACTTCAGTAGCTATTGGAGCATTAGTAGGAATCGCCACAACAATGATAACAAAATCTTCAGAAACTACAAAAGAGGTAACCCTGACGGAACAGAAGCCTTCCGAAGTAATTGAATCAACCATAACTCCACAACATTCACTCCTAGAGGAACTTAAAAGCCAAGAAATTTCTGGTATTATGGAAGAAAGCCTTCCAGAAGAGCTCCTATCCCTTGAACTACAATCATCCTCTTCCGGTTCTGATGGAGGTGCAGCCGGTGAGTCAGACACGAAACCTAAGAAATACTTCCCTAAAACCTTGTCCGAAGAAGCGTTTGAAAAAACGGAAGCGGGCAAGACTCAGGCCGAAAGAGATTCGACGGAACCAAAAACGGAGAAAGAAACGAAACGAGATCAGCAAACTGCGGAAGTTATTTCTTCCCTGGAATCTCAAATCCTCCAATTTGGTCATGAATTCTATCAGCAAACTGAGGTTAGCAAAGCCGAAACTGGTCAAAAACCATCCACCATTTATGAGGTCGAGAAAATAATGGAATCCAAAATTGCAGCCGATTCTTCCGTGACAATGACCACGGCTTGGGTTTCAGATGGTACAACTACCGTTACAGAAGCAATGTCTGTAGGTTCTGACGTGACAATCCTGGGGGAAATTGATACTTCCAAAGCCTCCTGTGAAAGTAAGGTGGAGACGTCTATTTCTGAAACTGATGCTCAGAAACAAACGGTTATAAAGGCTTCAAAAGAGTCTTTAACATTGGGAGACCAATTAACACAAGACGAGAGCCATTTATCAACAATCGAAATCTCGCAATACGAAAGCAAAGCCTCTCCATCAAGTGAAATGATGACCACGTCGGGTCAAATGTCAATGTCTGAGACTTCTACAATATCCGGTGGTCAAATGTCAATGTCACAGTCTTCTACCATGTCAATTTCGGTGTCAGAACCAACGGATAAATCCCAGGAATTGTCGGCACTCGATAAAGAAATTGACCTATTAGAAAAAGAGGTTTTCGAGGTAGAACCACAAGAGAAGAAGTCCTTGAAAGTCCACGAAGAGAAAGTTGTCGAGGACTTGACTCCAGTTAAAAAGGACAAGAGATCCTCGTCAATTAAACCTATGGATTCGATCCAAGAGAAACCAGATCTCAATGCATTCCAACAGCTTTGTGTAGTCTCGACGGAAGAGACAACGGATACTTCGTCTTCAGGTGGAGGCACTGTTACAACCGTTACGACTACAACGACCACGACGACTACTAGACCAGGTGGCAAAGTCGATTATCAAATTGAAAGTACTGGAGACTTGGAAATGAAGGGTGTTGGAGAAAGTACTTCTGAGATTTCAGAGGTCACGACGGAAAAAGCTGCGACTCCAGAAGTTCCTGAACCAAAACTTCAAGAGAAAGCAGATGACACGATAAGCTTGCTTTCAGATACGATGGAGGTTAGCACTTCCAGTTCGGTTATAACTGTGATTGAAAAGTCGGAAGATAGCCGAAGTACCCCATCAGACAGTGAAGATAAACCGGGTAAGGATGGTTCTGAAGAAATTGAGATTCTGGGGGCCAAAGGTCAGAAAATCGAAGCAATTTCTGAAACATCGAAGGTTGGAACCAAAAGGGAAAAGGATATGCAAAAATCGGATATACCGATTGCTCAAAGAAAATCACAGATTCCAGTCATGAAATCACCAAGAGGAGAAAAACCTGTTGTCTCTCCAGTAAAAACTGAAGACATGCCTTTGGAATCAGTTTCACAAGCTGTTGTTTCATCAAAGGTCGAAACGATTTCTGCATTTTCGGCAGCTGAATCTAAATCTGCTATTTCTGATACTGCTTCAAAATCAACGACTTCAGAGACTCAAATAATAAAATCTGCTGTTTCTGGAACAGTAAAAGCTGGTACTTTTGGAACAGAAACTATATCCACGGTTTCTGAGACGGCATCAAAAGCCATTGTTGCAGAAACTGAATTAAAATCTGAAACATTCAAATCTTCTACTGCTGAAAGTCAGTCAAAATCAGAGGACATTGTAGTTTCTCGTATTGCAGTATCGAAAACTGGAACCTCATCCATTTCTGAAACAAAATCCAAGCCAGCCATTTCAGAATATGAAATTGAATCTGCTGTTTCAGAAGCTACCACCAAGGCTTCTGCGTCTGCAACTTCAGTCAAAACCGCTGGTTCAAAAACTACATCAAAATCTGGCGTTTCAGAATCGGTTGTACAATCGGTTTCGCAAATTGCATCGAAATCCGCGACGCTCGAAAGTGAAGCCAAACGTGGGGCTTCTGCCGCAACGTCCAAATCTGAAACCTCTGAAACTTTATCAAAATCTTCATCCGTTTCGGAACGTGGAGCCAAAGTCGGTATTTCTGAAACTGTTTCAAAATCAACTATTTCTGAAACTGCAACAAAATCTGCTATTTCCGGAACTGAAACCAAAATTGGGACTGCTGGCACCGTTTCAAAATCTGTCATTTCTGAAACTGTAGCAAAGTCTGAATCTGTTTCAGAAAGTGGATCCAAAGTCGGTATTTCTGAATCTGTTTCAAAATCAACTATTTCTGAAACTGCAACAAAATCTGCTATTTCCGGAGCTGAAGCCCGAATCGCGGTTTCCGAAACCGTGTCTAAATCTGCCATTTCGGAATCTGAATCTAAATACGTTACCTCTGGAATTGCAGCAGATTGGGAGAAAGTTGGTACAACTGAATCCGTATCCAAGTCATCAACCGATGAAATCAAAGATCTAGCTTCACAGAAATCGGAATCTATTGAAACCCAATTCGGGACAATCACAAGCTTGGAACAAACAAAAGTCTCTTCGCAAGCTTCAATTGTTACCGAAGCGAAAGCAGACAGCTCAATTGACACAGTAACGAAATCAGACAAACTAGAAACCACCGAAATCAAACAAGAACCCCAGAAATCCGATGCATCTAAACTACAAATATCTGACCCAGAGGAAAGTCCCAGATCTTCAACCTCTCTTCCAAAAACACCTGAAAAATCTCCCCGTAAAAAACCGGACAATCTAATACAAGACGTCGAGAAATTCGTCGAAGAAGCTAGGGAAGCAGCCGAACAACTGAAAAAGGAAGTCAAAATCCTCCGACCCGACTTGACTCCAACCCCAACCGATCAAGCAACCACTCCAGTCCTTCGAGCAATGTTTGGAATAACCGAACCCATGCAGTTTGACGATGACAAGTTGGAAACGGTTGTAGAAGTAGAAGCCGAAGATCGGTCGTCAAGTGGAGGGGAGTCCTCAACAACTCCCAAAAAATCCCTGAAAATAGACGAAGATCTTACTAAAATTGGATTAATCTCTTCCGAATCTTCCCCCACCGATTTCAAAGAAACTAAGTCCGAGCATCAGGTATTGACTACCGAAGCTCTGGAGGTTTTCGACTCCTCCTTGACGGAAGGAATTGAATCGGCGGATTCAAGAGTAGAACTCGCCCGGGCACAGAAAGCCGCACTAAGCTCAATGGAATCGACGGGGGATGAAGTTGAAAAATCGGAACCGCTGGAAGAAGAGGGTTCGGAAGAAGGGGCCGTGTTTAAGGAAGCTATGTATTTCAAGGAATACACCCCTCGTTACGAGACAGAGCCCCCGAAATCCGGGACAACATCCCCGCCATCAACCACGTCCTTGAAACCAAAATCCCCGGTCACGTCACACAAAGTATTCTCCCACGAATCTCTTGTTCGGGAAATCAAGTTTTCTTATGCGGCAGGTGAGCCGCAGATCTCTCCGACAAAGGAGAAGTTTCTGAAGGACATCGCGGAAACGGAACACAAAGATAAGGACGAGTCGAGCCAGTCCTCATCCTCGACCTTTCAATCGCAGACAACGACGACGAGTGTAACCAGCACGGGAACCTCATCACCGGAAGCTTCGATCATTTCAAAGTCTCCATTGATGACTCTCGCCCCCAAAGTCATTCAGACTCCCCAACACATTCTCCACGATGTGTCTGGCAGGAGGGCTGATGAACCGGAAACAGCTCCACCAAAGTCATCTTCTTCCTCCCAAGTTGTCACTAAAACGGTTGTCACAAAGACGAAGTCAATTTTGAAACATACAGTCATAAGTCCGGAACAGGAGAGGAAATCCAAGAAAATATTTGGCCCAACAAAACTGATGACAAAGAGCCGATCCTCGTCATCTTCCTCCTCTCACTCCCTCCCGGATCTGCAATACAGGATACAATACACCGAAATTCCAAGACCCAAATCTGCCCCTGCTATAATCACTTCTGAAGTGTTTGTAAAAACACTGGCAGTCGTCTACTCTCAAAAAGGAGAAGTCAAGGAATCGACATCCACACATGATTTTATCGAAGGGATGCAAGTGTTCCCAACTTCTTCAGAGGAGTCAGCTCAAGCGTCGGATGCGACGGGTTCTTCGAGAGCTGCAACCGCATCGTCTCCAAGTGGATCCAGGGCATCGGAACCGGAATCAATTAGAAGTTCGGACATGGCAAGTCTTCACGATGGATCGGACGCTCGATCCGGATCCCCAGCTTCGTCAGTAAGTAGCCATGTTTCTGGAGGAGCAGAAGCAATCCGAAGTCGTGTTGGCTCTGAAGCTTCTTCCGAATCATCTCATCGACAATCCCACTCACCATCGTCACATGCTACAACGGGATCACCTCGGGAAGCTAGGACTTCGGGGTCAGGATCGGGGTCACAGTCCGAGCGTGGCGAAGCAGGACCGTCTCACAGTTCAGGGGAGTCATCGTCCCACGTATCTATCAAGAGTACATCAGTAAGTGGTGGGAGCTCGCTGGTCGTCACGACATCGGGTTCTGAGCACTCGTCTCAAGACGGGAGCCGGATAATCTCTAGATCGGGGTCAGAGGGCTCGACAAAGTCATCCAGATCCTCCCACTCCCAAAAGTCATCTTCTTCGGCAAGTAGTAAAAAGTCAGTAGGGTCGACGGGGTCCAGTTCCATAACTTCGGTGTCCCAGTCTGTAGTTAGTGGTAAGAGCAGTGTCGTAAGTTCGGAGGAATTTAGCGGTATCGTGGGGTCAGGGGCTCAGTCCCGGTCCTCCCTAGCATCCTCGCCCCTCTCGATTTCCCTGTCGGGCTCGGATTCTCGAACATCGGAGTCGACAGAGTTACAAATCACTAGGTTGTCTCCGCCCCGAGTAGATCCCACAAGTGGGCACGTACCCCCAATTATCGAGTCTCTTGCACCCTTCATCTCATTCACTTACTCCGTTAAAGGTAATTCATCATAAATATTACATTAAATGCTGCTCATAAATATGTTAAATCAGCTCAATCAAAATTATTTATGATGTATACGTAGAAAGTACAGATCACCTCTCTCTTGATACTTTAATAAAAGTTAGTTGCACTTCAGCAGGGTATGGCAATGTAGTCGCATTCAAGCAATGTCGTAAACAGCTAACTTATTAGCAAAATAAATGTCTTGACTTATTTATTGCCTAACTTCTTATGTTTGGTTCAAAAGCAATGCAAACCTCCGACGGATTTGTTGGCCTAATTTTTACTGGGTTACCTACTATACTTACTTGTTATACACTCAATCACTGCACCCTCCTCGGAAATGTTTTGATTTACCATTTATGTCCAATGATGTGTGTCCTTCAGGACAAGACCGTTGAGTCAAGTATGAGAATCGGCGAATCGATGGCTCACAACGGTTCTGGTAACTTGGGCCGAGATGACACGGCCACCGTATTTCGACCTCCGTCCCCAGCATTTATAATTGAAGAACAGGAACTGACGGATGTAGAGGATTTAGAAGATCAAGTACGACCCCACAGAAGGTCTAGTTCATCAGTTATTGCCCCAAATCCAAATCCCCTTCTACTTGCCCCGGAAGCTGTAGACGAAGGACTTACAGATACGGAGGATGTATCAGATGGGGACAACGAAGACGAAGAGCCTCATCGGGATCAACCATCCGATACTACTGACTTCGATAACGTCTTGAAGGATTATCATGATCAAGGGGAAGTTTGTATCACTGATCAAGCTGGAAGTACGACGAAAGTGTCGTCGACGAAGGCTCAGCAACGGCTTTCCGTTTGCAGTCAGGTAATGGAAGATAAATCCGACGAAGACCTTGTTACAGACACGGAAGACATCTATGCGGACTCGGATATGGATGAATCGAGACGAAATTCAGATATGTATGAGTTACCGGATGTTCAGAATGACCAGAGCATTGTCCATGTCGTTGACAAGTTAATCTGCGAAAAGCGGCTGTCTCTGACAGAGTTCTTGAAGATCTCCGATGAGGATGGCCTTACGGATGTTGAAGAACTTGAAGAAGATAATGACCATGATAATCCCCGAGGACCCCAACCCCCCATAATTCGAATCCAAACCCCTGAACTTGTCGGGGACCCCTTGACAGATGAAGAAGACCTTCACCTCCCGCATTCTGATGGCAGAAAACCCTCGACATCAACGGCTCATCTCAACAATCCCTCCCGGGTAAGGGCAGGTTCCATTACACCTTCAGATTGTGGTGAGAATCCATTATACGAGAATATCACTGACGAAGAAGATCTGGAACCGGCTAACAAAACTCCACGGAATTCCCTATGCATCAAGCCAGTCGACGACGGTGGCTTGACGGACTGTGAAGAACTTCAAGACTCGGATGACGATGACGAAGGTTTCGCCGGTTATGACCGGCGTTTTTCGACGGATAGAGCATACCAGAAATTTTACGCAGAGAACGTGGCATCAGGATTATCGTCGATAAGAGTCAAGGAACGAGAGACTTTGGATGAAGTGGATGACGGAAACGATGAGATTCAGTTCCAAGTTGTGGATACAAACCCCGTAGAAATCTCAGCGTCTAATAATGAAAATAATTTCCCCCTCGAATCCGATGAAGAAGTATGCCAAGGGGGTGTCACTGATATCGAAGATATGTCAGACATAGACCCTGCAAGCGTTATGGGCTCAGAAATGGAGCTTGTTTGGACGATAACTGAACAGGATGCGGTAAAAACTCTAATCGACATGGTGGACTCTAGCATTTCGTCCACGCGAGTCCAAGATTCTGAGGTCTCTAAAGTTCAGCGGAGTAGTCTCTCCGTGACCATTAACGAAGAGCCGGATCCCGAAACCGACTTAGAAGAAATGGAATCCATCGGTAATCATGTAAGCAAATCTATAGGAGCGTCTGGATCCGATGTCAAAATTGTCATTTGTCCAGGAAGTCCTGGACCAGAAATCCAAAGTGGAACTGTGTCCGTGGCAAGGCGTCGGTCTAAGAAGCGTCAATCTCGAAAAAGCAGAGGTTTCCATTTGGTTCAAAACAAAAAAAACTCACACGCTAAATGTTTTGTTTTGCTTCTTTTTGAATTTGTAAAATCCATCGATGTCCTTATACAACAGCTTGAGCTTCATAGAGCGATCACAAAAATTAAGCCTTCAGGTTCCTTACTTTAGAAGTAGATACTTTGTGTCCTCACGATATCGTATAATTAAAGTAGAAGTAATTTGACCTTTGACGCACTTCTTATTTACAGAACGAGACCTACCTCAGACACATGAGCATGAAGAACTTGTCAGCATTCAAGAGGGTAAGAACTAAAACATCCCAACTTGCATCACCTACAAACAAAAGCGTTCTTCCGCGTTGATTTTCCAGACTGATTTTTGTCTCTAAAAATTTAGGCCTCTAGAAATTTACAGTTCTTAACAGTTTCCTTTATTTGTTATCTTTCTCTTAATTATTAATATTTACATTGGTTGGATTATTACTATATATTCTTTTTTCAGTTATTCGTTTTTTCTATATTTTAAACCGCAAAGCGTCTATTTATATAAATTATGGCTTGGGCTATGAAACTGACTCGCTGAGACCGAAACCAATGAATGCTGGGCTTTTGCACGTTTAAGCATTGCTAATTGTCATAAGAATCATATATTTCGTGACGCCATCGATCCATAGATTGACTTAAACTATTACTACTGACATGGTGTTGTTCATAACGCATAACCTGATATGTGGGGTCTGGGGTGTATATAGCGTTCTTTCGGATTAAACCATTTCTAACTAACCTCCGATTTTTTGAGCTAACATCTTTAATATTGAATTGTGTGGATCTTGCTCTTCAAGACCGTACTGATTGCGAATGATAAGTAGGGGATAATTTCATATTTTTTCCAAGGACATCGTCAAAAAAGTCCAGCATTTCTGTTAGACAGTTCCCGAGATGGGAAAGCGAGTCCGATCCATGCGGAAGTGAAGCTCCTTGTTCGAACGTCGGAAAATGGGCGAGAGAGCGTAGAAATTAGGAGTGTGAAGGAAAAGATTGTCCCTCAGAGTCAAAGTCCTAAGCCTTCCAAATCACCGGAAGGTCCGAGATCGGTATCGTCACCTACTCAAGAGTATGAACAAGGTTATGAACATTATGACGACGACAGAGTTGACTCTCCGATTATCACACAAAAGCTTGTGGTTCGATTCCAAGAAGGTTGGTTGCTTGTCCTGTGGGTGTGGTCATTGTGTGTACTATACGGTGTGTGAATGTAATTTTGTAGAGCTTTGGATTTGTTTTCTTGCGAAAAATTATGAAGATTTTTGCGATTTTGCATGCTTTTTTTCTACGGGATTTTGGATTCTTTCTCTATGTATCAAAAAGTTTCAACTAATCTGGCTGTCTACCTTCGGGCGTGGTGTATCGTCTTTCTCTCCTGTCTTTAACTAAAAACCTGTCCGTCGTTCTAAAAAGAAACTAAATTTTCAAACCCAATTAATAATCACCCTGACACGAATAGTATTTTCCAGCGTGTGTGTTTGGATTAACCCCAAGAAAAATAAACAACAAAAACAACTCCCTTCATCCCTAAAAAACACTTCCCTATTTTTCATATTTTTAGAACCCATAATTTTACAAGAGTCTCGATCCCGTCAAGAGATACACCATCATGAGTCCTATTCATCCCCCGAACCTATTGAACCTGAAACATTCAGAGGGACCTTCGAAGAAAACTTTACGAAAAACACCCCAACACCAAGTTATCAGGGTGGAGTTGACATTGTGGAGATGAATTCGGAAGATGAGCTACTGGACCAAGTCACAGATGATTTATCGAGAGGTGTCCGATTCGAAGAGGAAACGTCCACAACCCCAGCCGACCTCGATGAGTTCGAAAGATTGGAATCCGAACTGCAACAAGAACAGTGGTCCACGTCGAGCATGGCAAGGGAAGTGGAGCCCCTTGAAAGGGTCATTGAAGAGATTGAACCACTCCAGAGGGTCTCTGAGGAGGAACTTGAAGAAACTGCCGATTATGGCAAAGAAATTGTCGAAGACATTATTGCCGAGGCCCTGTCGTCCCTCAACAACGGGCAGGGTCAGTCTCACGATGACCAAGAACAAGAAGTAGAGCCCTTCGAAGTCGAAGAACGGGAAACTTCGGAACCATTGGACGAAGAACCGATCAGTTCCCCTTCCAATGATTTAGATAGTCCAGGAGACAGCCTGAGTAGCCCCAGTGTAACTATTGACGAGTCAGGAGAGAAAGGCAGTAGCCAACCTGCCGAAGAAGTTCCTAGTACCGCTGCCCCACCTGCCCAACCCTCCAAGTCTAAAAAGAACAAAAAGAAGGGGAAGAAGGGGCGAGCCCCATCCGCCCCTGCTCCAGGCCCCCAAGGGGACGAGGAGTTGGACGAGGGTCAATAGTCAATTTCAATTGTAGCAGCATTCGTAAGCAATGAGAATTTTGAGTTTATGATTTTGCTTCCTTGAGTTTTTTTCAGTCGATATTGCTTGAGTGTGAACAATGTTGGTATGAAACGCCTAAACTGTTGTTATTTCAAAGTCGTTGGTTCGGTTTGTTAAGGATACGAATGCCCCTCGATCCTACATGGTAAAACGGCTGCGTTCAATTATCGGTATTACTTGGTGACCCAAAGGTTTGAGTGACCCTAGCATGACTATAAACATAGTATAAATATAAAGCATTAATTAGCACATCTAGCACCCTCACCTCATATGCAAAAAAACGGCTTGAAGCAGGTTTATCCGCTTGTCTTATTTTGATATTATTTTTCAGTCATCTCAGGTGAAAGTCTTAGGTAATGTTATACACATGATAAAATGCATAGGTCATAAGATGGTAATAACGTGTGTGGACATCAATAGCATACCCTCATCTTGGTGTTAGCCTCATATATAGAATTGTACGAAAAGTTTTAGTAATTTTCAAATGGGATCACCAGGGTCAGGAAGTCAAGAAGTGTCGGCATCTCCTTCACGAGTTGTGGAAAATATAGGAACCTTCCGAGACAGGAAAGCCTTCTGGGACGAAAAAGATGTCGAAGAGAAGAAGAAACGGGAGTCCGTTTCCTCGGTCGAAGACTACACGCAGGGGATCGAAAACACTGCGTTTATCGGCGAGGAGAATATCGACGAACAAGGTCAGTTACTCTCTTCGTCGACAGTTGTTGTCGATAGTCCCGCCGCATCGGCGGCATCCCTTATCAAGAGGACTCCAAGTCCTTATGAAATCGAGAGAAGTCGAGAAGCGATTTTCCTCGACACGGATGAGCCAGGTGAGGAGCCAGAAGAATCATTAGAGGACCTTGTCGAAACTCAAATCAAGCAACAAATCATGGAAGCCCACCTCTCCGAGACGGTGGAGGAGTCTTCACCGGAACGGAAAGTCCTCTTCCGTGACCAAATTGAGTCGGAACAGTCCTCGTCCTTCGAAAAGTTTGACCCGACCACGCAAGTAGAACAGCAAATAAGTCGGGAGATTTTCGAAGCGGAATTAGCGGAGGGGGTCGAGGCATTGGACCCCGAAAGTAAGAGTATTTTACCCAGCCGAGACTCCGTCGACAAAAGTGAGATAGAGACGAGCGAGAAGCACCCCTCCCCGTCGGAATCGAGTCTGAGGGAAGTCAGGCGTCAGGCCACGTCCCTCGTCACTGACATTGAATCGACTGTAGAGAGGACGTTAGGAATTGAGCCGAAAATGTCACAGCCGTCGAGTGTCGACATCACGGACGAGGAACTGCTCTCGCTGGGTGAGGGTGAGATGTCCTCTCCCGAGACTCAGAGATCGACAAGGGTAAGTCAAATCCTTTCAGTTACAGTAGTTTTAAATGCTGGATTAGAGATCGTTCGTAAATGTTTTCGAGATTGAGTTTGTCATCCAAAAGCCAAAT
This sequence comes from Desoria tigrina, assembly GCA_906901685.1. NCBI lineage: Eukaryota > Metazoa > Arthropoda > Collembola > Entomobryomorpha > Isotomidae > Desoria > Desoria tigrina. The sequence continues at coordinate 3,713,011 of CAJQTU010000010.1, read as the reverse complement.
GAACGTTGTCAAAACCAACCCATAAGTAATCATTCACACCTGTTGCAAAATCAATTAAAAATTTGCAACCCACATTTAATAAGGGAACACCAAAGTTCGCAATTATTAAACCAATTACATAAACATAACAATTCAAGATTATTAATAATTATCAATCAAAATAGCTACTATTCAATTAAGGGTATGGATAAACGTTCCAAACACTGGTTAATCTCCCTATGTGAAATTAACTGACAACCATGGATAATTTGAAGCCGATTTTCTAATGGATTTTAAATTATATGAAACCACAGGGTCTGGACCGACCAGAAGGAGCGAGTGGTGTCGAGGGATCAGCGACAGGGACAGGAGATACCCATGCCGTAAGATCTTCATCCTCTGGGGAATTCTTCACAGCTCCTGACGATAGCACTTTAAAGAGCTCCTCAGATGGGCCCTCCAGACCGATGTCATGGGATTCCTCTGTTTTAGGTCAAGTTTCGAATAATTTCCCTACATCCGGTTCTGGAGGCTCTGAGTATGAAACGGCTCGAAGTGCTGCTTCGGGTGTTTCTTCCACAGAGAGTTATTTAGGTAGCTTGTCTAGTGATGCATCTGAATCTGGAACCCTTGTCGCCTCGCAGATAAGCCTGGGACGGGAACTTCTCCTGGATGATGAGGAGCTTTCAACAGGTTCACCCCCACCGCTACCCCCACGCGGCCACACTCTTCCAGCTCAACAACAACAGTCACAACCACCGGCTCAGGCCGAAGAACAGCCCCCAGCAGTAACGAGTCGATCCGTTCACTGTGAAGCTGGACAGGAAGAAGAACACCTGGGATCCGTGTATCCCATCACCCTGACTTCGAGTACAAGTGGAACTACCGTTTGTACCCAGGTTGAAACCAGCCGAACCTTCGAAGCAAAAGTCAAGGGTGAGCCCGAACGGGAGGATAATCAAGATGGAAATACGATGTATGAATCGTCAAGGAGTCCTATCGAACTATCGTCGGAACTTCAGGCGAGAAAAACTCACAGACGCTCAGAGAGTCAGTCCTGGAGCGATTCCCTTCTCTACGGGATTGAGGAACGGATCGAGGATGAACAGATCCGAGACATTGTTATGGAAGAAGAGATTTCAGACTTATTCTTAGGGGATTCTATGGACGACACTCAAGATCCGATTGAGAGGCCCATAACTCCAGAACCTTTCTCTCCGGAAGAGCGACAGAGGAACTACTACCCCGGATCTTCCTTTGATTCTCAGACGAAGGACCAAATATTCACCGAAGATGAAGAGGATAATGGTCCAGCCGATTATGAGCATGTTAGGGACTCGATATTTGACAGGGGTATGCCAACACATCGTCTTGAAGATATCGAGGAAGAAGGATCACTTAAGAACTCTCCCAAATCTGTACTGAGCTTGGAAATGAGTTCCTCTCTGCCTGAACTCGAGGAAAAGAATGGAAACGGGAATGGTAATGGTGAAAAGAGTGGTCGGCCTGGCTCGAGAGGATCGTCATCTTCTTTGAAAGGTATTAAATTTTGATTGTCTTTTTGAGGGGCTAAACCTATTACGCTAGAGATTCCTCACGTCACAGAGTACATTTTTTTAAACTCACTCCAATGAAAATCGCAAAACATGAAATATTTTTGATTTTTGAAATTTTTAATAAAACTTGATTCTTCGGTAGAATATTCCAGTACTTCATTTAAGCTATCAAACAAGTTGACAAAAAATCATTAAGCCTTGTCGTAGTAAACCTATAGTGCCTGAGTAATGCATTTATTTATGTATTTCTTGATATCGGCACATACTTTCTAAAACACTGTAGCACAGCTCTTTGTGGTGGTGTTATCATCGATTTAATTTAATTATTATGTTTAACAGAATTTGAAAGCTTGGAAGAGATGGCCGTCCTAGAAGACGAGAAGTCAAAAATAGAGCTCTCAGAAATCGAAGAAGGGCACGAATCCCAAGTCTCCGAGGAATCCGACGAAACGGAAATGATCGGAGAACAAGAGGACGACCCTTCATTCTCAATTGAATTAGATCACGACGAAAAGATTATGAAAATATTCTCCGAAAGAATCCAGTCCGAAGATTCAGAGAACTCCTCCTCCCTCGCAGATGCCAGAATGGATCCCATGGCGTTCTTCACGACAACGGTGACGGAACCCCGGTCACCGGAAACTGACTCGAGTCATTTTGAAGACTTCTTGCAAAAATCCTCCGAAGCCTTTGGAACAACGGATGCGGATTCCAGCTTGGAATATCGGGTTCCCGAGAAGTTAGCTAAAATGGGGGAAACGACAGAAACAAAAATGACCTCAAGTGGGGACTCATTGGATGAACCAATTTGCAGTGCTGCAAATCTTATGCAAGTCTCTCGAGACTCTCTAGAATTGGATAGAGACGAAGGAAACATGGCACAGGCAATGACTGCTTCCTCTGACTCGTTGCAAGGGCAAGTAGGATCCCGGCCTGGAGAAATGACGGATTCCTTAATCAGGTCCGGCGAAGGTCAATTTGGGGCAATGAGCGATTCATTGATCCGCTCTGGCGAAGGTCAATTCGGGGCAATGAGCGATTCGTTAATCCGCTCTGGCGAAGGTCAAATCGGCGGAATGTCAGATTCATTAATCCGATCTTCGGAAGGACAAATCATAGGAATGTCCGACTCTCTGGAGCTTCCATCAGGCCAATCTCTGCCGCGGGTCATGAGTGACTCTGCAGACTCACTTACAGGAAGGTCTGGGGATGAGCGGGGTAGTATAATTGGGGGCGCTGGGGTCATGGGGACATCGACAACTTCAACGGATTCCTTAGAAGGCCCCGGAGTGGCTGACCCAAATCTGTCTTCAACGTCGAGCACGGCAGCGGATGCTGCAATGTGGTCCAGCACCGGAGGCTCGATTTCGACACTCGTTTCTAGTCAGGAAGATTTGACCCTTGAGAATCAGTTCTAAAAAAAATACCAGGCATTTTTTGTCAGGCAGGTCATGGTCATTCACTTAACAATTTATGTGGCTATAAATTTATGTTCGTTTTTTGGTTTCGCTCATTGCCATGTTCCAATGTTACTTTTCAGTTGATTTTAAGGGCCCTATCAGCCAAGAGGTTTAGATAGTTTATTTTAATATATTTGAAATGCATTTGATGTCCACATATTATGTAGCGAATGTATCATCCTTCATCTTCATATTTCTACATTCGTTTAGTGTAGCATTTTATGGGTATTGGATACCGAGGCCTTGGAATGACAAAAACTACGGATCATAAGTTATAGTTTAGCAAGTAAACTAGCCCCCACATGCACAATGCACACTTACCTCAATTAGAAATATAGTATTACCAGCACCTGCACCTTACATTATTATCCAGATTTTCGTCACTATTTTAGAATTCATTCTCCATGAAAAAGCTTTTAATTCACCTTAAAGAATACCATTTTATTCGGTTGAATTCTGTTCCTTGAAGCTTTGAAATATTGCGTTGCATTATTCTCTCAAAATACATTTTGAGGCATCGACTGTCAGATTTGTTTTTAATCGATACCCCTGCTGCTTTCTCCAAAACTCTGACAGGATTTTGAAAAGCCCTAATATGATTTTTTTTATTAAACTTTCTAATCAATAGGAGTAGGTTCATCTGGTAGTACTCAACAAGAAGACAAAGATCAACAACAACAGCAAGAAAAACATCAACGAGGTGGAGAGTCATCACCAGAAATATCAGGCCCTTAAACAATCCAATTCATCATAGAATCATCGTTCATTTTGTCAACAGTTTAAGAAAAAGAAAATACCACCTCCTCTCCAGAGTAACCTCAATCTTCAAGCAAAACTGAAGAGGATGACAAAAGTTCAATGATGTGACATGTGGGATGTGACCCTTGGGAAACTAGTGTAGATCGAAACTGACTATTTTAGAGATAGATGCCTAAAGAATTATGAAAAATGCATGTGTTTTTCAAAGGCCAGGTTCTGTCATCATTATAAATAATTTATGATAAAAATCAACATGGTCTGTCTCGCCGTATGTATTTTATTAATAGAAAAACGCTTCTCTCACAATTCCATCTAATGATCATGATGATATAAGAATGCCCTTAATTAGCGATCATTTTGACGATGAAAAGTTTTAAAGCCTCTTTCATTACTACCTCAGGCTCCTTTTCGGAATCCTTCGTGGATGTTGACAAGCAGAAAAATATTAAGTACTCATATTTTCCTTGCATTTTAAAAAGTTTTAAAGTTTGAACTATTATAGGGATCCATAGCTTGAGCCAGTTGTATTTTCAGATATATTTTCCTCTCAGATCTAAAATATAGGACACAACAGGAACGAATTATAATCGTAGAAATCATTTCGGTTCCCTATAAACTCAAAAACGGCTGAAAATGGTCAATGGTCAAACTGTAGCGTAGATTTCATGAAAAGCTTTGTGTAAAATGCTAAAAAAATATTCCAGGATTTAAACAATACATCTTGTCGAGGGAAAGGGCTACAAAAAGAGTACATACCTAGAATTTTAGAACTTAAAAAAGCTAATAATTATTAACAAAGCTTTCAAAAGGAGTAAAGATGTATGACACGAAAAAGAACGTACGTAACATTTAAACATACTAGAGATTGCGAACGCTTGACTTATTAAAAAATGTATTTAAGAATTTAATAACTAACAATAATTAGTCAAAAAGTGAAAGTTCTTTCCTCAAAAACTTCCATTTCGAATTATTGCAATTTCCATCACCCTCTCTCTCTCTCTCAGCTTCAACTACAATTTATAGCTGTAGTTGTATCGCCTCAGAAAATGTTGTCATCTTAAAGATTTAATTGCATACAATGTCAGCTTTATAAATTACAGAAATTTTAAAACAAAAACACATACAGTCTCCGTAATAAATAGTAAAAAAAATCTTCAGATGTATGCTCCAAAAACTAAAGAGTCAACTGAACAATGGACTCTAATTGACTCTTGAAATATAGGATCAGTAAAACAAATATGAATATCATCACTAAACGAAATAGTTGCCTGGCATTCGATGTCTCCTCTGTTCTTAATCATAAAATATTCTATATTGATCATTATTATACAACTTATATCCAGTTTGCAAAAGCCTCGTAGATCATCTACTCATGATCCTCTTAATTCTTCGTGTAAATATTGAGTAGTTTGTCGACGTATCTTACATTATAAATACTGTCGTTGGGTTGGGATTTTTGAAACCAGTAAATTTAGACGAAAAAATGGACTATTCTTGTGAAATCTTGGGGAAGAGATGCTGATGCCGAATGCTGATTAATTTCTGACATAATTTGTTGGTTCAGAAGCTTTTAATGGAACTGTAGAAATTTACCAGAGCAAATGTTTTGAATTTTGAAGAAGAAAACGGAGATTTTGAATTAGTAGGAATTGAATCTACCTGGATTGATAAGAGTTACCTTTTCTCTCTATCTAAATACATACTATATTTGCTATTAGGATGTCCGACACGCTGGATTAAACTGATAAAATGTTACGATGCTTATATAAATGCTACGGAAGTTATTACTCTAGTTCGTAGTCTCGTAGTGAAGAGTTGTTGTAAGAGTTTTTGACTGTCTTGTATTCGTCGATCAATGCAAATGCTACCACACTACTATTATATATACATTACATTAATATTGTAAACTTAGTTACTGTAATATATATTAAATTATATTACTTTTAGAGAGTAATCTGCATACATATGCTATGTAATACTATACTGTGAACTTTGAACTGTGCTACTGCTAACCAACCAATGATCCTTAATTAAAATAGGTGATCAAGTTTTAAAAGTATTCTCCTGCCCTGTCTTGTGTGTTTTAACTCATTTTCATATAATCTTGCCTAGTCGAGGGCATTCATGGACATAGGACATTTGCGTATTTTATTAGGATTAAAGCATTTTTGAGTGAGATACACAGACATACTAACTAGAATATTAAGATTGTTAGAAAGAAAGCTTGCATATTGTGATTTTTAATTTGTCCCTGCGATTCAAATATCTTACCTTCATATTTATTGGATATTCCATAAAGAAGTAGATCAGAGAGTCTGGAAACTACAATTGATTTCTGAAGGATAGCCAGTGAATTCATAACCGCAAACTACAACTTAATTATTTGCATATCATTGGAAAGTCACTTTTAAAGACTTTCACAACATTAAATTTTTTATTTCTCCAGTAGATTTTATGCTAGGTTGATTACTAAATTAACTTTCTTATAATTTTTAATGAATCTTCCGGAAGGATTTATTTCGGGGTGTTATTATTCCGGTACATGTTTCAGTAAATACGGGGTATACAATAAGAAATCAAATTAAGATCCGAACAACAGAGCGGAAAATCATCCAAGATTTCTCAAGTCCCTTCAAGAGAAAGCGACCCTTTATCTTCCGCTTTAATAATGTCCTTTATTGTCTCAAAACCAATTAGGATCCTATACGATAACAATCCTAAGTACAAGGACTAATGATGACGCGAGGACAAGAACCACAAACCAGAGACGACACAGTACAATATATTTATAGATCAGCTCTATATAAATAACAGTTTATTCCTTAATTCATCTGATAAATCGGCTCTGTCAACAATACTGTCTGGCAGTATATAAACCATCAATCCTGGTTAAATTATCCCGTCTCTACTCTATTCCTCCCATAAGAATAAACTAGTCATTTTGCTCTATCTACAATTACAATGTAATAATGCCTAGATAGAGAGGAGGTAGGTAGACGTACTTTAATGAATACAAACTTAGGAGGTATAAATTTTACAACAGAAGGGTTTCATATATATTTATCAGCTCAGCACACTATAATTCATATAATATATTATCATCTAAGAATGTATATAACAACGATAGCACTTTCTTATATATAATTTAGACACTAAAGTTCTAGACTAAATTTTAAGACTAGAAGCAGTGGAGACGAGTTTTTTCCTTCAAGATTCAAGGCCTAATATATAATACAATCTAATTTCTAAGTTATCTCTCAGACGTCCCTTTTTTACATGAAAATTAATCATCAAGGAGATGAACCAACACTCTTTCTCCTATTAATTTAAATATGTGTATGTATGTATAGATATAATATAGAAATATTTCTCAGTCTATAGAATCTAAAAGAACTGCTAGTTTCGAGCTACAGAACCTAGGAAAAGATAATAGTGTTGGTTTATTACACAGTGAGTAGATATAGTAGACGGAGAAAGCGCTTACTTTTTATTTTTTGTACGAACACGGACCACTTTTTTACATTTCATCATCTAGATAGTAGATAGTAATGGATTTACTTGGGCTCTTTTATGTTTAAAAAATCTTGGGTAACATTCAATTTTTTTGTAAACTTGTAATACGATTTCCAGGCTCCTAGAGACAGTGCTATTTTATAGGGTTCTAAAAATTCTGATTCTATTTCTTATGATCCACGGTTTTACATGATAGACATATTTTATTATATAAATCCATATTTCCAAGTAATATCTATTAGTCTTATCTCGTGAGATAATCTGTCATTCATTTATCTTCGCAAATGCTCTCTAGGATTTTTAAACATTTCACATAGAATAAAGAGAAATGGAAACACAAGTAAATTACGGGATCTTAAACTCTTTCGAATCGTAGAACTGGAACAATGTTGTTCTTATAACTACTACTTACGATTAGTACTCTGGACTAGTTTTTGAATAGTAATAAGCGTTCATTGTGATAATTTACTGGCGAATCGTTATAAATCCCTAAAAATAGATTACTGTACGTCAGTACGTACTATCTTTATCAGTGTACAGTAAGACTTTCGAGAACACTACAACAGTTTCAATTTTAAGTAATAGTGTATGCTTACAATTTATAAGCTACTTTAAACTACGTACAAGTTTAACCGAACTCCACTAAAATTCTAAATCTATTGTTTAATTAAAAGCGTTCCTCCGCCTTTAATCTTCTACTTTTAAAGGTTTAACAACTATAAATTGGAGATCTTCAATTGGTACATTCCACATCTTATCAGTACTCTTGTTCTTAATTCATGGTAAATATATACATCTTTAACATATACAAAAGACATAGTGTTTGGGCTTTGATTTGGCAATAATAGAAGCTACTTAGCTCAACTACAAATTTACTTATTTAGTCGTCTAAAATTCAACATTGAAATATTTTACAGGGTTGCTCAAGCAGACGTTCCGTTTTTATACACACTGAGTTTGTTAGATTTAAGGACGTTGTTTTTAAACACCCCGTAGATCAATGGATGCATATCCATGAAGGTACATGTACATTCATGTATATATAGAAGGTGGTTACATTTTGGAGATTCTAGTTCAAGATTTCAATGCTTTCTCCAACAAGAGTTGTTATTAGTCTCTTCTATCTTGGATGAATGTGCGGTTGTCAGTGATGGCTCGATTTCGATAGATTTCAGAAGTGGAAAGACTCATCAAAGTCATCAATCATTCCCTAATCCATTTACTAGTTCAGCTATTTCAGTTTCCGAGTGGCTCTCTTTGTTTGGGCCAACTATGCTTCTTTTTGAGATCATAATATCTGCGTTTTTTAGCTACAGAGTCGCCTACTGAAATGTTTATTCCAGCCTAAGGGCTTTATTTAACTCAACTCTTAGGGTAGTTATACGCGGAACTGATGGCGATAATGATGCATGGATTATCTTTGATAAACTACCGTAAATCGTGAAATAGATTCCAATGAGAATTTCTTTTTCAAACTCTCTGGACAGGGGAACACCAACCATTTGAACAATAAGCATGGAAATGGGAAAAAACAAAATAAATGTCGTAATTTTTCTTAACTCTACCCTTTGTCACATTTAGGAGGGGGACTTATTTCAGGATTTACGGTATACAATGTGAATAGTATTATAGGCTTTCCCATCCTTCCACTAAAATAGAAATGATTAATGGCGAACAATCGAGACTAGATCAGTGTAACATTGGTGATGACTGATGGTGAAAATTCATGAACAAGATATAATATACCCGCTTGATCTATATATTACATGTATTATGTATACCATCTAAACGAGAATATATGTCATGATTATGATGACCCTATGATAAGTGTCCCGTCGTGTCGTGACTCCAATCTAAAATGTTCTAGCTGCAACTAGATCCTATACTAATAAATAGAGATTTTGACTAATTTGCTACAATGTTTTTTCTAGCTTTTGTAGCATGTATAGGAGACAGAATCGTCTATTTATAAAGTGCATTTTTTATGATGCGTATTTTACAGTAGACACTTATTGACACGTCTCTTCTCACGCCTTTAGTTAATTGTCACGTAGGAAGTCTAGAGTATAGGAAGAAAGACAGTCATCTTAAGCGGTAATTTGTGGAGCCAATTTTAGCCTTGACCTTTCACAGGTGACAACACTCAGGGAAACTTAATTAGATAATTAGATCCTCATTTCATTAGCTCCCTCGAGGGCAGAATGGCCACTTTCCACCTTGCTAGGCTCTTCTTCAGATATGACAACAGACATCTGACAACATTGATAATAGAACGCTGAGAAAATGAATCTTAATTTACTCGATATATTTTATACCCTTCAATTGAGTATGAAAATGTTGACTCTATTTAGGATGCTGATACTTTGAAAATCCGGTGAAACTGGGGCAAATGTTGATGATTAAGAAGGGGATTTAATTTTTGATTTTTTTTCATTAAAATCCCTGGTGAAAATACGTCCTCCTTCTTCTTCTCTCTGGAAGTTGAAGAACATCTTATCTTGAAAGTGATTCTGAAGCCTGATTAATTTTCGATAGTTTTATCAACCCTGTATGTCGGGATCTTATTTTTAAGTCGTATTAAATTCGAGATGAAAAATTTGGTTGTAGTTTCTTCTAGGGAACCTGAAGTCTTGGCATCTTTTAAGTTGGGATTATAAAAGTTCTGTAGAAGATTGATAGATTGGTCTTTGCTTGTGATGTGAAGTAGGTAACTGAATGGAAATGGGTTCTTTCGGGATTGGGAAATGCGGTTGATGATGACGATGATAAGGATCTTATCTTTGTCGAGCTTAGGGGTAACCATATATACTGTTTTTGTTCTGGAAATAATGAGATGCTGGATTGGAGGTTCCATGTTCCCTTTTTAAGAGGCAATCGTGTGTTCATGGCGCACTTCCATATAGTCTGAAAAAACATTGCAGATATTTTAACCGTTTGATTAAAGCGAATGAATGAACAGGTTCCTCAATTCAAAATAATTACCAGGGTTATGTGTGATTTCTTTTATCATGTCCTTAAGTAAACTGTACCGCGGGATCATTGGGTAGTACTTGGATGAGGAGTATTCCCCCTGCAAGACAGCAAAAAATATCAATTTAGATCGCTTTTCTACATTAAGTGCAAGTGAAAGTCCAATCAATGGAAGAGAATGAGACCGAATTGCGTTAATCGTTCCAACGAATTTATCGTCATTGTTGACAGACTTTAATTGTGATTGTAATTGTCAGCAAGTCAGTCAAGAATGTCGAAAAGAGATCATTGACAGGTAGTCTGGGCCGGATAGTTGTATTATCTTGTCATTTACTGAAGTGGACAGTGGACCGAGAAACTGCCGAAATTTATTTTTCTGACTGCAAAGGATTCCTGGGAATTTGCCAAAGACTGTCCAGTACATTAACTCATCCATAATTGAGTTACTCTCCGTGTATTCGGCTGTTGGAATGTCGGACTTTGATTATGGCTCTAGAATGTCGATTATTCGGCTATTTGGCATTGTGCAGTGTGTCTGAGATGGACTTCACTGTCCCGATTTCTCTTAGATTTCTTCTAAAAATAGAACTACCTTTCCCATGTAATTTTACTTCGGACTCGAAGAAAGTACGGGAACTTTCATTATTCAACAGGCTCATAGTCAACAGCTTCGTAGAAGTTGGAATCGAAATTCGAAATCGCTTCCAAATTACGTATGCACGGTATACTTTCCCTATCCTATTCTCCCCTAAAGATTGAAGTTAGTCCCAGTTACTTTAACGAGTTTTACTGCGTAATCTATGAAAATATAATGGAATATTATACAAGTAGTTCTAGGTTTCGGCCGAAACTTTGTCGTATTCGTTGTTGCGTAGGTGTTAAGTCGCCATTCTCAGGTGAATCTTGTACTCTTGTACCTCATGCTATAATAAGACGGGGAAGATGCGTTTTCGAAGTTTTATCCTCTGGCAGTACTAACATGTTTCCGAGGAAAATAGGCCGGTTCCTCATCCCCATCCATTTTTCAAAGGCACTTTACTTTCTCCATGGATAGGAGAGGATTATAACAACCACACACCTCGGGGTAAATAAGAATCTTGAGTGAGAAGTCAACAAACAAGGACCAGGGTTTCGAAATAGAAAACACCGTAGTTTCTAGAAGTCTCTAGTTTCTGTTGTGTAACTTTTACTTGTCGTACGGATGAAGCCCTTGTCACTTCCGAATCCAAGTGGTTACAACTAACGCATAATAAACTGGAATTAATTAATTTTGACAATTCAATTAAAAATACATGGATAGTAATTAGGTGAAATTAAAATTGATTTTATTTCCGCATAAAATCACGATCTATGCGTTTAGTAAATTGTAAAATGGGATATTAAAATTTACTAAAATACTAGCCACTTTAAATGTTGCTGTAAAATGTAGATATAAATTTTGTTTGAGTCTTTGATTTCATTATAAGCTTAAGATTCATCTTCGTTTTGATATGTTTCGTAAATTGATAAATTTAAACGCGATCATAAAATAAGGAACCTTTCGAATTGAAACCTATAAGATATCATCAACTTTCAACACTCGAGATTCTGAAAATCCTAATTTCCACCATCTTCCTTACAGTTTAAAAAACCTGAGAAACTCTTCAATTTTTATATTAAGTATTTATAATAAGTATCCCAGTCGCGTTCCCAATCAATCGTGTTTCCTGTTCACTTGATAATTCATGAAAAATGTGCTTCATTATTAAAGTATCCCCCTTACGAAATCCAAGACATTATGTCTTTATAGACTATCTTAAGGGATGACGTCGGCCTGGGAAAACAAAGCCATTGACTACTATTTAATTGCATACGTAATAATAATAATAGATTTAAAATTGGACGGAAAGAGTAGAGGATAGTCGAATTCGGATAGTAAAAAAGTAAAGAGTTTGGAATCGATTTTTCCTCGTGCAGAGTTAGCATAGACTTTATAAGCTCTAGAGATGCTTTCTCCAGCCTCAACTGCTTCTACATTCTACATGTAACCACCACTGCCACCACCACCACTTTCATTTGATCAAATCCCAGGATCTTAAAGTATATGCTGTTATATTATAGAGGAGAAAAAAATCCTAGAACTGACGACTTTTCCCCTACTTTTCAGGTCCTGCAAAAATGCAAGTCTACGATTAGATTCTAAGGCACTTCTACCCATAGACACTATATATTATACTGTGTACTAAACTAATGGTCCTCCTGTTGCCTCTTTTTCCTCTCTGCCTTCTGGTCCTGGCCTTCGTGGTGGTGGTGGTAGTGATCACGATGATGATGATTCTAGACCTCTGGTAGCTACCGTAATTCTCTAAATAAATCCCGTTAAAATGCATGAGTTTAAGCTGGGAATCTATTCCGTTAGGTACACTTTTTTGGAGTGCTCAGAATGATCAAAATTTTATTTACTCAAGATTCGCAATCACTTGCACTTCTCATTTTAAACATCGATTGCAAGCATTCAACAGTTTGATGAGGGTTTATTTCGAGGGGATCAATCTAAAAATTACGGTATATCCTCCGTATTATGATGGTTGTAAAGTCATTCCCAACGCATTAGATTTATATGTATAAAAAAAAACCTTCTGTACTTCTTGAAGAATAAAAATCCAATGAAGAAGAGAAAGGCTGGACTAACTAGTCTTCCCAAACTAAATATATAAAAAGATTCCCTTACTTTCTCCTAAAGAAAGAAGTCTTGATTCAATTCACTTCTTCTTTCACCAACTAACATAATTCCTCAACTTTTTAGCCACCAATCCCCTCATTCCTCACTTCTTTTAGAGACAGAAGGAGATAGTAAAAGTAGGGATATGGAGGAGAGATGACGTTTTACTAAATAATAACCCTTATACACTCATAGTCTATTAGACTGTCTGTTTTTTATACCGGCTTCAACTATCAGTAGTCAGCCTGACTTCTATCTAGATTTCTACATCCTAGAGATTTTTTCAGTCCCAGATAACCGGCCTGTCCGTGGTTATCGACCTGTAGACTTGTAGAGCTCTTTTCCAGACCGTTGTCCAGTTTATTTATTAATGGGAGAGAGGAACGGCCTTCCTCTCTGCGGATTGTATCCGAGGACTTATACAACTCTAGATCTGATTGTAAGGTAACTTTTTATTATATTTTTGGCTTTATTGCAAGTTATAGTCGCTCTTTTGCTTTCTCCTAACACTTCAACACGTTTCCGTGTAGCGACGGTGAGAAAAAACTTTCCTTTATCCATTAGTTGGTCACTTGGGGTGGGGTTATGAGGCGTCATCCAAAATACAGTGTGTCTCTGTACAGTCTGTATAATATCCAAGGAGTCTTTTATAGACTCTTATTTTTCTGACACTTCTTTAGAAAAGAAATGTCTCTGTTCCCTATCTTTAGATAAAGTGTCCAGGGGACTATATCCTTTAAAGTATGTATGTCTGGGACATTAAAAAAGACTAACAGACCCGCCCAAGATGACCAGAATAACCAGCCCTTTGGATTATCCTGGAGGCTCTGTACATTGTACAGGTCCGTCCGGTGATGATGTAAAAAATTTATCTATCTCCTCTCTAAGAAATCGGATCGAATTGACACGAGTGGGTCTGGTGGTTGTTAAAATGTCAAATGACACTTATATCTTATAGACACTGTGGACAGGGACTTGGCAAAAAGGTTTCGAAATGGATGATGATGATGATGATGCTTCATAACCCCGCCCGTGTCGATTCTGCTCTGATTTCTGCTCTGTTTTAAAGATCCTTTACTATGAGGATCGTAACAGGGGAGAGATTGTAAAAGGATAATCCAAAGGGAATTTTTGCTTGATTTGACATCTGAGCTTTTTTCTTTGATGTTTACTCCGATTTGCTTAATAAAGTACGGACAGATTCGTCTATTTAACAAGGGAAAGTATTTCGCCGAAACGTCGATGTCGCTAATTTCTAAAGTCCCTTTATGGGGTACGCTGAGACAGTCTTCGGCGAAATAGTTTCTAAATCCAGTGGACAGGAGTTAAATTAAGATTAGTGGATTTGTAGATTATCCCAACTTTTTTTATTCCAGGTTCTGCTCTGAAAGTCGCTGACAGTTCATGTCCGTAAATACAAGAAGTGAATAAAGCGTCGTAGTCAATATTTAATACTTATTCCATCCGTCATCAGTTTTATTCCAGGACAGAAGTTCATTACTGATGAAGGAGAAGGCTCAGTAAGTGAATTACTTTCCAAGGAGATTGAGTCGAGGTGGATGGAATGAAATTCACTTAACTATTCTCTCAGTTCCAATAGAGACCAAAACCTTCCGCGAAATCTTCGCCATTCATAGCATCATCATCATAACACTTATAATCGACCCGAATTCCAGTCCAAACTCCAATATCCACACCACACCACGACTCTCCACTATATGAAGGATTTAATGAATCAAACTGCCTCTAGACTCTAATCTCTCCTCATCGACTAAATGTGAAATCAACATCATCAGAACATCCACAATAAAGAACCGTAATGATCCCAGAACCATCAGCTTAGAGACAGAGCGAGATGCTCCAATGGACCAATAAAGGGAAGGAAATCATTTAGGAAATAAAACGGTATGAAATAAACTTTATTCCCTTATTCCCTTTAGCTTCTCCTGTATATTCCGTGCCCCCACGGGCGTAGACCTAAAACAGTGTAGATTTTGTAAGTAAAAGGTATCCTTCCATCTGTCCCTATATAATAATAAATAGATCTATTAACGGAGTGATTGTCAGTTGGGTGATAATTTGTAATGATGTCGGGCTCCTATTGGGCTATTACTGCCACAGCAGAAGTGGCACATCAAAGTCTCATGGAGGTAGATGAGATGAGAGAAGGAAATGATGAGTAGATGGGGATTTGAATTGGTGATGAATTCCGATGAGTTTGGACAGCGGAAACGGCAGTGGGTCCAAAGTTCAATCTCATCGAATCTTGGTGATAATGTTGGGTATAATAATATACGGTTTATACATGTATCTCTTCTCTTTAACCGATCCCCCATGGGGAGTCGTATATTGTGGTTTGGTCGTGAAGGCCGAAAAGGTGGGGACTTATTCCGGTAACTTCCGCTGGACTAGTATTTTAGTATTTTCCAGAATGTCGTTAAATTAATAGTCTCATGGGACTTATTTAGAGCGAGGTGCTATATTCCTATTTGTCAGTTGTCGATAGTCTCTATCGGAATTCTAAGGGCCATTACGGCATTCCGAGTCTTATAAGGTCATTGGGTTACTTACCGTCAGCTCCCGGATTAGGTTTCTCAGTCCAACATAGCGTTTGAGGAGACGGTAGAGATCGTTAATTAGTTGAGTGTTTTCCGCCTCTATCTGAGTGGATGTCATATCTGGAAATGAAGTACAAAATACGTACATTCCAGAGACTACAAATAATGAAATGAAACAATATCAATCCGGAATACAGATCGGGGAGTGATGGGCTAGACGAAAGGGAATTAGGGAAACGCTCCCATTCGAATACAAAACAGGAGAGAAAGTAAGTAGAAAAAACTTTTGTTTTTCCAAACTACTTCTAGAGAATACACCATATTATCCCAAATATAAAGAAGTATCGGAAGTGGCAAGTCGGGTGCCTAATAGCCCCGTATAATCTCTAGGTATATTTGATGTCTCTGGGGATTTAGGTGATTTTCTCGACATCCCTGGCCATAGTGGCCATCTGGACTCTGGACAGGGCTAATGCAGACACAATGTGCAATCGAGGCAGAGCTTCCATTAATCCTAATAGATTTAGTCCGTTGACGGCTGACGGGGAGGTCAAAGGCTAAAGTTTTATTTATTTGGATGGAAGTTAAGGTGTGTCGGGCCGGAAGAGGATCTGGCGTTAAGTAGACTTCTTTGTCGGCAATTTGGAGCTGGAGGTCAACCTTCGTTGACTTTCACAGCTTCCTCTCTCGAGTCGGATACCTTCTCCTCTAATTTATACGGATGAGGAAGGAGGTGAAAGTTTAGAGAAAGTTTTCTGTTTAAAGAAGTTACCGTATTTACTTGAAATAAGTGCCCGGGAGAGTTGGGTCCTATTTTAAACGGGGACTTATTTCGGTAAATTTGGGTAATTCGAAAATGTAGATTGTCTGTTAATTGTAGAGTGTTGTTTTTGGCTGAATTTTGTTTTAAAAAACCTTGGAATTTTTTTAAGTTTTATTTATCTGTTCTAAATTCCTATCTTCGTATCTCGGGGTTATTTATTTTATTAAGTAATCGTAGGTTTCTGAAGAGTTTTTTTTGTTTTTAATAAGTGACAGTAAGAGTGCCTGTTATTTCACTCAGTTCACTGAAGGGAATGAATCTACTGGAATATGTTTTTCTAATATGCAACAAGTAACCGGTAGTTGAAGAATAAGTCAATTAAACTCACCGTGCATTCGAAAATTTTGTTTCAAAATTTGAAAAAATAATTTCGAAATTTTATTTTATATAGATTTAAAATTAAAATCATACCTTCTAATCGATCCTTTTCCTCCCTCAGCTTTTCCTCACTCTCAAAGGGTTTATCTCTATCCGCAGGCTTGACTTGTACTTTCTCAAGGGCTGAACAAGCTCGGAGGACGTAGCTTCCTACAGGCTCACCTTTCTCCTGTTTCGGGACTTCCAATAAAGTCCAGTACTGATGCTCCAGCCGGACTACTTCCTGTGAAATTAAAAAATTGTCATACAAATTATTAGTCATAGTTTAGTAATTTTATGACCTTTTTTTAAGTCTATAAGTAGCAATGAATGTTCCGTAATTCGCGACATTTGCACGAAAACCCTTCCTATCATTTCGAAATTTTGTATTTTTTATCACATCAAATTTCAAACTTCAATAAAGAGACCTTTCTGATGCATTGAAATCGAAATAAAACGAAATAAAAAGCTGTGTGGAACATACATCTTCAGTTTCGCCATTTCATCATTAACTTGACACTCACAGTACACTGACAGTTATTTAGACTGGGACGAAGTGGGATGTATATTAATAAAATGATATTGATTCTTGATACTAACTAGTCGGCTCTAAAATAGCAACTATAGGTTAATTAAAGCAGGGCTGCAGCTGCCAGCAGCCGAGAGTTCGTAAATTGGGCTTAAAATATATCAAGGTAGGCCGTAGAGAAAGGTAGTAGTAGTTTAGAGGAATCGAATTGCGTCACAAAAGAACCATCCTAATTTATGCATATTGTAATGTAAAGCCTGTCTCTGTCTTCTATTTCCAGTTCTTTGCCAATGTTTAACGAATAGATTTTAGTCCCGGAACGAAGTAACGAAATTCAGTCTGTAAATTGGGAATAGGATGTGGCTTAATTTTCTAGACATCAAGCAGTTGGGATGTACGTATTTCTCTGTCTCTGTCTATATTTAGTTGTAACGTTAGAATGGGCAGAGCTGTACGGTATAAATTTACAGAGGCAGGAGGACGATCGTTCCTAAATTATATTTCCATTTTGCATACAAAAGGACCCTAAAAGGGATGAATTAAAAAGCAGGCAAATCTTTTACCAGAGCAAACTGTATCATTTTTCTCGTCATTCAAATTCCAAACATTCGAAAGTAACTACACGCGAGGATGGATGGGACCGCTTCCTCAGCTTCAGGGCTTTGACGCTGACGCATGTAAATCGGAGGGGGGAATAGGGTTTCGTAGCCATATTTTTATTTATTTTTCATTTCAGGCTCCTTGTTTGGCAATTTTAAGTTGGGGAAAGGATGTGGCAAAAGTAGGAGAGAGAGAGCCTATTTTAAGACTTAGTATGTGCAAAAATAACGAGTTTTTTTTATTATTTTTAGAGTTTGAATTAAAGAAATGAGTTTGCTAATACAGGAAACAAATATTGAAACACAATTTAAAAGAATTCAGGGCCAATTAAATTGTAACCCTTTGATGTTATTCTCAGCCTAGTTTGTTGTTTTAAAACTTCGCCAATCAGACTTTTAATTGGTTTAAGCCCGGCTGCATTTCCAAGACATACGATATTAATAAATGGGATCATAACCTTATAAGTCTATTGTGACACGATGGTGCGGATTCAATGCGAATTTTTATTTTTTATTTAAAGTCAACTAAAAATAATTATCAAAGCAATTTTGTGTGGAGAAAGTTGACCTGCTATCAGTGCTATCATCCTTTCCTTAGCAGCATGTAGTAAGCTTTAGATTACTGGAACTTGACTTGTACTTCAAGCAATCTAAATAAGAATGCAATATTATTTCAGAAAAAAACTTTCGATCCTATTTTCACGACAAGCTTGTCTACATTTCCAAAATAAAATGTAAAATGCAGACACATAAAAAAATATTTCCATTTCTCAAATCTTGACTCAAACAAGATTCCCTATAATACAACTAGCTCTGTATTTTCCTTGTGTATTTTGTATTATGTATTGCTCTACTCGTGTTTCTAACACCAAAGGGAAAAGTGGATACTGGGATCTGTTGAAAAATACTGAATTTACACAGATGCATTGTAACCGAGTTTGGACGAAAAATACCCAAGTTGGGTTTCCACCTTCTATGGACATCTTGACATTGACAAACCCTTTTCCAAGACTTGAAATCTATGCAATATCACGCGAATTCCCCGTATCTGTACGACTAGGCACAAGAAATATTCTATTCAGCATATCTTCTATGCTGTTGTTTACGTCGTAAGGTTTCACATTATATTGTTGTCGTATCTAAATATTGAGTTAGCTTAAAGTTGGAGTAAGTAGGCTTCAGAACCAGTTGAAGTCCCAAGGCTCCAACCGGTATGAAAAGGTTATTGAGTTCATCATTCATATCATTACATAAAAGTATCTCTAGCTATAAGTTTGTGAAGCTAATACTATTTTGTAGTTTTTGTGCAGAAGTTTTCCTAGAATTCGTCTGAAGTTGGTTTTGTAAAAGTGGATTTGAGCAATCTTTGATGGCCCTAGTAGCTACAAATATTCTAAATGATGGATGAATTTTGTTTCCTTATATTCACATGTACTGTTGGTTAAGTTAATTCATTTTGGCCTTAGGTTTTGCATCTCAATGGATTTTCGGTGCCAAAAGACGTGTAAAATACGGGGATTAATTAATTGATTTACTTAAACTTCAAATCATTTTGCTTTATAATATTACCTGAGCATCTCCTTGCAATCAGGTATAGAAATCTAGGAAGGCAGACTAACTATTGTCTTATTAGTTTACAATAATATATTTATGCTTTTTTGAGGTACATGTTTTGCGGTATTTAAGAACAATATTCAATACCAAGAGCAATTGAGATTGTGCCATATCGAATTTCAAAAGATTTACAACTTTCTGAAGACGAAAGGCTGTTTAATACTTGTTTTTCGGTGAAAAGTATTGTTGTTTTCGAAGTAGAATTCCTCTTGAAATAAAAGCCATATATGCTTGACACGCTCTTCCATTCTGCACTCGAATTCCAACAGAAATAGAATAAAATTGTATTACATCTCTTTTTTATCCAAACTTGACTATAATGCATTCAATCTTTAAACAAATATAAATGGATCAAAGAGGGCCTTCCAAGGGATTCCATTTGTTTCGCGTTGTTAGAAAGTTTCTTTACTTTCTCCGGAGATTCGAAGTAAATATTGGATTTTTGAAGAGCACCCTTCTCTTTTATTTCGCTATTGTCTCAAGTTCAATAATATATCGGGTATATTATAGATGGTTTGTGTGAGTTACCAACACTTTAAAAGAGGTGTCTCGTTCAGATAGGTGATGTCATAGTAGAAATAAATCGATTATCGATTTGGATAGATCCTGGAATTCCGTGGTAATAAAGCTGAGCATTTTTTTGTAATTTTATGCTTGACATTGCATTTACGGCAGGGATGAGTTTCTCCGTGATTCTACAATGGTCTCAAATATTTAGGCAAAATTTTAGGACAAAATATAAATTGAGCAAGATCTCAGTAAGAAATCCATTACCTTAAATTCACTTCAACCCTTCTTAAATTGCGCTTGCAACATAGGTAACGCTGTGTTTGTTGACTCAATAACTATTGAGCTAAATAAATTACAGAGATACTTATCGATTGCTAATGTAATATTATATCTTGTTTATGCGGGGATTGGAGTTGTTGAGCTTGAGAAAGTAATTTCATATTTCATATCGAATTTGAAACTTTTAAGGATTTCACGATTTTGTAATACAGACATAATATAATGATTGCCCTCAATTCACGTACGTATCCGTTTTGAAATTCAATACGTATGTGTTTTGTATTATTAATTAAATACTGAATCATTAATTTTGACACCGCAACAGAGCTCACCGTACTCTTGTCTTGTATAGCAAAACCTACCACACTTCAAAACTGCAAAACCTGCCTACTATCAGACCATCTATTATTTTAGCTAAAATTACAGTATCCTGTAATGAGAGAGTCTGTTGAAGTTCTAAGAAACGGAAAAGCAAGTATCGTAAGTATTGAAATAGATCCTCCAGAGAACTTATTGTTTTAAACAGTTCAATATTTTGGATCTAAAAGGTTAAAAGAGCAAAGACAAGCGAATGTGATATCATAGAAAAATCCTTGTCAAACAACTATTTTAAAGTAGATATTATATTTATATCATATAGTTCATCATAGCAAAGGTCTGGTTCATGAAAGTTGAAATATCCTCAACTTGTGGAGTAATTACTAAAATTTAAATATTCAAATTAATTATTTAAAAATGAAATCTGAAGAAAGAAGGTTATCAAATAATATCATATATGTTTAGATTAGACATATTAATTGTCATTAATATGTTTAACATATGACATATTAACATAATAAAATAATAATTTTTAGATGCGAAAGAACTCGTTACAAGTATTTGTCGATTAAGGCAGATATGGAACCACTCGACAAATGGCATTACTTGCCTCCATCTAAATCTCAAATAAAATACAAAAGACGCATGCTAATTTCCGCTAGTTTAATCAATTTCCGACTGAATTTCTGAACTAATGGCTAATCCCTCATTTCAAAATCATACGCTCTATCCATAATTGAGCCGAGATGGGTACTTTCGCCTTTGTAAACTCTCGAATCAACTAGAACTAATTTCTGGTTATGAAGGCTTGATTTTCAAATTTAAAGATTTTGAGATGTTGGTTTTTGCCTGTGGTTCTGTTGATAGCTTCATGGCACTGTTTTGTTTGTTTGAAGTGCCTAGCGCATACATTTGCATTAGAAATGGGAAGGGAAAGTAGGTGGTATTCTAAAATATACAAAAACATAAAGCATACATAAGCTTCTATTGTTCTGTCAAAACTCGGAACCCTAAAATTCTCAAGTCAGATGAACTCCGCAAAATTGAGGAGAAGAACGGAGAAGATTAAACTTCAAACTCGACGGTTTTTGCAGGAAGAACTATAAAACCCAACAAACTTCCTCCTGCCCTCGTGTACCTATTCAAATTCAAACACAACTTACTTCTCCAGCTTTCCATTGTTTTTTAAAATAGAACAACGCTGACAATACACTCTAAATAAATTCACAAAGCTTGTTACTGGCTAAATGCTCTTGAACACTCAGGCCTTGAATGAACCCCCGAGGGTTATTTCATTTCCTCGGCAATAAAAAGCCCTGTTTCAGGGCTCTGGTCGCTAAAAATTAATAACTGTATCGAAGCGCGTCTTACTTCATTTGCCATATCCCTTATGGATTAGAATACGTCTTGTTTTAGTCCAGTAAAGATATTTATAACTTCTTCCCCAAAGGTTCATAAACGGGCGTTTCATCGATAAGACGCGGGTTATACCCGAGAGAATACGGTATCATTTATAGATAGGGCTTCTACGTAAGGCACAACTAATTACTCAGTTTTAATTTATAACCCTGGCTAATACACCATACACCATACGCATACCTCACTTTCTCCGCCTTTTCAATGATGAAAGAATGAGTAATTTAAGGAATTCCTCGGGTTCCTAAACCCTCCATATATATTTGAATTTTGACGTAACTGATCCTGAATATTACATAACATTTGTATAAAGGGGCCTTGGATCGTGACAAGTGTCCTGGGACATAGCTACCTAATAGTATTGGATTTATTACAGAAAGGTACACTAAGGGGGCGTTTATGGAAACCCATCAAATGAGGACAGAAGACTGACTGACACTCCGAAAGAGTTGTTCTCAGTTGTTCAATCAAAAGAGGAACTAGGAACGCTAAAATATTAATACCTTGGCCGGCCTTAGTTGACTTTAGATTTTCGTGGATTTGACGGGGATCTGTAACTGTGACCGACATACAAATTAAATACGTCGGCTACATTTGTTTTAGATAGTTTTAGGGATTGCACGTCTAAACATCAAAAACGGGATACATTTAATGGTACATTACTTTAGATACAACCTCAGATGTGTTAGTCTACAGGATGAGTTATGGAATATAGCAAATGTCGTGGAAATTCACGAAGGTCATTTGTAGTGGACCTTTATTACTTTGTCCGAGATGAATAAATAAAGAATACAATAGAATAAAAGATGAATAATCCGATTTGGTCATAGTCCCTAGTGACAGAGTCAAATTTTTGCACAATGGAAAGATGCATTTATATTTATATCTATAGCTTTCTCTGTTTCTCGACTGTACGTGAGGAGAGATAAGAAGCTCGCAAGTTTTTTATCAGTTCTGACTCGAATGTCAAATCTCGTAATCTTCGTCTTATCCTGCACAATAAAGAACTGTCTTTGGACAATGTGTCCACCACCACTACGTCCGTTTCTGATACATGATGCTCTTAAGTGGAACGTACAGAGCTGTATACAAGCTTCCTTCTCGACTGATGGAAATTCGACCAGCCCCATGGGTCGAGAGATATGTTGTCAACAAAATACTACATCTTAAAGATGATTTAATAAATGCTACGAAATGAAATTGGATAAGTTATGCTGTGTCCAAAGTAGGAATATCGATATATCCCGTTTATAGTACTTTGGGGACAAATGGCCAAATAATCTATTCCATAAGGAGTCAATTTCTGTTCAATCAGGGAGGAAAAGTGTCATATTTCCTCTTACTTCAGCTTTTATGCTCAAATCTCTCTTCAGAAGAAGCGAAAATCCTCCTTTTTATGATGACACGTCTGGCTTCTTGAAATGACAGGACTCTAGTGACCTGGCTGGCTGTCTCTGGGTATCTTGTAACATTATAACCAGTCTTGTTTCTCCAACGTTCTACTACCCTTTCTGATTTGATTTTTTTGGCTGGATCGGTTCGGTGAGCTTTTCCTATATGACACTGACACTACATTCACGTTGACTGCACGGAATAACATGCCTTACAGAACCGACCTTAAAGATTTCAGGACGCTCCAATCCCCCGTAGAATGATCAGACATTATTGAATTTAAATGAGCGCTTTCACTATACTTTTACGTGCAACCGTATGAAAATACTATAGACAGCCTCCAATTTGTGATGCTTATATATATTGTTTAAAATGGTGTTGACACAAGAGAATCAATTTACAAGACAACGGTTGACGGTGCTTTACATATCGTGGAAAATCACAACTTCCACCCACGAAATTACAAATCTTGAATAGGTCCGAAAAACACGTATTTCAATTTTAACGGAAGTGGTTAAATTGTGCATATATTGACAACTAATCAAATTCGGCTTAAAAAGCAGCCTTGCTCCCTTTTTTCTTCAAAGAAAAATAATCGGAGATTTTATTCTACACTTTTAATAGAAACTAAATCCTATACATGTATTTTTTTGTTTAGTAGAGACTAAGCCGGAGGGATGATGTAGTAAATAAAATCCATCCAATTTCCACCGTAATATGATTATCCTCTTATTACACACCGACAACCGACACTCCTGCTCCTCTATAATAAGTTGAATACGAAGATAAATCAAGATCGAAAGAAAAACTGAATATGAGGAAGGCTTTTTAAGCTTTCTCAAAAGTTGAGGAGGGAGGCAGGATATTCGATCCTGTGGCTTCCGAAATCCCGAGTTGGAAATATCCAACAAAAATCGGGAGCCTTGAGAGGAAGCAATTTAGCATGAAATAGCATACTATCAAATCACCTACGAGTGCGAAACACCGAAAGTAAATGCATTCTACGATAAACTATAAGGAAATAATATGGAGTATACAAATGACGATAACATTACATAATAATAACATGAGCAAGAAATAGGTTATGTTTCAACCTCATATCTTGATAGCACGGATTTCGATATAGCTCCCGAAAAAAAAACATGTCCAAGATCCGATGGTTTATCTCTCTACCATTTCCGAGATAGGATTTCCAAGATTTCCTAATCTCATAAACTCAAAATCATAATAATAATATATTATTTTATACAACCCCGTGTGTGGTGTCTTGTGGGAGATGTCATTTTTTCCTGGCTAGTTTGAATACATATTGAATCCATTGGAAATATTTTTTTAGGATCACCCTATGGAGATTTTTTTTGAGGCTCGAGTTGCAGTTTCCACTTTTATCTTCCATCATATTTTTTATATGATATGAGATGTGAGAATGCTTCCAGATTTGGGATCGTTGAATCTCTTAGAAAGAGTACGGAATCTGAATATAAAGATGCTAACTTTGTCTCACTCTCCGTGTAAGTGTAAAAAAATTGGCATGGAGTTCCGGGCTTGTGGACTTGTATTATGGAATACTTTATGGATTTAATGTCAATCTAGAGAGAAATCAAACCGCATCGGAGTTAGGGATAAAAAAACACAGAGGAAATCGATTCTAAAAACATCGACTAGCTCAGGAACTTTGGAAAGTTTCCTGGGACTTTTCTCCCATAAAAATACTGCATTTGTTTTTAAGCCTCTATTGAATTCAGTATTACGAAAGGCCTACACGTAAATAGTAAATATAATAACAGGGTCTCTGGTTCCGAAAAAATTCTCCAAACAAAAACAAAAAGTTAAAGAACGATTTAGAACCACCATGGAATAAGCTTCGTATATTCTGCTCTCTACTCTCCTCTTCGAAGTGATGGGTAAACCCTAATTTTTGACAATAAAACACGATACAAAAAGGCTAGACTAAAGAAAATACGGCTGACCATGCACATGCAGGGTCGTATTGAAATATTGAAAGGGGTTTAGCAAATGTGGGAAACCTTCCCTGTGAGAGTATTGCGTTTTATACTTTTTGTGTATTTTTTTATAGAATTTCCACCGCTGCTAAGTGGGATTTGTCATGTCAGTCCTGGGGGTCTTGGGGCCCATGGATAAAAGAACTTTCATCCAAAATGAAGGAAACCCAGAGCAATATTTATTGACTTGTTTTTTCTACGATTATTTGTACGGCTGGCTTGGATATAGCTATGTTATTTGGATTACAGAGCTCCGTATAAACTTGCCGTATAGACTAGGAAAAGTGAAAGAAATTATCGTTAGTCTTTTGTATATGGTCTGGTCACAGAGAGAAGGGTTTCTTAACGTTACGTCTTATGAGGTCATCGCGTGATAGTAGATAATCCCAGATTAAATCCAGCAGCAACAGCAGCAGATAAAAGGACATTGATTTACTTGCTTTTTTAACCCTGCTCCTAGACCACAGATATATATACGTATTGTCGAAGGAAAGACACAAGGGAACTGAAAGAGACAAGACTCGGCTAAATTGTAACCTACACGATATCCATCTTATTGTTGGAGTTAGAGCCTTCAAGGTCCTTTAGAAAAAATGACATTTTCCCCAGATTTCGGACAAACGTACGATTTAAGATGTCAAATGCCAACAGTCGTCGAAGGTTAAGATTCTTAATTTCCTGTGATCGGAGGTTGCATTTCTGATATAAATGGGTTTTATTGTTTGTTGTAGATTATGTCAAAAAAATATTCTTTAACTCCTCATTGTTTTTGTATAATTTCTTATGAATAATTATTTCAATCAGCTACTTTAGCCACATAAATTAAAGTAAATAAAAAATTAAGTTGAAACCGGAATTTTTTCGCTAAATTAATGTCAGTTATGATTGTTTCACGTCATTTCAACATTTCAAGGATTAGAAACGATTTAAGCCTAAACATTAGTATGTCAGGTAAAGTACAACTACTGTGAATGACAATCGTGTATCGAGGACGTACTGTAACTAATTTTCTTAAACTACAAAAAAGCAAAACAAAGGTAGTAGCCGTAAAGGTCAGGGAAAAGCGAAGGAACAGGAAACTGTGGAAATTACAATTAACTTTTCCCTCATGTCCTCCGTGTATAAAAATTGGGCTTAATTTGTTTCCCCGAGGAAGGCAAACTTTCTGCCATCGTCTTTAGACAAATCTTATTGACTTTTCTCTTGTATATATCCTTGCCTGTAGTGTAATGTGTAAGTAAAGCTGGATCCAGACGGGGTAGCCGTTCTTATAATAACAATAATTTAGAGAGGAGAAGACGAAGGAGAAAAGTGGTAGATAAAAAACTGTTTTTGCACCAGAGGGGAAAAGTTGATGAAATTTCCTTGAATTTAGACTAATAGAGAAGATTAATTAGGAAGTTAATGACAAGTAATTAATTGCTTTGCTTCGATTTCCTTTATTAAGGGGAAAGGCGAGATTGCTTATACTCAGAATTAAAAGTACTTTTCTGCAGTTCAATTTACAATATATGTACAAATTCATGAATTAAAGGGGACTTTACTCAGAAATTCTATTAGAAGTTCGGAAACATAACTTGTTTACAAAACCAAACTGACAAGGTTGAGGTTAAGGAAGATTTAGTGAGGTTTAGATTCACCGAGTTTTTAGTGCTAGTAAAAGTCCCTATTTTTAGATTCCTTCAGGTTTTGGAAGGTGACATTATTGGCGACGCAGTTCAGGGAGATTTTTTTTGTTTCACAATTTAATTTTTGTCGTAAACCAATTGTAAATCCCAAAAGTTTTTTAAGAGAAAATTCACTAGCTAAATCACGGGGCTGTCAATGTTATAGGTTATTACATGCTTAGTTATGTAGCTCAAGCTCCTTAATCTAACGAAATGAAATTTTAATTTATAATTTAAACATTGAAATTGGATTATTGGACGAACACATTGAAATGCACTTACTGTTGATGTCGAAATTAATTTTAATGATATTTCTAACTTATCATGACCATTTATGAACCCGTTTTGACGAAGTACTTTCACCTTTATTTACTCATCAAGCTTAAGATGATATTCCTGTAAGCGCAATTATACACAATCATTTTGTGGATTGGTTGGGATAGCTAAAATTACACCTAAAAGGGGTCAAAATATGCCGTAATTAAATTAATAAGTAAAATCGCTGATTAGTAATAAGTGATTATTGTTATTGAATAAAGATACTGAAATCGTAGTGAAGAGAAACAGAATCCAATTGGAAATTAATTATTTCTGTAGTAAAAACGACGGATATTGTAACAAAAAATCTCTTACTTTGATCATTGATTTTAGAAGGGTGTATCTCGTGAAGATATTTCTGACTTCTTTAGACTTCTCGTACTCATTGTTTAGGTTGATAAGGGCTTGTTTAGCTGTTTCGTAATTGCATTCAAGTCTTCTTCTCAGGGATCGGAGTCTCAGGTTAGTCTTTATAGCCTCCTCCTTCGTTTGTCCACCTGTTCAAATTTATACGACATGATATTTTTTTAAGATTTACAACATAAGACATCTTATATTTCCAGGAAGTTACTAGTTATTACACATTGACATGTTAAAAGATACAACTTTATAGGTATAAAGATACATCCACGCTATTTTCACTTTACAAGTCTTTCTGGGAAACCTTTTATCAATTAACCTAAAATTCTGATATTTTAACAATTTATTGATTGTCAAACCTGGAGAAAAATAAAAATTAAATTTTTGACAGTTCATGCCTGGTTAAAAATAAAAATAAATTACCCAACCTAGTATATAAATCTAAATCATTTGAAAAGTAATGGAATCGACTTGATCATAATTGTACAACAATTGGAAGATTGTATATGTAAAATAAAATCAATAGGTTTTAACCACGGGAAGAACGAACTGCAATTGTGCTTGCAAAATAGTCAGTAGTTAGTTGGAGTTATTAGGGATCGTCATTTATTATAGAAATTATTATAAGATATTATCAGAGCGACTAATCTAACTTTGTAATTTTATTATCTAAAGACTTCAAAGACTTATTTGGCGTGTAAGTTTATTTCTAAAATATCACCTGGATTTTGAAAATCTTTCGGTGACTAAACCCATCCTTGACAAAATAAATTATACAAAAGAATGGAATGAAATACAGTCTTGGCTTTTATTAGTTCAAGGTTACAGTTAACAAGTTGGGGTAATCAGTTGTATTGGGTAAAATCGCCTGAAAATTAAGACTCAGCAGTATTATTTGGATTTGCATAAACTTCCAAAAAATCGTCAAAATGAAATTTCTGCTCTGCTCTTTTCTTCAAAACAGTTTGACGAAATCGATAAAACATTACTTTAAACACAAAATACACTCCGTTTTATAAAGTCCGAGATTGGAACTTACTCGGGGCTCCTTCATCTCGAACATCCTGCACAATCCTTCGGACGCTTTGAGTGAACTTTCCCATGAGATTACTTTCTGTAAATAAGACAAGGCAAGTTAGAATCAACAATCCCATGGTCAACATCCGTCTTCCAAGTTACCAGATATCCTCTAATTAAAACCTAAAACTTAATTCAATTCTAAATCCCTCCACGCTCCAAAAACAGATCCAGAGTCCGTGACAAAAAACCTAAATTCGAGTTTTAATTAAAACTTCCAGCCCATTAAACTCCGGGCATTACCTACTACTTACTTCAGACACGTAAATAGGAAGATTTACTCCGAGACAAATAAAATACTTACTACTATCCATCCGTTGTGTTCCACCTTTCTTAGTACTACCACTTGAACCCGGACCACCGACACCACCAACACTAGCACCTCGAGTAAGATCCGTTGACTTAACCATCGTGACAACTTTATCCTTTAAGGCTTTTAATTACAATCAAAGGAACGGTTGACACTTCTAAAATAATAGATTCTGATCTATCGAGTTTTAGATAATTTGAAGTTGTAAATCGTTACAAACCCAAAAAAAACAGTAAATCAAAAACACATGAGTTGTGTAAATTCTCAAATCAAATGCACAGACACAAGAGATGACAGGTAGAAGTGACAAAAGATGACAAATTTTCGAAATCGAGACTAACCACTTGAATCCCCAAATGTAAACTAGACGAAGAACGATTTCTTGTTAGTATTTTCTCCGTAAATCGTAGCTCAGAGGGGTTAGTTGAGATGCGTTGTTGAGATCTTTAGCAGTCAGTAAGGTTGAGTAAATTAATAAGTCCCTCGAGTTAGTTTAATAGAAATGAGTCAAGAACTATATACTGCGAGAGATAAGTATATTTAATATTAGGAGATAAGATACAGGAGAAAGAAGAGGTGTAAGCCCAACAAGTGAAAGCAACTCCAGCAACTTCAACCACTTCAAGTCGAGTCCATCAAAACGAAGGCAATACTTTCACTTCAGCTACAAGAGACCCGTATTTTCTTGGGTAGAAGATAATAGATAACAGATTGACCAAAAGACGTAATAATAACCGTTCTATACATACAAATATATATAGCTACTTTTTTTTACTTTCTCCAGAAGTTTCAGAGAAAAAGTTCTCAGGTTTTTTCTCCTCAATGTCCTTGTGACTCTTTTCAGAGTCTTATGAGATAGTTGTCAAAATGTCGAGATAGATTTCCTCCTGGGTGTAGATATAGACGCTTCTGAATTCAGAGCTATAAATGTGTAGGACTGCCTAGCTGAGGAAGTAACTGATTCTCGGCGAGTGTGTAGGGAACCACTGGTTTATACTCGAGGAAGACAGCAACAGTTTATACTCAACCAAGGCATGAGACGGGGATTGGGAAATTCCAACTTAAGTCAGTTGTGGAGTCAGTAGCCTCCCCGTCGGTAGGACTGGTTCAGTACCACCACTGCCACGGATCCAATGATACTACTCCCTGTTCTTGTAAAGTACGTCTGGAATTGAAAAAAATCCTGCTGGGTAAGAAAAATTCGCGATTTTTCAAGAAATTCAGCGCTTTCTTTTCCGAAAACCAGTTAGTTATACATGATTTCAGTACTAGATTCATGGAGCTAGTCAGAGGGATCCGCCGCGTGCGGTACAAACTATAGGAATTCCTGTACTGAACTCCAGAGCGGTACAAAACATACCATATAACATGTCCTTTGAACATCATCCATATATGCATTAGGGTTGACGGAATCTGGAATTTCGGAACGTGGATTTGTCAGGCTGGTTGTATAGTGGTGGCCTTATGGTGGTGGTGGTGGTGGTGGTGGAATAGTAATAATAATACGAATCCTACCAAGACTGCGTGTCGACAATAGTCTGTTGCACATCTTCCACTTTCTCAAAAGCCATTTCAGTCAGAGAGGGAGAAAGTTCGGGTGAAAGTCGTCTCTCTCGAGCTGGGAAACGTACTCTATCTCTCGCTTTCAGTGCTTAAAAACTCTGCGCTTGTGTCCATGTAAAGTATCGATTGAACCTGACATCATCATCATCATCATCCTTTGTACATTTATTAGACTCGAATCCTAGAATTTATATTACCTATGTGTTGGGATATTGAGTTATAGGGCGGCGGTGGTGGTGGTTCAAGGGAACTAACTAATATATCACACTCTTAAAACTAGTAGTAGTAGTAGTTGTGAAAGCAATAGTATGTAGATGAGATGATTACTATGGACACATAGGGTTATCATTTCACAACACCATACCACCACCGCCCTACATTTACTACCAGACCTGACTCTCACGTATTGAGGATTGAGGAGGAAGGGGTTAAATTCTGGGATCTAGATCCCACAAAACTCCAGAGAAACCGGCCTGCTTTCTCCCCGTGTAGCTTTAGATCCATCTGGAATCTAGATCCCAGGCAGAATCATCTTCAGACCCTGACTCCAGTTCGTCAAATCTGCTGGCTCCTATAGAGATGAGAGTAAAGCAGTATAGTCAACCGTCCGTGTAAAATTGTAGGAAATCATTGAGCCTGGAAATGGTGGTGGTGGTAGGTAGAGATAGAACCGACCGCGCGGCTAGGATTCCAAGTAAGTTTTAGGGCTGTGGTGGATGAGAGGAATGAATACCTTCAGTTTTCAGTATGTAGTATGTAGTATGTAGTATGTATAGACGGTTTTAGTACTTTTCTCATCTAGTTTGGAATTACAGACACATAACTTGGATTAAGGTTTGCTTCCAGTACTTCCAGCCCGAATTTAGAGAGAGAAAGCTAGAGAAGATGTGGAAGAGCTGGATAAAAGAGTAGGGGAAGTATAGTTGATGGACGACGAACCATGTGTGTATTAGGGAAATTCGACAGGATGGATCCTTCCTTATCAACCTTCTTCTTGCCCGCGTATGGATGGGAAATTTATAATAGGGTTTACATTTTTACGATTTGCATACCTCCAGACTTTATTACATGTACAGGGTTGAGGGGCCGTACCGAATTGACGTGTTCCATTTGGATGGGCTTGAAGGTCAAGGTTCAAGGTTCCATTTTTAGGTACTTATTAAGAACTATGGATTCCTGTGAAGGCTTTTAATCACGTTGTTTATTTTCTATTAAATGTCATGAATTATTCATAATTCAGAGTCAGTATCTTCTCTGTTTTTAGGAATCTAAAAAAAACTGAAAAATAGGGAAACTAATATCGAAATATAAGGAAGAGGTTTGGAGAAAGTCAACTTTCTAATTGGGAGAAAGTTGAACTTAAATCTAAGGTGGCTCGAGGGCTGTTAATCTTGTTTTTTGTGGATTTATAAACTTGTTTTTAAGAAGCATGAATATAATTTAGAATGTTATCCAATGAGCCAACTTCAGTCCGTTTTCGAGGATTGCTGAACTATCCATGGGACATTGCGCATTGGTTGCAGTAACATAACTTGTTGCTTATTTCAGTCAAAGTTCCTTGGATTCCGTTAAACTAAAACCTGACATTCGTTTCCTTAAAAAGGAGTTAAACCGGAAAAGTTACGATTGTAATGCTTACTTCCATTTACACATCTCTCGAATAATTCGCAGAAAAAAATAATAGTAAAAAAACTAGAAAAAAAATGAGTGGTCAATTTCCGTATATCAAAAGAGTAAACCCCACATTTTCGATGATATCTCCAGTCTATTTCAAAACTTTTGGGGTTGCAATCCCGTAGACGTAGGAGCTATACAGAGTTATTACTGCCTAAAGACTAGCTTAAAAAAGAAAGGTAAGAAGGTAGTGATTAAGCGGTGCTTGTTATGAAACTTGGCTTTCTCTCTGTCTGTAGTTAAGGACTAGAGACGGGACTTACTACTTGAGATGAGACTGACGGGGAATAAGAAGGTCCGTAATAATCCTCCGTCTATTAAATTACCCATTTATTCCCTTTCCATTCCATCTAGATTACAGTCCATGGAGGGGCTCTCATTTATTATACATAAGGGCACATACACACCAAACCAATCCATACTCCTATACCGTCAGAGTCAGTAGTAACTAGTATTAACAGAAGGTTTTCTCTAGCAGTATTAGAATAGTACGGTCGTAACTACGAATTTATAAATTATAACTGTATTTCCTATTACATCCTATTAATAGGGATATTGGTTCGGGAGAGGAGGGAAAGTCACTATAACATAGACAAGAGAGTATAATGGAAAAGGGATCATTGTCTGGATTCGGTTTCCAGAATAACTTAATGGTTTACGCTTATTGAACCCGTCTTATTGGGAACATTTGTTGAGCCCTGAAAGTTCATAATATTGCTCTTGTGTAGTGGAAAATTGTTCTAATCTTGTACAAGAAGTATGAAAGAAGATGATTTATTTAGTTATTATTTATTTCTACTTGATTGATCATTTATACTGTGTACCCTTTTTTAAGGGAATAGACTAAAACTATTAAAATATTTGTGTTCGGTTTATATTATTTTTTTACGCGTCACCAAGTAAGTCATTTACCTATCATACGGCAGCAATTTTTTTCTTTACAATTTTAATTGAATCGGCTCTGGAGTTTACACAATCCCTCAGCGAGGGTTTACATTTAAAAAATTTGAACTCAAAATCAAAATTTTAGATCTCCAAAAAATATTTTAAAGACCCAAACGAGGACAAATCAGATCCAAACACCTAAGTAGCAAGCCTGACTAAAACCTTTCAAATCCAAAATCTTCAGCCTTCCATTCTATTCAGGTCTGGATGCAGCACACTTAATACTTCTTCTACTTTCTCTTTCAGAAAAAATAAAATCCTTCTTTTCTATACAAAAAAAATCCGGAGTTTTGAAAGAAAGAGTACAAAGATTATAATATACTTCCAAACATATAGAATATAGATCTCGGTATGGTTTTTTCCTCGATAATCTACTATAGTTTTTCATCCATTTCCGAAGAGAACTTTTTTTATTTAAAGAGTGTTAAAAAAGAGAGAAAGAGACGATTTCTGGCATCCGAAGGAGCCAAATATTCTTTAATACTTTGAAGATTGCCCAAGTAACAGAAGTTGTTTAACCACTTGAAGATCCACTACACTCGATCTGTACTCTTGTGCAGAGAGCTCTCTACACTTTCCAGTCTTCTTGTTTTATTCAATCCCTTTTCCCAAGGATTTCTTACACGCCACAAATTCCACAACTTTCCCAAATAAATGTTCTCGTCCTGAAGAGTTATTCATAAGTTTGCCGTTTTTGGCTCTACTTACAAGTGGTTGGTATTATGATAGAGAATTGCATGGGCTATGCTTTTAATAGAGATCAATTTGTCCAAATGGAGCAAGGAAATAGGATTTAGACCTTCAGAATTGCTTGTAATTGTTATAAAATTGTGAAAAAGCGAACTTAAAAAATCAATAGATTCATTTTAATAGTGATACGATTAATAAAATTAACAATTAACTTGAAATTAATTTATTTGTAATCTGAATACAAGGGTTTTTAACTGCATTTTAAATTAATGAACGGTTTCTGTGAAAAAATGTAACTACATTGCATTTGATTTTCTTTTGTTAAAAATATGTATTAATTTAAAAAATTGTTCCTTTCAATCGAATCGGTTTTCGAGCTAGTCTTTGTCAGTAAATTTCTAAGTCGTGTTTCAAGTCGTCCTGTTAATTTGATGGTTTTCTTACTTCGATACGATTTGTCACTTTTTATTCCGCTTGAAGCTATAAGCGTAACTACAAATAAAAATCTGTTATAACCAGATTAGGTAGTTGTGACACTTTAAAGTATGAGTTCTTTGAGAGTCGAAAAGTGTTTATGAACAAACCCTGCCGTCAGAATGGAATCTTCGTATTTTATTCCTTCAATACACATCTCCTTAGCTTTAGAAATTTTTATAGTAGTAATCTTGGTCAATACTTTAATTTTCTTGTCTGAACTATTCTTTCTCCTTCTAAAAGGCTCTGTCCCTCTCTCAGTAGATCTAGATGGATGTATGTGTATTGGAAATTCTAATCAAAATTTACCAATAGAAGTTTATAAGAAAACATCCCATTTAGAGTTTAGACTGCGGTTGTATAAGACATCCTTACTGCAGGATTTCATACAAATGGCAGGCAGACAACAGGATTCCCAACACTCAGTAAAATTTTGAAGCCATCTTTGATAGTCACTGTCAATGGGGAAAGCTTGATTTGATCTTTAATGAAGATTCGCAGAATTATTCATCTTCAGATTTTCATCCTAACTACGAAACCATCGAGAAGCCAAGAAACTTATTCAAGCCACAAGGCCAAACAATGCATAAACGTTCTCTAAACAATGACAAGCAAGTTTTTGTTTAGTTCAGAGATATTTTTTTAATTCTTATTTGCCACGGCTATAGATATGAATGATATGTCGCAAGTGTCGGCCGGACAGTGTTGGATTATTTCTTGTTTGTCGCTGAAGGTATTTGCATGTTATTTTGAAAATCTGATTGATGACATCAAATGATTTTTAACTTTTTCTTTCACTTGGGATGGGTTTTATTTGTAATAGGTATTGGTAGCTAATGGCATTTGATGTATATTTTTAATCGCTAAAACCATTCAATCAGACCCAGGGATTGCTTACCTTTAAAAACCTTGTAATTCTTTCAAGATTTGCAGTTATTTATATTTCGCCGTTAAGGTTTATTTCGTATTTGCATTTGTACAGGATCAATAACTTTCTCTGCCTACTAGTTCATAGTAGCTTATGC
Source organism: Desoria tigrina (assembly GCA_906901685.1). NCBI lineage: Eukaryota > Metazoa > Arthropoda > Collembola > Entomobryomorpha > Isotomidae > Desoria > Desoria tigrina. The sequence continues at coordinate 3,677,572 of CAJQTU010000010.1, read as the reverse complement.
AGAATATTTGCTCGTTATTTCGTTTGGTAGAATGAGGCGGTTGTGGGAATACTGGAAATAATTTATGAAAAATGAAGCGGGGTTTTTTTTTGAAGAATCCAATTACTCTAAAGTTTCCGAAGTACTTCGTAAAACATTGATAAAATGCAATCTGCGCCGAATTTTTTGTTAAATTGTCCTCCGGATGACAATTATAATAATGATCCTCCTTATGTAAAAATTAAATGAAGTAATTATTTCGAGGAAAAGGCTGTTTTTCATTCCGTTCAAAGGAGTTAATACCCTATGATGCACATATGCTAAAATAAATTATAATGGGGTTGCAAAAATACCCCAATTTACATTTGCTGGAAGCTGTTGTTTAAAGAAACTTATTTTTATCTTCTTTTTGACATATAAGGATTCAATATCCTCGGGTCACGTAACGATTGCTACGATAATAACTCGGCATTTATTAATCAAACTAATGTAACCATTTCATTAAGTTAAATTTACAACCAGAATATGCGATGCTTCATGGAAATTTTACGTTTTCCTAATCACCATTAAATTTCAATTAAGTAACAACGGGGTAGTTAGTTATAAATTGTACCCCGAGTCGGTTTAAAAGTCTCGAAACATGTCCTCCTGTTCTGCATTGGATAACAGAATAACAATCATAATGTGAAAGAGTTTTCTACCAACCAACCCATCCATAAAAGTCCAAAGTCTAGACTCTTGAGACTCTAGAGCCAACAAAACAGAAAAGTACAAACCAGACCAGGACATACTCCATATATTCCTCTACTCCACAACTTTCATTAAAAATAACAAGCAAACTGTTGCTTTCTCCATCCACCCCTGTGTCTCTCTCGACGGGAAACGATCTTTCTGGCAAAATCCATATTGGCTAAAATTTCAGCTGTTTTTGTCCAAAAGATGTTAAAAAATGAAACATTTCATAAACTAGTCTTTTGCTAAAATGTCAATGAGTATTTTGCTAAACGGAACCGAGATCCAAAGTCTTTTGACATATAGAATAGTAACATAGTTAAATTAAGAGTCTAGGGGAATCTTTCATCTGCCTGGAAATTCTCAAAATTTCCATGCAAAAAATCTTCAACTCCCTAACAGAATATCTGTAAAAATATCTGGGAATGAAAAACGTAACGAGGAAAACGTTCAGAACCGATGTTCTGGCTTGCCTGTCTAGATTCCAGACTCTAGATTGATCTGAGCCGGTACTTACGGACTTTATCGTTCTTCTAATAAAATACGATGCTTCTCTTAGCCGTCCCAACCAGTCTGCCAGTCTACTGACTGGGAAACGTGGAAATATATAGGATCGAAGCATGAATAGGTTCAAAGGTCACCATAAAATAAAGCATTAGCCTCCAACAGAATCTCCAACAATGCCATGGTGTTCTTAGTACATCTATATAGTACACATATATCTAGCGTGTAGGGATGGAATAAAGTTCTAAAGGCTCAAGTGCTAAAATAGATGTATGTATAAAATGATAAAGCATTTAGTTCTATCCTTTGCAATAAAATTGTAGAAATGTATGTATATATGTCATGATTCATCTATACGCTCCTTTCTGGGTTGACTCGTATAACAACCGAAATAGTGAACATTTTAGAAAAACTTTTGGAACTGGTGTAGTTTAGACCTAGTCCTTTCAAAATTTTGTGACCTATAATCTGAACTTAATATAAACTTGACCTGATTCAAAATTTTACGTTTTTGGTCATATGACATATCATTTAACATCCTCTTTAGTTGATGAAGTCTTTGGCTATCTGGGAATTTACATTTAAATTCTAAGGAGCATAAGCAAAAGCTTATGAATGGTTATTGTATTAAGAATCCTCCTAAAGTTAGTCAGCGTGCTGAATTTTCCTAGCTTAAATTAACTCACTTATTTGTTGGATGTTTGACAAGATACGGAGTTAAATCAGGCCATCTCGGGCCTGTGGCTTACTAGTACATATCGTACTTCGTAGGCATTCTTTCAGAATCTGTTTTTTCTCCAGCCAGATCCTTTAGAATTCTGGATGGTAGTAGTGATCTACAGAGTCTTTAGATGATCATATAAAACGTGGTAGCTGGAGTTGGATGGATGGATAGATAGATATTTTAAATTGTGCATTCGGGTGATGTGTAAGAAATGTATGTCATGCATGATGGAAATCTGAAATGAAAATTGAATAGAGAGAGTAGACAGAAGACGAAGGCAAATATACATAAAGAAACGTGAAAGGATGGACTTTTTTCAGTTTTTTTTCTGTAAAAGAAAGGTTCGGAATAGAGTCGTTTTTTCACTCCGAATCCGGATTCTTTGAGTCTTTGAATCGCCTTATTTGTTTGGGTGGTGGTGGTTGGGCTTGGATAAAATGTATGTATAATTTAAGTATATCAAGTATGTCAGGAGCCTTCCAACTTTCCACTCCGAGAAAGTTATTCCGCCGCTCCTCCGTGTTTGGATATGGTTTCCCAATTTCCTTCCTCAATTTCCTTAACTTCATTTCCCGTTTGGAAGGGGACATTTTTGATGGAAAGTCGGTGTGCGCGATGTTTAATTAGGATTTAAATATTGGGTGTTAATAATGACCTTCAGATTTTTTGCGAAAAAACAACCTAAATATTTGGTTTATTTGATTCAAGAATTTACTTCAATTGGATCTGCCTTAGGTCAAAAAATTTTAAATCCAAAGTTTGTTGCATTAAGTATCTAATTATCTCAAAGCCCAATATTCATGCAAACCTTCATCAACTAATAAAACCATAATAAATCATTCAAATGAATTACAAAAATAGTTATTCAGCAATCAAATGTTGTCTTTGAATCATGTCTCTCTTATTACTTAACCTGAATTCTAAAACTAAAAGTATTAATTTCCTAAATACTGCCTTTTTCGTATTATATTTCTATCCATAAATAGATAATAACTTATAATGTTATAATTGTCATGAAACATTTTTAATAATCGAAGCATGACCCTTTTTCAACCATACCAAGGATATTCTAATTCGAATCTCCATATATTTATAGTTACCCACAAGCTTATTAATAATTCCCAAACCAAAGCCACAGATTTCACTGAATCCGAAAGGAGCAGAATCATATTAAGCACTGTCTTTTAAATGACCTCTCTCTAAGCCAAATCCCACCAATCGAATTACCACCTAAAAAGCTTCCCTTGTACTCCAAAAAATCGAGTTAGCTCTCCCCAAAACTTTCACCGCTAAAAGGTACGTTTTATTACTTGTGGCAGGTGTCTATAATCCTAAAACGGCAAGGACGGATGGATATGGAGTCATTCTTGAATGTTGACGGGGATGATACCTTATTCAGTTAACTAACTCGAGACTTAAAAGCTTGTGGACTCTTCAAAAACCGTATAAAAGTATATTTGTGGAAAAACTGGATAAAAATCCCTCTACTCCGCTATAATAAAAATCATAGAATGTATGTATGTGAAATGTGAACAGTCCAAAAATAAACCTTCTACCAACCACCAGACCAGCATCAATAAAGTGGATTGTGACCGTGCCGTGTGCCGTAAAGGACTCAATCCGACTCACCGGGTTATTGAGCCGTTGAAGCAGACTAAGCACACTTACCTTAATACACCAAGAAAAACCAACTTGACTTCGAATGACTCCTGACTCTGTGGATTTGATTGCTCGAGGTGAAAGGATCTCGTTTTAAAAGTCACCTTTAAAATAGGAAAAGTCACACCAGAGGAGAGACCGACCATCATCATATAAATATCCCCTTGTGTCCACAAGGATAAGATTTTTTTAAAGAGCATTTTTTTCTGAGAAAGAAAGATTTTTTCCACCTGGTAAACATTATCCTCCATATAATATAAGACTTGATCCAACATGGAGAATAAGTTGAAGATAATTGGGATTTGTACAAAAATAAGTCGGGGATTTAGCCTCCCGGGGTTTTCCTTCCCGGGTTGTAGTAGAGAAATAATAACGGGAGGTTCGGCTTATTCGCCTAATCTCAGGACCAGGACTCCAATTCGGTTCAAGTCAACAAGGAAACGGAAGGAGGCTTTCGATACCCTCGGTACCTGGGATAGTGCAACCGATCTGCCCCTTCAACTGGATGCTTCTATTGCCTCTGGGAAGCCCATACCGACGATCGGGATTGGGAACGTTGGGGTCTCAAGTGTCAAAGGTCGGCGATCGTATATGGAGGACAAGTACGGGATTGAGCAGCTTCAAAACGATTCTGTTCTCTATGTTTCCATTTTTGATGGGCATGGGTCGGATGCTTGTGCCAAATTCTGTGTCAATATCTTCCCAAAGCATGTAAGTGGTTTAGAAATCATTTTTAACCCTTTACGCTATCAAAACCGCTTAATTTGTTGCACCTCGTCATGTTTATCGTCAGTTATCAAAAATCTGGATGCAAATCCCTCGAGAATATGTTATTTTTTTGCAACCAGGTAAACTAGACTAAGTTTTAAGATTACATTTAAAGCTTAGGCTAGGACTTATTCCGGGGATCCATACTGGGGTTTATATGCTATATGTAAAGGCTAGAATGCCTGTTTTTACCCGATTCTTAGGGTTAATCTCGAAATCCTTTCAATAAATATCGAACTCATCAATACATCATAAAAGTTCATATAAATTATACATCCTAAGTTGAGCTTGCATGGCATAATGATTTCAAGAAGATTTCGGAGCAATCAAAATTTCCGAAAATAAATTCCCGAAAAAAATACGTATTTAAGCCTTAGAAGGCAGACTCGGGGGTTTGGGGGATTCACTTTAAAACTGTTTCGATTCGTTTGATCCAAATCTAATTGAAATCTTTTCATAGATTCCCTAAGTTGGGTATTACATGTTAAGCCGGTCTGGAGAATAAATGCATATTTTATTCAATACATTGTATGTAGGTAGGATTAAGTACATATGTAAATGTAATATATTAAGGGTTTCTTGACGGGTTTCAAGTAGTTGAATAAAACGGTATCCACTTTTTTGGACAGCTCCTTAAGATCTCTCTGCCTTTGATAAATCTACGGAGATTTATATCCATTTCACATTTGATAGTCTGAACAAGTTTGACACATTTTTTTCAAGGAGTTTCATCCAGTCTGGGGAATCTTTTTTTAGGAGTAGGGTTTAACATGGAAAATGATTTGAAACTCTGAACTTGAATACTACATGAATTCTTGATACCAACAGCATATATTATATTTAAATTTTATTTATGGCATTTACAAATTTACAATGTAGGTTGGTAGAGTTGACTTGTTGACAATATCAAGTAAGTGAATATGTCAAAGGGATCGGATTTTATGTTTATTTTTTTCGCATTTCAGCTGGCATATTGGTTTCAACAAGACATGGATGTTCCACTAGCCCTTCACAAGTCCTTTTTGGAGGTTAACAACGCCTTTGCGAGTTGGTCCACATTCAACCGACGAGGTAAAAATGTAGTTTTTGATGAGCAAATTTTAAATTGAGACATTTAATTGCTTGTTTTTAAAATTATGTGATCGAAAATTTTCGTGAAGAAAAAATAGATTCAGGTCTTCTTCGGACTCATCGTTGTTTAGGAACTTATTATTTTGGAGTTGTGGTTGTATCATTTGATATTCAGGAGTTGAAACTTCAGAAAACCAACTGTCGAATGTATTCTTAATGACCTAGTTAGGTCAATTCATTTTCAATGTTACTTAAACCACCAAGGAAAATTCCAATGGTGATACATGGAAATGAACGGAGAGAAACTTCAGAAATTGTCATATTTGCGCCAATTACTGGACAATATAAACCGTAGTTAGTTTTTATTGCAAACTGCCTCGTTTCCTGACTCCCAGCTCCCGACAATCAAAAGCATCAACAAGCACGAGGAGTGGGATCGGCTTAAACTAATTAGGGCCAAAACTACAAAACTATAAACAATAATTAATGAATCTCTTCAATTCACACAAATCCACAATCTTCAGACAGGTTTACCATCAGTCCTTCCTCAGTACTGGGCTGGGATACGAAAATATATGAATGGACTTATTTTGTCTGAAAAGTTATGATGTGTGGAATTGAAAGGTTTAATTATCCTTAACGAAGCCAATTAAAAGCAAAGCTCATGCCAGGAGCTAGAGTTGTCAGACTCAACTGCAGTTGCAGTGTAAGTACCAACTACGGTCTTGTGGATTACCAGTTAAAAGGACTAATTTTGCCTTAATTAACATCCTGGTGTATAGAATTTCGAGGTGGAAGTACATCAAATCGTGTAGCACTTGGTAGTAGGCTAGTACCAACTCATTAAAAATATTATTCAAGTCGAGATATTAAGTTTTGGGACGGATGACTCGAAAGTCAGAGCTAAAAAGAGACCATAAATACTGCAAAAAGGTCCTCCCGAAATAGACCCTCACCTTTACATCTCTAGATCGTAATCCACAGTTTAAACTTTAAAATAGTCTAATGTCCCCGAATTAAATCCTCATCACGAAATCTATCGTCCCTTTTTGCAAGGTTATTAGGTTATTTCAATAAATCCCTCGGAGGATCGACTTCCGAATTAATGGTACACTAAACACACATAAGTTTAAAAAACATTCATATTCGATAGATTATTAGCATTCACTCAACTTCTCAACCAATTGATGTAATTTTGAGATGGAAGATGAATTCATTAGAATTTATGCAAATTCGAACGAAACGGAAGAAGGATGAAAGTTGAATTAATAATATTTGCTACGTACGTCAGAAATAGTTCACTGTTTCCATATACCACTCCAAATATTCTGCAAACCCTTAAGATGGATATATGAAATGTCGAAGTTTGAATTTGTCAATGTTCGCTAGAGAAAATTTACGTCAGGGTTGATTTGAAAATTCATCCCATCCCATACCATATTAGTGTCTATTAGTTGAGATGAAATATTGAATCAAGGATTTTCATTCGACAAATTCGACTATTTCAGCTAATTGACTTTCCCGTATTTTATTTGGCAACTCGGCATTCAGTCAGTAGCTCATTCCCCGTCCTCCCAAAAGTTTATAACCGAACTCGTTCTTCCGGAGATGAGTCTTCAAATGTGAGAGTCGGGTTAATGGAATTATGGTCCAGGTACTTCATTAGCTCATACAGTAAGCGTTTCATAAACGAAACTATTTTTATCGGCGACAATATTATAGTCTGTCTTAATAACGCGAATAACAAAAAGGTGTAAATAGATGAACGAATGTTCTATTGTTATCTGTTTCTAAATTCTCGGGTACAACTTTTCTTACGGAAAGGACTCTATCGGTAATTACTAATTAACCACAGCATGAAATACTGCGTCCTTTTGTAGCTGATAATGAGACACCTTGACATTACTTATGAAAGAATGTGACCGTTGTAAAGCGACAATTTAACTCTATTATAAGAGGTAATCGAATTCTGTATTATTCGAGTAGAATATTTACATGTGTATGAACATGTATCAACTTTCTTTGATCCACAGAATTGAGATTAGAATGTTACGCCATTTACAGACGTTAGAAATCAAACCATGGTAGAAGGGGGCGATCCCTCGACATATTTAATTGCTTCATTGTATTACTACTAGTTGGTTTAGCAAACTAAATTTTTGCCAAAAACATCTAATATAAGTTTAAATTTTAATGAATATCTCCGTGAAGTAAGAAAGGCCTAGAATTAGACCAAATCACCCGACTGCGTCCTATTTCCTTGTCATCATTCCCATTGTCTCTCATCTCTGAATAATTAAAGCTCTTTTGAAGTCAGTGACCATTTCCGCACCACATCAATGAAGAGAAGCATATCAGTTAAAATTTTATAGGATATTATATAGCCTCTTTAGAATATTATTTAATCACATCATCATCATCATCAAGGATCCATGCAATATTTTACCAGACTACACCATTTGTCAGTTCTAAAAAGCCAGACTGCCTTGTGATTATAGCTTCACACGCACATGCAGACATGTATTTATCTTGTGTATTTTGTATTTAGTGAACTTTCTAAACAGTATTGCATGTTATGTTTTTTGTGAGGAAAGTACCTCAATTCAGTAGGTATTGTTTCAAAATGAAATAAAGTCTATACAAAATGGGAGAATGCACTTTATTAGAGAGGTACGGAATCGGAATTAAATTTGTCTAGACCGTCATAAGCCTCTCAGCTCACAAATTCAATGACAAATCCATAAGGAAAAATCTACAAAATCAGAGACAATTAAAATTACATCATTTAAGATCTATTTCTGTCTCATTGTCAGGCAAGTACATAACAAAGTCTAGTTTGTCTGTTTTAGAAACCCTCTGAGCATGGGTAGTTATTTCGATGTAAAACATGAGTCTGTTGTTGGTTATAGCGAGATCATTATATTATGATTACTTTCCTCCATAATTTTGATGCGTAGTTCCTTATGGAAATTAGAAATTGACTCGGATTTCGATATTTCAACTGTTTCCAAAAACCACAAAGTTCAGGAGAGATTCTAACTTCCTACAGTTCTACGTTCAACTTTCCAAAACTCTCAACTTTGAGATGGAGTCAGAGATCTGACCAACGAAGAGCTGAAACCGCAAGGAAGTGGGCTGCGGAACATTGTGAAAGTCAAACCTATGCCAAGAAATATCAATCTGTTTAATTACAACTACGTTTCATCGCCTCGCTTTATGTAAGATAGAATGATGGTGATGATGATGATGATGATGGAATGGGAAATGCGTCGGTTTGGTTAAGTATTCTGGAGAAAGTAGTCGTAGTAGTAGTTTCAAATAAAATAGAGAACAATGGTCTATCTCAGTTACTAAATGTCTCGTCTCTACAGATTTAGGGCATTGGTTAGTATGTTTGAGCTTGAAGAGATCTATTAGAGATATTGAGGTAGAAAGTTAAAACAAATTTGAAAATAACATTTTTCCAAGATTCTGCATCGTGTATATTATGAGATAGATACAGTCAGAATGCATACATTTAAATGTTGAGTGCCGATAAAGATTTCGAAAATTTCGAGCTCGAATGACTGAAACGAACAACGAATTGTGCGATGAACTTAAGGGGGTTTGGTAATAGGAAGCCGTAATGATTTGAAAGGTCTGATGTCGATGAATGTTTTTCAAAGAAGGCCTTTGCCATTGTGAAGGGAAACTGTTGCAGGACAGTCTGATTGGACCTGAGAACAATAGGACATTTCGGGCTCAACTTTAATTAATATATTATGAAGATAAGAGCTTTTGAGGATGACATCCAGTTTGTCATAACGCTCGTTTAATTTTCTTAATGAGGGGCTTTGGTATTTGTCACATTTGTCAAATGCAATCTAAAATTGTCACCTGCCCATTGTTTCATTTCACCCAATATGTCAGTTTCAGACATCCCTCATCAAATCCCGATCGCAGCGGGGGTCTTTCCCGTTGGTTTAATTAATAGCAGAGTAGCAGTTCAATCTGCTTCCCGATGTTGTTCGACATGTCAAATTGTTGATGCCTTTTTTATATAGAAACTCGGAAATGTTAAACACTATGTGTTATATGATAATCATTGTAACATTTAAATTCGTGTCGTATTAAAATAGAAGAAGTAGAACTGGAATGAAAGGAGAAGTATGAAATCAAATGGAGAGGAAATTGGATCGTCTCACATTACGCCTTGAGGATGAGAAAGTTCTTAGTTCCTTCCTCCTGTTCCTAGCTAAATGTTATACAGTTGTTAAGTGTAAAGAGGATGCTTGAACATTTCACAAAATATTGTGTTTCTACAGCTCGAAGTTACACTATTCCACGATATTCCTAAAGTGGAAACACTTTTCTCTTGTGGGCCGTTCAAAAAGGATAATTCGAAATATATTTTGTCATTTTGCCCCAACAATAACTTCGTTTATAGGAAGTATGACGCTTTTGGTCTGGGTCTGGGACTTGGGAGACAAGAGGCAACAAAGTTCTGATTGTGAGTAGACCAAACTGAGCCCTTCGAAGGTACCTGTTTATAAGTATAAACGTTGTTACTGTAACAAGTATTTGTGACCAGCTCCGAGTCATAGCATCTCATTTTATCCATATCTAACTGCTAGCGATGCTCAGAAGTCAGATTGCACTAGAATGTGAGCCCTAGTGATTACCGTAAATCATGATTTAACTTACGTAAGGTATTCCGGAGAGAGTGACATTTCTTGAGGGAGAGGGGGTTAATTAAATGATTGACCAAAAATTATGTTAAAAATCTAGCCAATCCGCGATCCAACTTTTTTGGTCAATAATTGTGTAGTTCTTAGTACAAAAAACAATTATAAAAGGGTGGAGTTTCATTTACAATTGTATGCCTTTAAGGAAGCATGAGTTATTTTATTGAACCCTTTCGGGGTTTGACTTATACATATATTGTAGCGTGATTTGTGGCATTTGTGGTTTGCAAACAGTAAAATAAAATAAACATAATAAAGTTGTATTTTTCAATTTATTTAATATTTTATTTAACTAACAAACCAGCCCCACTGTATTATCTAAAGTTACAATCCCATTAAATTTCTCTACACAAGAATTTATAAAGGAACTAAATGTTTTGTCAAAAAACCTGTTCAGATTATCGGATACCTCTTAAGTCCATTGTTTCCACTCCTCTTTTGTCTCAATGAACCCAATTTCCCCTGAAACTCCTAAAAAGCGAAAGATTTGTTACGATGACGCAACAAGAAGGGACATTACCCTTACGACATTACGAAAGAGCTGAGATTTTCGGAAGGAAGTGCTCCTCCTTTAAAAATAAGATGAGGAGATCTTTAAAACCTATACCGTATTTTACTGTACATGACGACTATATATAAATGTACAATTTGAGAAAACTTGAGAAAGGTAGCTCGTGTAGAGTTACAAATGTGTATTCCTTAAAATTAGAATATAGCCATGAAATACAGGCTTCTTTGAAGGACAATGCAATCTATAGCTCTTTTGACGAACCTACAAATATCTCGAGAGAAAGTTTAGAAAGAAAGCATTTAGTCACTCTGCTCTTGCCCCCTTTGGCACTTTCAATTTATTTCTCGTCATTTTTTTATTTTTTTAAACACACAAAATATTCCTCCTTCCTCTTATTAGCGTCTAATGTTTTCTCTTTTTACAGCCTTCAAAAGGGCTGGTTCGGAGAGTGCTCTTAATATCTTTCAAAATAACTTTAAGGATCTAGTATACAATAATTTCATGCATGCATAGTATTGAGCTTGATATTATTATAATAAAATCGTGAGATCTAGCATGACTGTCTTAATGGGTTCCTTGCTTCAGGAATATTGGATCGTTACAGATCCATTTATATTTGCTATTACAGTATTTTCACTTTCACTCTAATGAGTTCGACATTGGAGAAGCATTTCTTCAGTGAATTCTCATATATTTTGGCAAGCTTTAGGCCATTTTTATCTGATAGTTCGACAAATAATGCCATAAAACCCATGATTGTATGAAATCTTCTTTAGGTTTCATTAATAAATATTAGGATCGTAATATTTAAAAATGGCCGATAAATCAAATGAATCATTCAAAATTCTAGGTCCTGAGAACAAGAGTTCAGGATCCACAGCCACAATCTGCATTCTCCGAGACAGCGTTGACCTCTTCATAGGTCATGTTGGGGACAGCCGAGCCATTCTATGCCGTTCGGGCGAAGCCAGGAAATTGACAACAGATCATGAACCCTCTCTGATAACGGAAAAGGTTTGCCTCCGCTTTCTTAAAGCATCGTAATTCGTAATGAGCATTTGTTCCGAGTTGGAAAATAGTTTAATATGATTTTATTACGCAAAAACATTCTAAATTTATGACTGATGACGCTATTCCCTTCATTAATTCCTTTCAGACCCGAATAGAAAAATCAGGTGGGAGGATAAGCGAGACGAACCGTGTGAACGAAAGGCTGGCAATGAGTAGAAGCATAGGTGACTTGGAACTGAAGAGATTCGGTGTGATTGCCGTTCCCGATATAATTTCTATGAGAATCGATCACTCTCGAGACGCTTTCCTCGTGTTGACGACGGATGGGATCAATGGGGTCATGACTGACAATGAGATTGTCGAAATTGTTAAGTCAACAAAGGATCCTCAGTACGCTGCCTCTCTTCTTACCGAAACTGTAAGTCAAGCTCTTGACATCCGCATCGCAGCTTGTGATAAAAAACCCTTGCATAATGAATTAGGAATATTCGTCTGGCTTCCTCTATTCGTCTATTATTCGCTTTCTTTTAAATCAAATCGTGATTTTCATTCTGGAAATCTGGAGTGTTTTGAATAGTTTGTAGGAATCGTTTTGAATTATATTAAAATTGAGAAGGAAAATTCATACGCTTTTTAAAATACTAGGCACCTATTTCAAGGTGTTTACAAAATATTTTCTTCATTTCGAAAAGTATTAATTCAAGGCTTACAGAAACGAAATATTTTTCATAAATATGGACATTATCATATTTTTCATTATCGATGATGGATGCTCCATCATCGATAATTTGCCATGCATTTGTCCCCGAATGAAATGAAACATTATTTTTATTTTGTTATTTTAGGCTTTCGAATACGCATCGGAAGATAATAATACTGCTCTCGTGATCCCTTTGGGAAGTTGGGGAAAGTACAGTGCTGCAGCTACTATATTCCATTCATTTGGAAAAAGCTTTACATCTTCCAGCCGATTTAGTTAGGCCAATGTACTTTGTAGTTGTATTGAGAAAGTATTTCTAAAGACTTGTTTTCGGAATTCAATAAAAATATCTGAATATCTGATAAAAAATATAATAATAATCAATATATGTGATAAGTATTATTAAACTGAATCCAAATTTATTTTTTGGAATGTAATGAATAAATTATGGTTCAGAAGCAGGGTTTAAGTCGCGGGGTTATGGGTCGGGTGATGTGGAGAGATAAAAATAAATAGTTACTTTTGACTTTTTACGACATTAATAGTTTGCTTGACTTGCTCAAATCCATTGTTGTATTTATTTTATAGTTCTTTAAAAAAGACCCGTAGAATTGGTCAAGTTTTTTTTATAGTTGTAAAATTGTGATGAGGATTTATGAGTTATGACGTTATGAGATGACTGAATATTGCACTTATATGAGAACATCAACAATGTTATAGTTAAAATTTTTATCAAAACCTGGTATTTTAGGATCAGAGATCGTAACACTCGAGATCTATCTGTTTTTGTTTAAATATTTAAAAAGTCTGGCAAGAAATCAATCCATGGGAGCGTAATTCATTAATTTGTAGTTTAAGTATTTTTGTTGTATACCAATTGAGGTAAATTTTATGATGTGTACCTTTAATAAATCAAACCAATTGGATTGGAATTGGGCTAGTGTTGCCAGTTTACAAATTTTTTGCTAGTTTGCAGGATTTTTTCAATCGAAAATCTTTATTTCATTCAGATGAAAAACATGTATTCAAATTAGTATTTCTTAATTTAGTTAGAACTGTATAATTTTATCATACACATGCAGATAGAATATCGAGTGGTTTGATTAATAATAAGCTATTTACTACTATTAGTAAAATGAATTCGATTAAATTTGTAAAATTAGCATGTAATATTGTGCTAAATATATTATATCAGGTATAATAAACTTTCTCCATTATATTTACAGAATACATATACAAAATGTCCTTTGAAAAATTCATTTGCATTTCCAGGAATATTTACACGTCTAATCCTAATCAAGTTCAGGTATCCCTTATTAAGATTTAAGTTCCCCATTCTCCTCAGCATTGCTGGCAGTGTCGGGCCTGATTGTCAAAGTCTTTTGGGCCACGTCGTCGTACGCTATTGTAAAGACACTCTTCTTTTCCAGCATCTTGTTCCGTTTGGAAGTTGCAACTCCAACGATCCCGATCCCTGAATCATCGTCTTCTTCCTGATGATGACTCTGACTAACAGTATTAATATTCGTCGACGTCTCGACAATTTGATCGACAGATGCTACTGCTTCCCCCCCTTCATCTTGCCCAGGATCAGCAACTACTACAGAACTCTCACCATTGTCCTTGTCAATCTGGACAGACGTCGACGACTTTTTCGTCGACGTTGTCGACTCCTCTTCACCTTCCAGGGAACCCTGCCTCCTACTTCTATCGTCATTTGTATCGGGAGTTTCGGGGGGACTGGGGTCCTTGTTGCAGGAACTGTCGGTCATGGGTGCGGAACTTGGGGGGATTATATTAATGTCGACATTGTTATCGTTAGTATTATCATTATGGCTAGTTCTAGTATCTATTATAGTGTCATTATCTTCCGGAGGGGACGATTCCCGTTCTTTTGTAGTTTCGGTTCGACTGTTTTGATTTTGACTCGCTAAAACGGCAGCAGATTTCTGGGCAGTTTCGGTTACAATCCCCGAGCTAATCGGTTCTCTAGTCGAGGTGGATTTTTTTGTAGATTTGCTGGGTTTGCTTTCTTTTGAAAGGGGCTCCTTATTTGCAGCCGGTTTTTGATCTTCCCTTTCATGCCTACTCGGTCGCTTATGATGATGTCGACGAGTTTTCTTTTGTTGTTCGTCGTCAGCCTCTTTTTCCAGGGATATGCTCTTGTCCCTCCGTCGCCTAATACTACTTTCTTTTTCATCTGGTGGGGATTTGCTCCGAGTATCTCGGTCAGGGGATTGTGATTTAGATTTCCTTCCAACTACGCCTGTTGAAGGGGATTTGGATCTTGATTTTGATTTAGACTTTGTACTTGGACTTTTCGATTTCGATCTGTCAGTGTCCTCACTTAAGGAATGTGATCTCCGTTGTTGTTGGACGAGTTTCTTACTGTCGGAGTCCCTATTGCGTTTGGTACGGGTCCGTCTGTCCCTCTCCCTTGGATCTCTGTTGTTCCTGTCCTTGTCTTGGTGATGATAGTCCTCGTCATCAACATCGACTTCGAGCTGTTCTTCCTGTTTTATTGCTTTCTTGTTGCTCGTTGATTTGGCTTTTGTTGTGGTTTTACGAGCCTCTGTCTTTGATAGCATTTCCTCATCTTCCTCGACCTCATCCAGCTCTGGGATCTCCTTCTCTTTGACACCTTTCCTTTGAGAGCGTTTGGTAACAACCGCAGCTCGGGGCCGATCAGAGGCAGCCCCGTTAGTGGGAACTTGTTTTTCGACGGGATAATGGATCTCATCTTCGGGATGGTCTTTGGATCGACGAGCTGGTGGTGGGGTGATTTGCCTCCGTAATGACCTTTCTCCTTGATCAAATGACTGCTGTTTTTGTAGTTGTTGATGATGTGGTTGTTGTTCATCGATGTAGCGTTTCATTAGCAGTTCTTTCCCTTCATCACCTTCGAATTCCTCGGCAAACTGTAGAACTTCTCCCGTCTCGGTTCTGTAATAATGGGTTGAAATAGATCAGAGAGGGAATGCAATTGGGCTTTACCTTGAAAAATGATAGAAATCAATGAAACGTTAATCCTGAAATTCAAGCCCCTTAAAATAAAACCTCCCCTTTGCAAGCCTTCTCTTGAAAAACAAATTCCTGTAATGTTTTAATATCAACCAAATCGAATTTATTGTTTCTGTCATAATTATAACTTGTTCTCGTACAAAAGTTCACCCTTTAAAAAGGTTTAAAAAAAATACACGATGGGCATTTATTTCAGTGAAACTTTTCTAACATTTTTAAAATGCTCTTATTTTTCGACTTTTGGTGTCCGTACCTATATGGCTACTATTATATTGTCAATCTATCGTCGGTTTAGTTTTTAAGCAAAATGGACAACGAGTGTTTCTATTTCATCTTCATTTATTTATTATCTTACTTGAAAAATCGGGTTTGTCTCTGTCGGGGTACCCGGGCACTCTCAGCCGGTGGCAAGCTTTGAGGGCCAGTACGTCCACTATTCGGGTAATTTCTTGGAATCATATCATTGGAATTGGAAACATAAGCGAATCCCCTCGGGTCGGCAGAGTTTCGTCTTTCCATCTCAACGATTCCTGGAGGTAATGGTCTCCTTACATAGTCATCATCTCCTGGATGAGCATGCCCAACATATTCAACTCGTCTCTGAGACATTTGCTGTTGCTGTTGCTGCTGTTGCATAGCTAAAGGCATAAGGGGTAATGGAACTGGAACGGCAATGGTTTGTGGCTGCGGTAATGCCTGTTGACTCTGTTGATGCTGGATATGTTGCCACCTTGGACCGATTTCATCAGCCCGGTCCGAAATCCTTGGATGATGAGGTTCGTATTCCCAATCCTCCAATGAGACATCTCCTTCAGGGGCTCGGACTACATGACCACCATGTCTCTCTCTGCCCCGACCATGGGGCGTAGGTGGCCGGTTTCGTCCACCATGACCCATATGACCAACGAGGGGCCTTCGCCAGGTACCTTTGTCATCTTCTTCACTCCAAGCTTCCTTCCGTCCATATCTCGCCCTCCGGTACGATGCCTCGGGATCGTGGTGGTCGTACGAATCCTCCGTTTCGTCGGACGGGTAGGTTTTTCGCGTATGCCGAGCTATGGGTCGCTTTTCAACGATCACTCGTTCTACTTCCGTTTCTCGGCCCCGATAAGCACTGCTCACTCCCTTGCTGTAACAATGACCATAGAGCCAGCAACAGGGGCAGTAGATGCAACAGAGGAAGATTCCAAAGAGAAGAAGAAGGATGAGAAGGAAAGTGATGAGGATCCAGAATAGGGCACGATTCTCGGCTTCGTAAAGTTTCTGTGATACAAAATGCATAAAAAATTATGAGAAAAAATATGCGTTCACAATCACATAATAAAAATTTGAAAGAAGTTGAGGAATGGGATGCAAAATGTCGTGTGGGCTTGTCAGCCTGTCTCTTGGAGAGACAGTGGATATTAAATTAAGGATTCTGTGGTATTCGTGCCGTACCCAGAAAAAAATTGAGTAACATCTTGAATTTTTTTTAAATATGGAGAAAGCACCTTCTAATAGGCTTTTTTAAACATTTTCTTGCTACACTTCTCAGTTCTTAAAATTTCGGAATTTGCGTTTTGAGAAAGAATCTATCTAATTTTCCTGAAAAAATCTGTCAAGTGTAAACTGTAAACCTGCAGGCAGGAATTCATATTCGTACGACTAAATACACATATACGCCCATGATCTTCCAACTCCTTCCGGACACTTGCCATTAAAAAGTATGAGATTTCACATCCATCAATTTCCTCCGTTTTTTTTACTTACAATCATATCACCATCCTGAGGTTGAGATCCCTTCTTCCCTGGGGTTTCGGGCTCACTCGAACCCATGTATGCCTTGTTAAAGGCAGCCAAGTCGACACGGGTCGGCGTGGCTGAGACAGGGTATTGGACCGTGGCAGTTACAAGGGACTTATCAGAGCCTGAGGATAGGCCTTCAGCTTTCTTGGCTCCAACGGAACCAGAATTAGTACCCCCACCGGTCCCTGTACTCCCCTCAGGGGGGTTCGTTTCATCCAAACTCCTCGACGAAATCGGTAATTCCGTCGGTTCTGACGATGAGGATGACGGGTTCCCTTCATTATTCACTTCCGATCGTCCCGACCCACTACCACCCCTAGGGTTGAACTGTACTTGACCGGATCGGCTACCTCCTAACGGAGTTATCTTCTGAATCCCGACAATCCCACCCGTAAGGGATGAGAGCATCTTCTCAATACTTGTCTGGTTCCTCCTAATCTTATCAGGAGTGGCCGGGAACACAAATTGGATTTCTCGGGTCACCATCTCCTCGGAGAAGAGTTGGATCACGGTCTCCGTGCTTTGCTGAGGATTTCCTAAATCGTAAGCTCGGATTCGGAAGGAGCCTAAGTAGGGTCCGTCCCCGTCCCCAGGGTTCCGTTGGTACGAGCCTCGGAGCCGTACTTCCCCCGAGATTGGATCAACGAAGAACTTGGGGTCGAGGGACTGGTACTTGACTTGGGAATTAAGGCCCTCATCACTATCATATGCCTTGACGAAGAGGGGGCTTTTGAAGGAGGAAAAGCCCGGGTTTAATACTGCCTGGTAATATTTCTGAAGGAATTCCGGCCGATTGTCGTTCTTGTCGTGGAGCGTGATGATTATCGTGGCAGTTGCAATGTTTCGGACGATGTTTGGGTCCCCGAATTCGGTGTAGCCCCCATCCTTGGCTTCTACGTAGAGCCGAATCTCTGGAACCAAAAGGTCATTATAATTGATAGTATCAACTCTAAAGCGATTCATTATAAAGTCAAATTAGAGGCGTCCTTCAACTTTCCAGCTTCAAAGCCATAACAAAGGCCTGTAATTATCCCTTATCGTATACAATTCCGTTGACCTTCAGGATTTATAATCTGGTGAATAAAGAGCTCTCTAAAACCCGGGTTTTATTTCAAGCTCTTACAGAAAATAGTATTTATTTATTTTAGCCGTAAAGTTTACCTGGTTCCAACTCCCGATCAATTAACTCCGGTTTGTCGACCGTGATTTCTCCCGTCTCTGGGTCCAAGCGAAAGGCATCGGAGCCGATGAGATTGGAGTAAACAACTTTCCCGTAATTTCCCTCCGTGTCCTTATCGGTGGCCTTTAGTTGAAGGACTCTCGTACCTACGGGAGAGTGTTCCGCTAATTCCACCCGGTATTCCGGCTGGGAGAAGAGGGGAGCATTGTCATTCTCGTCTCGTAAGTGGATTGTCACTTCCGCCTCTTGAAACAATCCCGATGTCGTAGACCCCATTATCTAATCAAGTTCGAGATCGTGAGCATATAAAGCAATCAGAGCCAATTAGACATAGCTAACAAGAAGAACTTTACTCCCATTCTCGTGTCCTAAGTTTGTGATTACGTTGTTTCTGAGTTACTCAAAGCCGTATTTATGCTTACTCCTTAGATTCTCATTAGTCATTAGTTCTGAATAGAAAGAGGCACTCATTCTGTCCCTGGTCCATGATTTTAATGCAGGACATTACCGAAAATCGGGATTAATTCCCCTCCCCCTATTTTCAAGGGGTTTGCATATAAATCATTAATATGAAATGATTAATCGAAAAGTGTAACACCTGCTCCAGGTATTTGGTCATATAATCTACAAAGCCGATGTATCATCAAAGCACTGACAAACGGAGAGGGGCTTATACTTAAATTCCCTTTTTGAATATTTTAACCCCGACATCCGGAAATTATTGACTCGTACAGTGCAAATACGAAACCAGACTCATGACATGACATGACATATGTGCCGACTTGCATTTATAATTTACAGCCCTGCCAATCCCATTACAAATTCATTCTCCTTACCATTAGCCTAATATCGTGATAAAGTTCATAATCCAAGGCGGTAGAGCCAGCTACCCGGATATCGAAGCTGAAGTTCCCGGATCCTTGAGACGGAAGGATTTGGAAAGCAGTCAAGAGTTCGTTCCCACTTCCACCAGCCGAAGGACTGATCCCACCTGAGGGACCCGAGCTGAATGACAGGTTAATGATCTCACTTGGATTTTGGTGAGAGACCCGAAGTGCCATATCAAATTGGACCAATGTCCCAGGCAAGCTGTTTTCCTTCACCTTCCCGATATACCTACAAATCATCCGGACAGACAGCACAATCAGACAAAAAAAACAACAGAAAAATAAGAAGTCACGATCAAAAACTAAACTCCAAATCCGGAAATCCTATTACATTTTCATCCTTTAATACCACCCGTTTTTACTCAAGGCTCTGAGAGAGTTCAAAGAGAAAGTAAATGTCATCGCAGAGCCACGCTTGGAAGTTGGAACATCAAAAACAGAAATTCCATAAACATTGATGTTGACGAGGAAAATCGTGAAAAACATCAACATATTCGCACCACACTTTATTTTGCTAATAACTAATGAGAAGATTAAACACCCTATGGGGTTAGGACTTATTAGATCTTGTTGATTATTTACAACGCGACTTTCCCTGTCAGAGAAAGTTATTACTTTGGACTTACTTGTTTGAGGAAAAGGCCGGGGGTCCGAAGGAAGAGCCTCGACCAAACCAAAATGTTATGTTCCCCATCGTCCTGTCTAAAGAGGACCCTGTTGATCTGTTAACCATCAGATTTATTTTGTCATTTTTTTTAAACCAGATATCAGACAAATTAGGACATGAAGTTTAGTACTGTTCTAGGCACAATCGTTATTACCTGCCGGACCTTCCCGTTTCTGTTATTATCTCTTCTGCGATGATGGTCATTCTAATCGGCTCATTTGGTTTGGCTATCGCCAGTAGCTCGGTCATGTTTCGTCTCAGGCGAATTTCCCCTGTGAGCATTAGAATAAATGGATAATTGATATTGAATAAATCAATGCCAACTTGACATTTGCTTGATCAACGTTTTTAAGATATTTAATCTAGATTATGTAAGGTTCTCGAACCCAGCTAACTATTCTTATAGTAATCACAAGAATGTTGATATCAGATCGAACTTCTTATGATTCCCAAAACTGTATCTGAAACCCTCCAAGCAAATACACATTCTACATTCGCCTCATAAACTATAAATAAATGCATCGTTGAAAGCCTTGACTAACACAATTAAATGGTGTACCACGGCTGCTTTCTCCAGGCCGAAAGTAGGCCAGAGGAAGACAGAACTAAATGTGCTAATCTTACAGGTTGAAGGTAATGGCCTTCGCAACAGGAAGATCTTGGAAAACAAAATCTCAATGCACCTACTTACTCAAGCTCGACTTGCAATCGAATGTTTTGTTCGTGACTTGGGGAAATCAGGAGAGAAAGCAATTTTTTAGGCGTATAGAAAATACCAGCTTACAAACTCACGTCTCAACTTTCACTTCTTGTATAAAACAAAACATTGTGTGATTTTTTTCGACGAATTACCACCTATTTTTTATATAATATTTAAGATTTATGAACTCATAATTCATCAAGCTTACCGGACATGGGGTCAAGATCAAAGAAGACCACGAAGGGATTGGAATCAGTCAAAAATCCATAGCGAATCAGTCTTTTATTTTGCTTATCACCATCCACAGCCTCAACTTTAACCACCAAGTCTCCCTTTAAGCATATAGACATACATCATTATATATTTTGTTTAATCCAAGTGCTTTCACCCATTTAATCCCCCTTGTATTGCATCGTAGAAAAATCTATAATTATATTAGGAGTTTAAGGTTCATTAGCTTCCAACAAAGTGTTACAAGGCTACTTGGGGTGAATTGATTCAATCTGGAGCAATTCCTTTCACACTCCTTTCAAGTATGTGATAATTGGATTAATGAAATTGGACAGGATGCTTGCACCAAAAGCCTGAGTCAGGCCTTTGACTTTGACTCATTAAGGCTTATTACTGACATTGATAGATTGCCGTTAAATTTGGACCTTTTGGTCAGCTTTCTCTTTTACAAAGGTTAATTTTACCATCAGACTAATATTTTAAGGTAATGGACGAAAATGTGCTTTAATGTTTAAAAATTTATATGCTATAGTAGTTATTGATTTGTGGAGGATAGAGGTGTGCCTTACCGGCTTGATTGAGCTGTTGAGTTCAACAGATGCAGGTAGCAGAGTGAAGGCAGGTGGAGTATCTTGGACGTCATGAATGGCTACAATTATCTCGGAAACTAGGATGTTCCGAGTGTCTATCGTTGTATTTGTCCATCCATTCTAAATGTATTTAAAACGGGTCTATACGATAACAAAGCTTACAGACTGCTGGAGATTAATTAATTACATTGGAGAGTATCTATCTTGTATCACTAACAAATAATTTGGATAATCTGAAATTCTACAATATACGTTGAAATTAAGTCCTCGAAATCTTGGAATCTACTGCAAAAGAACATTTTAAAACAGCATGGAAACATTATTTACTAGGCTTTCACACCCGAAGAAATCATCGCAAATAAGTGGACGACATTAACGACTTTCCCATTTTATGAAAACTGCTGATCGGTAGGTAGGGAAGTAATATGAGAAATTAAAGAAACTCACTAAAAACCACGGAAAGTTTCGTCGAAAAAAAATTGGTAAAATAAGTTATTAGTCATAATCATCCATCATTCTTTCAGAGTGACTACAAAAAGTAGGGCATCCCATCGGCCTAGTCCCCGGTTCCAAAACAAGTATGATTTGGCACAAAAGCCTTAACCTAGTAGTCCTGAATTCGGACAGCTTCCACTCATGATTCAAGACTATTTATTGAAACTTGAATGGTTTTGAAGAGGAAGAGGTGTATTCTTATAAACTTGCTCTTGTATGTATGGATATCGATCGAATTCCCTAATGCCTATTGTTACATACGTATATTCTACGAATTATCTGTAAATCTATAAAATATGGATACTAATAATAAACTCCCACACTACAAAACATATATGTATGTCTGGGTGGAGGATAGATTAGTGAAATAAGTTGTTTTTTCCTTACCATTGCAAGAAGTTGGAAAGTGAACCAAGGTTCTGTTTCAAAGTCCAACACCTTGTTCAAGAAGAGGGTCCCTTCCGTCCGATTATTCGAAACCAGTCTTTGCTTTAACCCAATTCTCTCACTCGTATCCTACATTTACCCAGAAACATAAAAGTTATTGACGTGTCTATCATCAAACTTGGGTCATTAGTCATTTTTTTATTATCCATTTAGCATGGAGATATTGTTCGGTCACTTATTTCAGTCATATATAGTTTGCTGGAATTGGAGCAAATCCCTGAAATTATTTTCCCCGGAATAACTCCCCACCCTCAATAAGTCCTCCCTGAAGTAATCGCTCTCTTGATCCATATTCTTTTTTCGTCTTGAAGTGCATATATAACTACCCATGGGGACTTATTTAGGGATTTATCATAACAGCCTTAAAGCCAACTTACCCTAAGTTCCAGATGGACAGTTCTGGAATTGAGCTCATTCTTCAGCACTTCAAATTTTTCTAAGACGGTTCCCTCCTTAGAATTCTGCGGTGGAAAAGACAATGAATTACTTTTATTGTTATCCTACATTCCTTTCCAACTCCCATTGTTAAAAAAGCATGTTCAAGTTTAAAGGAAGAATAGACAATTTGGAAAGCCGGAAAAGCATTTTGAGACCCGCATTCGATCCAATTCCATCAATCCCACACATAATAATAATATCCCATAAAATCCATACTTTGTGAATTTATATCCAGAGTCCTGCATTTATAAAGCACGAGGGGAACTCGTTTCCACTTTCTCCAGTTTTCTAAACTATAAAAGCCCTTCTATTCCATACATAAGCACCCAAACCATGAAACCATCATGACCTCATTTCAGATCTCAAGCCTTTCCATTTATTTTGCACTTGGATAAGCACGCATTTTAGCCCGTAGAATGTGTACTATTATTAATATTATTATTAGGCTGAACCAAATTCATTCCTGATTCCTCAATCTCGAGTTCAACTCCGATCAGGCAGGCCAGCATACAAATATACCTTATTTCCTGTGCATATACATCCATATAAAATATACATGCTACGTGTCATTATTATCGGGGAAAGTAGTCGGAATAATCATTTATTGCCCCTGCTATACAGCCCTTCCAGTGCACATACACAGAAGGCGAAGGAGTCAGAATTGTCACTATTATGCATCACCCTCGCCACATTCATATGAATTTTGTAGTTCTTTCCAAACCAACCCTTATATTCTCAAGCCAATTATGGTATAAGTGTATCATAGTCCTATGCTTAACAAGAGTGACATGAATTGGAGTATTGCGTGACCAGAGGTTGGCAATATCCACAGTCCCACCTCAGCAATCTGGATGGAGATGACCCAAATGAATCGTTGAAATCGTGTCACACTTGTGAGCAAACTCCATGAGGAAAAAACAATAATAATATTGGGGGGCTCTAAAAAGTAAAGTCAAAAAGGGATCCTAAAAATCCTATTGCCCAAACCCCATAAAGCCAATGACCATTAAAAAAAGTCGGGTAGAATGTAGAAACTTCATATATGGATGATTCGGGTGCATCGTAAAAAAATTATAACTCTCATGTCCATTGACACAAATTCCAGGTAAAAGGCAGAGGACTGTCAAAACCCATCCTTCCTTTATGAGTTTCCAATTTCCAATACCCGGAATACCGCATTACAAATTCAACGTTCAATGTCCGATAGTTGAAACCGGGTCTTCTGACCATCTACCTACGAACCTATTTTTTAAAGCTTATTTTTTTAGAAAAAAGTAACGTCCAGTATGCTTGTGATTATGGCATGTTGAATCCAGAGAAGGCTTGATTGGACCTGCACTTTACCATTTATTTACTGGGGAAAGTTGGGTTTGACGAAGATAGGAGTCCCCGAATTGGTAGGAATCGGCCCGGGAGTGGGATAGTAGTATCTCCCGGGGTAACAGGGGTCCTTGTGGACGAAAACAAAGGGAAAAGCCCCTCGTTTCATGCCGAGTTGAATTTGTTGTAAGTTGTTTAAGACTTTGAGGCATTATGACATGCACTGGACTGAAGGTCTTTTTGGTGGTGTCTACGTAACAAACTGGGAGCTATCACGTAGGTACATAGGAATAGAGGAGCGGAGTGTAGGGGGATTTGTGTTTGAACAAACTATGTATGAGAGACTATTAAACTATAAATTTACCTTGAACATTGCATTTACATTCGGGGAAAGTTTTCCGTTCGATTCGAGGTGAACTGTCAAGTTTTAGTGAGAAATGGTGAGAAGAAAGGTAAATATAGTTGGAGCTAGTTATAGTGCCTTCGGGGGCGGATTTTAAATGGAGTTTATGAATTAAAAGTTAAGCTGGATAAGGTTAGTTAAAAATGGGAGCAAACGTACTTAGGTAGTACAATATTGAAGAAGAAAACTCTTAATTTGAGTTTTAAAATTGTCAGTCCTTTCAATCTGAAGCCAAAACATTGAAATCCGGCTTTAAATACTACACCAAAGTGGCAATTAACCAAGGGATTTTTCTTACATGCTACAATTAATACCAGCTACTTCACAAAACACGTACTATACATCCCGATCTCATCTCAAACTCATGGTTAACTATTGTTTCGGATAAGGGAAGTTCTGTTCTATCTGAAAATTAGATATTTCGATAGAATTTTAGAACTACATCTAGCAACTTGGAACGGATAGATTTTTAGAGTTGATGTCTTTAATGCTATTTCTTTTAATTCAGGGTACGTTACATGCTTTAGCAATTTTGCGAGACTTTAGGTCACCAAAAATACCCTGCGGAATGCAAGATACAATTTAAAAAACGCGTGTCAAACATTTTGACGTGATTAAGGTTTCAGAAATTATGACAAAGAACCATGGAAAGAACTGGTTGGAAATTGAAGCTGTATCTGAAAGCTCTCGATTTAAATTGAATCGTTATTACTACCGCAAAGAGGCAATTAACAAAGTATAAATATAGCACATAATATTATCAATCACATTCACAAGTCACCAATG
This sequence comes from Desoria tigrina, assembly GCA_906901685.1. Lineage (NCBI taxonomy): Eukaryota > Metazoa > Arthropoda > Collembola > Entomobryomorpha > Isotomidae > Desoria > Desoria tigrina. The sequence continues at coordinate 3,652,239 of CAJQTU010000010.1, read as the reverse complement.
TAATGAATATCTATCACATGCTTATTCCAGCATTCTAGAATTATTGACACTAACGTCTATCGTCATACACATAGGATAGATATAAAATACTGCATTTCTGTATTTCAACTTGAATTTAGGAGTGAGTTTGAGCTTAGAAAAAGCGAGGACCCAGACATGACACATCAACCCATTTTTAAAACAGATTAGTTGCACCTCCAGCAAAAGCCCCAACAATAGTTGCAGCATGCATTTGATAAAAAAACAATCGTTATAAAATGTAATAATACAAATGGCTAATCGATTCCTTTAGAACTGACTACAAAAGAGACAGAAATATACGAACATCAGCAAAAATAAGCCAAGAATAGCTTTCTTCCCTCCTCTTGTTCACGTAAATCCAGTGCAACTGCTCACATCCAGCCGAGAACTTTAACAAAGGAACATTTTACAAAAAATATACCTCGTATCCCTCAATAGGCACCCCTCCCGAATTAAATACCTCATGTCCAAATTTTTGTTACTATAAAAATTAATTAGTAAATAAAAAATTACAGAAGACTAAATTGAATTGAGCTTGACATGTAATGTGTGAGTTATTAAAACAAAGGCAGAATATGAATCCTCCGGAATAACTCCCCACTCCTAAACAACATCCACAATTTCGCATAACACTACTTCCGAGTTCCGATAAATATATTGACTTATCCCATCCCTCAAAAGGAACCTTCTAATTTAGGTCCCTCATACTACAATTTTTTAATGTAAAAATCATTTAAAACTAAGTCGAGGTCGAAATGAAAATTGAGAGCTTCAATTAAAAAAAATTCAGAGCCCATCGGAATAATTCCCCACGCTGAAATACCATCTAATTAGGTGCTTTTATAAAACTGCTTCTCATATAGGGACTTATTTTTGTAGTTACGGTAAAGCATTTCATCATCTTCACCCCATTGCATTCTAGACAATTTAACACAGAAACCCACTAGACACACTTTCCCTCAGAAGCAATTTGTTTCTCTACCACCACCACTGCCAACCCTACCACAAACTGTAATATTATTATCAGTATCAACCAAATGAAAAAGCAAGTCAACCCGGTTGGAGACTTGGAGTCACTTGGAGACTCAAATGTGTTGAATGAGATGGCTTTTCTGAAAATATTGCTTTCATATTTTTTGTAAGTATATCATGTCATTCATACTCCACATTGCTTCCTAGGAAGCCATACTATAGTTGCCGAGTTATTCAAGCTCTGAGAAGCCGTTAGTATGCTTATTTATAGCTTTATGCTCAATAAAAGAGAGGAAAAAACAATTTGACAAATTGATGATCCAAACGGATGAAAAAGAAGTGGGTCATCGAATTTGGAAGATGAAACCAGGAAGTACATGCATAAATCTGTACTTGTACATACATATAGTACAAGAGATGTACAAAAATGGAACTGTCCAAGAACAATCAATGATTGTCTTCTGATGATAAATGTAGTGCTTTAGTTTTTTTTATTTATAAAAAACACCGAAACCTTAGACTTCTTGTCTCTAAACTTTAATTTGTAATTAAAAAGAACCAACATCTAAAACTAATTGATCTACCTCAAAATTCAAATCTCGAAAAAGCTTTAATAAGCCGCTCAACCCAATAATTATTTATTATTAAAAACCAACATTTTTTCCGATTTCTTCGGAAATTTGTAAATTCACGGTTCTCATACTCCATTAATTGAGCAAGTAAACCTGGAATAAGCCTCTCAAAAAACAAGAATTTAGACCATTTCATAAACCCCATCTCACCTCATCCAAGTGGATAATCCTAGGTGCAAAAAGGGGATTAAAATTGGCCGTCCCGGACGTGGCAGTGATTGCGGCATGGACCTTTGTGAAGTCCCCCGCCGTGTCCTTAACTTGCAACTGAAACTCATAAGTCCTGTCCAAATCCAATGCCTTTTGCAGCACAACATCCGCCTGGCACAGGGATTCACTTTCAACACAACCCAGGAAGTTCAACTTGAGGAGGGACTTCCCCAGAGCCCCTAGGACTTCAAAGGACAGGGGAAAGTTATTGTCCGAATCCGAGGCTCTGAGCCGGTAAATTATCGCTCCAACCTGCACAACAACACAAAAATTGGGATATAAATTATGGAATTCCTCAAGCTCATTCATCAATTTATAATTAGCGTGTAATCAATATCAAAAACATTCCAGGTGACGGCAGGTTGACAAAACCATTGAAGCAGTATTTGTCTTCTAATTGCTTTATCATTCTGTTTGTTGTAAAGACACTTCTAGCATCGCTCATATTTTCACCCTCGCCCTTCTTGTAAATAAAGTAATAAGGGAATTGTGCGTGCAGTATTACTGACAACCCTCTGTAAATGACGTGTCTAAAATCGTGTCTTATAGCAGTAAAAATGATGATTCTAAGAGCTTTTAAGCATTACAATAGAAAAACGTCTAAAAACGGGATTTACTGTATCCTTCAAAAGTGACACTACTAGCATGTGAATATGACTCATCCGCTGGCTTTAATGGCTAATCAATAAATCCTTGTAACTTGTTCAGTCACATCATAATGTCCTCTAAAAACCCACCCACCACCTGGAACAATGTAAGCTTATTTACGCGCTTGTACTTTCACTCTGAATAATTTCTAAACCCTCTGTTAAGCCTTTGGATAATATCCATATTATTAAGCAAAATCCTTTGAAGTCCTTTGACTTTCACCGAGTTGCCTGGTGTGACTTATGCTAGGATGAAGTAATCTCATTATGTTGCATAAATGCCGGCCTTTCTTTAAAATTTTCTTAGACATCAACAGGAAAGTCTTAATAAGAGGTCTTGTCATGTAATTTCATGTGTTTACATGTTACTGTGACTTGGGAGAAAGCAAAGTAAACATCTTTCGTCACGAGCTGTTCAAGGCTAAAAGTGTCTAGATTTCTTAGCCTTTAGGAACTACATCCTGATAATTCTATTTATAGGAAGCCTTTTATAATAGAGTCTAAATCCGAGGCACTTAAAAATGAAGGCTATGAAACAGAGATGATGTTTTTTCGGGCAGGAACGCCAAACGCAGGTTATAACTTTACGCTCTCTTATGGATCGGTAAATAAATATTGCATATACATTTAATAGAGTCAAGACATAAAACCCAGAAGGATATCTTGCAGTTCGAATCACAGAAACCGCAAACACTTACCGGTGTGTCATGAGGAACGAGAACGATCCTCATGTTTGTGTCAACATCCAGCAAAGGGTAATTCCCACAGGACCGTCCTGCGAGTGCTAACATTAGCACTACGAGTCCAAGGCACGTTTTGACACTAATTGATAACATTTCTAACCCGTTTCTGTCTCACTACATCCTTTTTAATAGGGATTAAATACTGCCGAATTATAATAACTGGCAAATTGGGAACTTAGTTTTCAATTTTTAATCGAAAACTCACATAAACTTTGTTGTAAAACTCTTAAAATGGTATCATTTCATGCCATTTCTTCAGTACCAATCTAAAGGTCTTGAACATGCCTTTCAAATCCACAATTTGTAATAAGAAACGAAGGGTCAGTGTACAGGAACGAACCCGAGTTCAGTTTCACCGAATTCGATCTATTACTATAAAATATTCACGGATAAACCAAAGACCACTTAAGAGATAAGTTTAATTATTCAGGATCGTATAGTCCAGGACAGGACATTCATGCCGACAAGGCTCCTCATTCCGAGTAAAGACTCTCATGGCAAAAGAACAGGGCATTTAACATTGCAGTATTATCATTACAAGCTTCATTGGAATACCTAAGAGTAGGCAAACAGGCTTCCTCAGTCTCATGTCAACATCCTATACAAGAGAAATGGCAAGGAACACGGAGTAATAGACATTTAGAAAGTAATGTCATGTCAGTCAAGTGGACAATCACTTCTCAAGGAGGACACGAAATCCCACCATTCCTGTCACAATAAATCCCAAAACGGTCACTTTCCACCACCTCCGTGCTTTCTCCATGATGATATGTTGTTTTGCACATTCTCAGTAGATTCAGATCGTAGGAATAAAATCAAAATTAAATTTTCAAAACAGAGGGATGGCCTGGTCCGAATTTTTCATGCAAAAACCAATGACTAGTTCCACAAACCCTAAAGAAAGCCTGTTTTTTAAGTCCTGTTATTGAAGTTATTATTGAAACAGGCCTTTGTTATATGTTATTGTGATTGTGAAATGAGGACAGGCCCCTGTATTATAGCGTGTACTTGCAGACGGACTGCCTCATGAAAACTAATTCCCGTTTCGGACTCTCCGTGTTTTTTCGGTTATAGAAAGTTACCGGGAGAAAGTCCGGTCTCTATCCTATTATACACATATTTACTGCTAATATTGGACTGGAGAATAGGACAGGTGAGGGCATATTTATATGGAGGTGGAAATGGTGAGGGAAATGTTATTCTCTGGATATCCAAACAGACTATAGGCTTTTTTCTCTAGCCCCTTCTCGATTTTCGAGTGCCACTTATTTCCAAACTGTTAGAATATTCGAACGTTTGTGAAGGTGTCCCGTTTTGGTTAGAAAGTCAATAGGCTGAGTAACTGACTTCGTGTGGCTAAATTACTAGGTTATAGAGTTTAGCGTCAGATCAAAGGTTTTTAAGGAATGGACAGACACTGACTTCCGAGGGAAAGGCTTATGTGCGGCATCGGTAATGTCTGACGGAATGTAATGACTCATGATTGACATTTCGTACTAATACAATTTAGCCGACTTATAAATGCCATAGTGCATAGGTCATATAAGATATGTCTAGTTGTTCTTTACTTCGATTTTTGAGTGTTTGGGTTGGCGGCGGCTGTAAATAGTGTAAATGTAAATCTGTATTTGGCTGGCATTTTTTTATGGATCGAAGAGTCAGCTATTTGGTAATGAAATTTAGGAACGAATTACTTATACATTAGAATCTATTAGGGTGATATTTATGTTACTCGTTGATTACTGTCAAATAAACTAAAGTCATAGTTTCTTCACTGCGGTTAATAAAAATCATCTTGTTTTCAATAAGTTAAATTGAGTGTTAACTGCCGTGGCTTCGTTTTGGGATTTTTATTTCAGCATTTTATTATTTTATGGTATTTTTGCTAATGCCTTTGATTTCGAACCACAAACTGTAGACATACTAGTTGCGATATTCGTGACAATAAGAATACAAAACAAAGGAGAATTTAGTACTTTTTATGTAGAATCTAAAGTGAATAAATTTCTGAATTTCAGAGATATTTATTAAGAAGAAAGCACTAACTGGAACGTTTACGAATCCATTGTGTAAAGTACGTATGGTGTAGTTTTTTAAGATTTTTATAGATTAGGTTTTATCCTGTCATCATGTGCCTGTTTAAAGCTCTCTCATTTTTCTTAAAATCTTTATCGTCACACCACTACTAGTAAAGAACCATTATAAACGCATGAAAACCAAGTTCAAGTTTTCGGATGTGTCTCTATTTCGTGGAATGGGCTATGTTTTCAAGACCGTTAATTTTCCAAACCCTCCAAAGACACCGGGAAAGAAATTATGGGGATAAATTCACAGGATTTATTTCGGAATTTGCTGTATCTGCTTTTATATCTGATACTACTACTTTATTAATTCAAAGAAAAAAATCTCAAGCGAATTTAATCACAATAAATAGACACCCATTTTATTTAAACTTATACAAAGCTCGGAATCAGAAATCCTCATCCCATCCGGTAAGGTCATCGGGGATATCCTCGATTTCCACTTCGAACTTATCAAAGTTAGACGTGTCCCCAGCTCCTCGGAGGTTAATTGTCATCGGTGGCTTGACCCTCCTGGTCCTCAGTCCATCCCAGTCAAAGCCTTGCCACCACCGATGTGACGTAATCTCCCGAAAATTCCGAGCTCCCAACCTCTCACCAGGTACTTGTCGACAGAGCCGTCTAATTAGCGAAATAGCGGCTTTGCTCACGTTCTTAGTGAAATGGACGGCGTCAATTCCCTTTAAAATTGCATTATACGTTGCCAGCGGATCCGAGCTGTCTGTTCCTGACGCGTTCTCCGACATCGGTCCCCACGGTGGGCTAAATATACATTTATAGGCTTAAACCGTGGAACAGGACTATCTATCTACGGATATGGGAGGAGGAGGCTGTAAAATCCACATAAAACCACAAGGACTCAAGGTTGATGACCACATAACTTATTTACGGCCATGTGGTCCTCTGCTGTGTTGCGGTGCTACGGTCTGGGTGTTGGTGACAGCTCATATCATCTAATCAAATCATCAAGGGCATATAATTGAACCTACCATCCAGTAAGTAATTCGAATAGGAGGATTCCGAAAGCCCAGAAATCCACGGATCTATCATGGCCTTTGTTCAGTATCACCTCTGGGGCACAGTATTCGGGAGTGCCTTTAAAAGTTTAATCAAAATTACTCCACCCGTTTTATTGCATCAGTTCCATTTCAACATCTCCGCGTCTAGCAACTATTGTCGATCTGGCGTGGATGGAATTTACATCTTATAATTGTAGCTGTAATGTGCATGTAAAACTAGCACTGTTTAGAATGAAACTCGGATCATCAAATTAATAACTGTGTAGTAAAATTTTTAAATAGTCCGTTTCCCTATGAGATCTCCATAAAAAGTCCTTGGGAAGAGTACTGTAATTCATTTTAGGCCTCTCTTTTGAGGAATTATTATCTGAGGGATTTTTTATCGATTTGCAATACGACTCTGTAATTCCAGATCTTGATAGGGTTTCGAAAGTTGACAAACCTTTTCATGAAGTAATGTAGGTATGGGGACTTATTTATGATGGGGAATTAATACAGTGGAACTTATTTAGACATTTCATTTCAGATCCTATACCATTTATGGAATCGTAACAAAATTACTCACCACAAAAAGTCCATGTCTTCGTAGTAGCAGGGACAACTTTGCTAAATCCGAAATCAACCTACAAAGCATTAAAAAACAAACAAGACTTCAGCTTTCATCCTACTAGTAATACCAATCCTGTTCTGTATTTCGCAAAGCGACACTACTTTAACTCTTTCCAAGAACTCAAGCACAATTCTACGATATAATCCATGCAGAGAGAGAGAAAGTAATTAAATTTTAGATTGATTGCTCATCAATTGATTACATCCCAGCGGGCTCAGACAGCCGATTAATGCAATTTAACAAAGAGCTCCCTCGTCCTGCCTTCTCAAACTTTCATGCCTCGTCGTACTCAAATCCATTAACTTCCAGAAGCCACTCGGTCGGATGGAACTCTACTAAATACGTTAGACCACCGAAAAAATGGTAATTCAAATTGTGTCACTGTCTCGTTAATACTACAGGATGGAAATGACCCAAATTCAATCTCATTTCTAGACATAAATACCATGGAAGGTCCGGCCAATTTATAGATAATTAGGTTTTAACCCCATTTACTTCAATCTTAAAGACGAAAATAGGCGCATAGTCTGAGCTGAGTAGAGTTCATAAATACACTTTAGAAAATCTACTGTCGTTTTCGGTTCCTATTTAATAGACTTCTGTGTCACTCAATAGTCAATAGTCTGGACCGATAAGATAAAAGACTGGAACTGTAATACTCGAAATGCTAAAGATGACTTTTACTTAATGTTTTGCTTATTCCAAGATCCTCTTAAGAAAAGGACTACAACGCAGATTAAACTCCATTTATCAAGATATCATGTACCGCTCCGCTAATGTATATATGTACTTTATAAATTATGGTTTCCTTTGTACAGCCTTTGATCTTCGAATAAAATAATTAAAATAATTAAGCCGATAATTTCTACCTAAAGTTAGACAAAAATTTAACTCATTTTTTTATTTAAAAGCTGGTAAAGGCGGAGAAAGCAGGAATGGAAAGTTAAAGAAGTAACCCTAAACCGGGCAAGACGGGCATCGTGAAATCAGAGAGACTAACCAACTTGACGTATCCATCATTAGCCAGCATCAGGTTCTCGGGTTTCAAGTCCCGGTAGATGATCGCTCTCTCGTGCAGATATTCCAAAGCGAGGAGGACACATGCGGCGATGAACCGGGTAGTGTCTTCGTCGAAGGAACCTTTGTCTCTTAGAACTGTCCATACCTCTCCTCCCAAGCAGGCTTCCATTAACATGTACACGTACTTCGAGTCCTTGAAGGTCCTGTACAACCTGAATTATCGGCATCAATAATAAATAGCATAGTCTTAGACGGAATTACCGTAAATTCTTCAAACAAATCGGTGAGAAAAGAAGCAAATAAATGTATTATTTTGATTCCAAAGATTAGGCAATATACGTGCTTTCTCCCGTTTGGTTAGGTCAATAATGAAAATCTCAATGCACACTCTGAAATGCACCCAATAACCCCATTTGAAGCCGTACTCTTGTATGTATGTCCGGTTCTTAATGTTACCCATCATAAGACAGAATTACGTTTACCATCCTATTTTAATGTTAAAATGAACTACCAGTTAGCATGAATCGTATTGTCTGGAGAAAGCCCCCCGGACCCGAAACTAAGCGTTTAATTTCTGATTTTGAATACCGTATTTTACCAGAAACGCGTGTTTTTACATTTTTATGCATGCCCATACCTATATATTATATAGTCTTAAAGTTAAATTTAAAAGGACCGGAAGGGATAAAAGTGCCTTACCGAGCAATAAAGGGAGACGAACACGAGATCATGATATTCCTCTCCGAGAAAACATGTTCCTGTTGCTGTGTGGCCAAAATATGTGCTTTTGGCAAGCACTTCAATGCAAACACTCGATTAGGGTCGTATGATATCTAAACGTGTGAAAGTGCAACATGCATACAATAAATATCCCAACCGAATGTACTACTAGACTCAACTAAGAAACCAGAAGTTCCAGAAACTCCACTCGTATGGTAATTATAACTAGTTTTAATCCCATGATACATGCTACTTATTTTACACTTTTAACTTTCATAAATTAGTTCATATAATATGTGTCACATCATATGAAGTTCATTTACCTGAACTAGTTCAACCCTTCCGAATCCACCGACGCCCAGTGTGGCACAAAATTCCAAATCGTCTAGCCGGAGCTTTGAAAAATCAAAGTCCTCTCCCTTGATAAACCTCATTTCCAAAGTAGGATTGGGCAAGGAACAGGACAAGGGCTTCTTGGCCATTACTTCGTCATACCGCTCAATGGACCTGGATAAGGGAGAGCCTACGTCTGGAGATTGGCCCAGAATGAGCATGTTCAATTCGGAACAGGAGGAGGAATGTGGGGGCTTCCGGTTTAGATTGAATTCACTCAAGTCTCCCATAAGTTGCATGAAGGACTCCCTGTCAAGGGTTAGCACTTCAACTTCAGAAATTGCAATCACGTTTGCACTCCTTCGTTCCTCCCTCAAAAGAGCATGTTCTCCAAAGTAGTCTCCATGACCTAGAATAGAAGTTGACAGATATTTCGACAAAAAATTCAGTGGATTTGACGATTCACATTTTTTCTTCTTGCTATTTCAGGATAATTAAATCCATTTTCATAAAATGACTCTGTCTATTCTTGAAATGAAAATAGAACGAGATAAGAAAGGGTAAATTACTAATAATTTTAACAACTTTCACCTGAAATCTCGACATAGATAATAGAACTCCATGGGGAGTTATTATTTTAGCAGTATGGAAGTAGAACTACAGTTAACATTTATGGGGAGTTATTTAGGGGCATTGTTCAATTTTTTTATTTTTGTAAGTTGAACTAATTATAGTTTGGAATTCTGTACTAATTTTTGCCAGGGAAGTCTTTTAATGCATACTTTGTATTTATCATTGACTTTAAGTATGCAAACCTAATTCTCTAAGAACTTTAACAGGAGCATCTCCATCCATCCCTTGATTTGGGTCGACATGCTGCTGTTGAGTCAAATGCAAGAGTCCCTTCACTTTCGTGACTTTTTGCAAGTTTTGGTCAATTGCTTTAGGACTTGTTGACAAATCCGATTTTTCGTCAGTTGTGGCGGTGACACGGACTCGGCCGTGGCTTATGATAAAAAACGTATCTCCGGCTGCCCCTTCTCGGATTATAAATGATCCTTGGGGGTAATGTTCCTAAATTAAACATATTATGTTAATCGTAAAACGAGAACATCTTAAATAAGCATATTTTATTAAACGGACCACTTCTAAACAGTCAGCTATCCTTGCTAGGGATCCTGCATCCAAGTCCTTGAGGAGTGGGACGGATTTGAGGAAAGCTAACCGATCTTTGATTCGTTGCATCCCCGCTTTCACCATTGCCATCCTGAAGGCCCTTCTTTCGAGGGCCCAAACTTTACATTCCGTTATAGCTATTTCATAAATAAATACAATTAGTTAAAGTACAATTTAAAATTTAATAAACACCAGGTTGTCGACCTAAGTATCTATTTAAAAAATCAGAAATCAGAAATACCTCTAACGGATGCTGTTCTCTTGCAATTGTACAATAGGGCAAGTTCTCCAAATGCCACCCCCGGCTTCAACGTTCCCAAGTTCCTCGAGTCCTGAGAAACGTACAAGTTCCCTTCGGCAGAGACGTACAAGTGACACCCTTTAGTAGATTAATTTTAATTAGATCGGCAAAGCTTCTTCGTCTCCGATTTAATGGACAAAAGAAAGGTCAGGTTTTTTTTCTGCATTTTAACGAATAAGTTAACAACAATTTTCGATTACTCTCAAAATCGACAACATTTAATTTAATCTTTTTTGACACCGGAATTTGTAAAATAAAAAGAATACGCAAGTTTTTAACGGATATAATCAGATGGATCAGAAGAATTTACCAGCCTCTCCTTCCCGAATCACAAATTCCCCCGGGGCAAAGGTTTGAGGGTACATAAAATCGACCATATCTCGGATTTGTTCCCTATCCAAATTCTGTAGGAAATCATTGTCCCCCAACGCTGCCCGGATCAGTTGCCTCGTTCTGAAGTCCTTGTGATGTCGCTGTGGCTCCAACGGTCCAGAAAGGTCAGGGGGTTCATCTTCGCTGGAATGAGAGACATTCCAACTTTCTCCGGAAACTCCACATTTCTTTTGATGACCTCCTGACGCTTGGTGACATGAGGAGAGGGATGGGATTCGGGTCAATTCCGACTTTTCGATGACTGACTAATTAGATTAATAAACGTTCATTCATTATGATTGCAGTTGAAGAAGAAACTATCTATTATATGTCATTAACACAAAATCTGGGTTATTCTGAAGAAAACGTTAAGAAATTACAATTGATGCTGATAAAAGTTCCAGTGCCCTACGTCTTATTCCAGTCCTTCTAAAATAAGTCCTCATAAGAACTTAATTCAAGATCAACACTACAGGGAATAATGTCACAGTACCTACCTTCAGCTTATGAGTTTCTCGTTGAAGTTTCGTGATCTCCCTGTCCTTTTCCACCAACGTTTCCCGAAGTCGATTTAATTCTGCGAAAACGCTTGTCATTTCTCCACCCCATTTTTCCTGAACTTCGGGACTGGAATCTGAATTATTGTCGCTCATGTTTCGCTTGAAAACGATTCGTCGATATTGGTAATATTATATGAAAGGTCGAAGCGTATCAAAAACTCAGGCTTGTTAATTCATAATATCTTATTAAGTTGTGATTGCAGGAGGGCTGAAACAGTACTGAGCCCCTATCCCTCGCCAAACCTCAGCTATTTAAATTGCAATTGACAGGTGGGGACGGATCGGTTTCGGAAACTTTCACCTCTTCTCTAAACAAAATGACAAAACAAAACCACCACTTATGTGATGAGGGACAAACCGTCCATACCTACTCCACTAACCGACTATATTTATAACATATTGTTCTGCACAATAAGGAGGAGGTGGAACTCGGTTGAAACTCATTGTATCTAAATCTCGGCACAGTTTCCAAAGCAAATGGTCCTACTCCTCCATGGTTCTTAGGTAAACAGTAAATTAAAGCCTTTGTAATTGGTTCGGATGTTAGAAAACTCAAATAGGAGTGTCGAAGAGATTTATCAAGTAAACAGAACTCTTATTGAAACTCCTAAATCGGGGTTCAAGGAATTATATCTGATCTTCCTAGAGACACAAAATGGTTGGGTCGGTCGGTATGGGCATATTCTCGACACTCGTTAGATTTTAAGTCTAAAAATTAGTGCTTAATTTTGTCTACAGATCAACAGTTTCTCAAATTAAATATCGATACAACGAAATCCTATGGATGATTGAATGAAACGTATGATTTTTCCGGACTTTCTTTCTGCGATTGTGTGGTTAAATCGTTTTCATTTCTAATGATATGAAGGTACAAGACCGACGTAACTATTAACATTTTTTTCTTGTCCTAAAGCAAACAACGGTAGAACCTAAACAGGCAGGTACATGGTTTATTTGACGTTGGTTTTCCAAGTTTGGACTCTTGAAGTGGTAAAAAAAAGTCTAACTTCGGAGGAACTATAAAAGAGCCTAGTTTTTCATACTTATGGAGAAAGCATATAATAATACAGGAACTCGACAAATCAAATATGAAGAAGCAGCAGGTGTGAGTTTCGGCATGAGTTATTCTTTGATACCAATCAACTTACTTTTAGTTACATAAGTATTTTTACATTCCAAAGGTTTCTTGCTTTCTCCTTGTGAGAGAAAGTAAATATATGAAGAATTCGGTATATATTTTGGAAATTAGGTGAGAAACTGGAAATAAATGGAAACCTCAGGAATGGAACGAGATTGATTTTCTGTCAACAAAGTTCTGTAAAAACTGTTGAAGTTAATCATGCTGACTGGAGTGAGGTGAAATGAACATCTACAGACATTTGGCTGTAATAATATATTTGATTTACATTAACTCTATAGGTAAGGATGCCACGGGTAAAATAAAAGTCGTTCTACTTTTTAGCAAGTAGGTAAAAGGAAGCTGAGCCCATATGTCGGTGAGTTTGACCTCAAATTAGATACATATTTGGTTACGAAAAATAAAAATCTACGGGTTTGGATGTCGTAACAAAAGCACGGGAACAACTACAACCAGTATTTTTGTTTGATGTGTCACAAAAACTGGATTCAGAAGTTATTTTGTAAATGAAGACCAACCATTATTCATTATGGAATGATAAAATACAGACAACAGTGTTTTGCATGTGGAAACCTTGAAATGTTCGAGTTCAAATATGACTTTTTACGACTCAATCAAAGGACCAAATACTAAATCTGGTTCAGGGAGTCCATCATTAAGTACTTATAGTTTATTGAGATGTATATATAATTGATTTGATTATTGTCACAATTTGTAACATGTCTCGATATGAACGTCACAATTAATACTTCATTTATAGTCATTACAATCTATATATAGTACTCTAACGCATACAGGAACGAAGAAGGGGCTATGCAAATGGGCACAGCAAATAATTACAAATTACAATCAATGACTCAATGATCTACTTACATCAGCCAACTTAAAGCCTAATACAAAAATAGCAACTGGTACAAATTGTAAAAAGAACATTCTGCGATAACCGTTTAGCTCGCCTATACTTAATGACCCGTCTACTTAAAGCTATTTAATTTAAAGATAAGTTATGATAAGATACTATCATCTATATGTAGAATGTTGAATGTTCGATTGAGAACGGTTTATTCGCATTTTAGTGCTTAAACGCTTTCGTAATAAGTTCCTCGACCAACGCTTCCAGATAAGGATTTCCATCCAGCTTAGTAATTTCCACCCGAATATCGGCTGCTAGTTGTTTCAGCATAGTTTCCGTGTATGCTAGTGATCCGAATTTTTCCAGCAGATTTACGAAATGTTTTTTGAGATCAATATTTTTTGTGCGTTGCTTCAAAATGCAGGAGATTTGGGTATCTTCAGGGTGTTTATTCATGGCATGAATAACTGGGAAGCTGAATTTACCTTCAGTAAGGTCTTCACAAAAACTTTTGTTCTCACAATACTAAATTAAAATCGAAAATTGATTGAAATTTCAGTATTATTCTCTGCCAACTGTACCAAACTTTAATTACAAGTTAATTCAACTTACCTCGGCAAGCATTAAGTTGGCATAGTCGTCTCGAATTTGGAAGAACAATCCCAGCAGAGATACCAATTTTTTTAAATCTCGTTGATCAGCACTAAAGAGTTGAAGTAATCGAATGGCCAACATGAACAATCCTCCAGTTTCTTTAATACATAACACATTGTAAGTATAAAGAAAAGAACATTAAAATTATCAATAGACAAGGCTTACAACAAATTCATTCATACTTTTAACTATCGTCTCTTTATATTGTTCTTCACTCGGGCAGATAAACATATCACGCCAGTATATTTCCATTCCTTGACCTCGATGAAGTTCAAGCAGCTGTTCGGTGAAAACTTCAACTGCCTTTAAAAAACAAGGAGACATTTATAACATTTATATTATTAGCTTCAAAAACTAATTGAATATGTATTAACTAGGAGGCTCGAGGAATACCTTTGGATGCTTCAGGGCAAGTGAACGCTCCAAAGCTATAAAATAAACATAGTTTGCAGCATTTATCGTTTGAGGAACCCCAAAGATAGCATGAGCAGCAGGCTGACCCCTTCGTAACTCACTTCCATCTTCAATGTCATCGATTCTGAAATAAAGACAACGATTAAATATCGGTCCACTTTAAAAAATCAATTTGCTAGAAAAATAATTATTAATTATTGTCATTACAGTAATGAGGCATTATGCAGGAGCTCAACAATATCACAAATCTTCTCCAGAATCTCCGGATCAACTTTCAGCCAATAATTAAAGGCCACGGACAACTTGGATCGAACTTGTTTGCCCGGAAGTGAACGAATATAATCAAACGAATGCAGGAGGATATTATCTTCGTCGGGATTGCCACTTAAACTTTCCGTCCGCTTTTTGTTACTGCCGTTTCCATTTCCATTACCGGGAAAGTAATTAAGTCCCGATGCCGTCGATGAGTACGGCGAACTCCCCGTTGACTGATTGTGATTAACTCCAATAAACACGGAGTTCCTAGTGCTATCGTCCATCTCGGTTGTATGTCTTTTCAACAGTTCCAGTCCTACAGTACAAAATCAAAATTATTATTGGCATTGCTATTAAATACAGACAGAGCACTTAATGCTTATCGAATTTTAAAACCCAAAACAAACAGCACATCATAGTACAAAATACGAATCGTTGCTCTTACCTTAACACTTAACCAACGAATGGATGACTAACATTGAAAGTAGCACTAAAGACAGGCAATGAATTGAATTAAGTTTATATAGCAAGCAGTGCACAGACACGTCGATTTAGACAAAAATACAACCAAGATATGACTACAATATGACTCATGTTACTCTAACTACAGCCTACAAACTAAACCGCACAATCAGCTGGGACAGATTTTTATTTTTTTGTGCTTTTGACGTGTACAATGACTGAATAAGACTGGGAGTGATTCCCGGCGTTTTGCCGCCCGGACATTTCCCACCCGTCATTTTCATGGTGGCTACTTCCCACCCGGACAGTTCCCTTCCGGACATTTCCCACCCAAAGCGGACACTTCCCACCCTCGAACAGACTACCAGAATTCTCTACTTTGTGAATGATCCTTTAATTTCCTATGTCAAGACCGTACTAATTTCCCCATGTCAAGACCGTACTAATTTCCCCATGTCAAGACCGTACTAAATTCCCCATGTCAAGACCGTACTAAATTCCCCATGTCAAGACCGTACTAAATTCCCCATGTCAAGACCGTACTAATTTCCCCATGTCAAGACCGTAGTAAATTCCGCATGTCAAGACCGTACTAATTTCCCCATGTCAAGACCGTACTAAATTCCCCATGTCAAGACCGTACTAATTTCCCCATGTCAAGACCGTACTAAATTCCCCATGTCAAGACCGTACTAAATTCCCCATGTCAAGACCGTAGTAAATTCCCCATGTCAAGACCGTAGTAAATTCCCCATGTCAAGACCGTACTAAATTCCCCATGTCAAGACCGTACTAAATTCCCCATGTCAAGACCGTAGTAAATTCCCCATGTCAAGACCGTAGTAAATTCCCCATGTCAAGACCGTGCTAATTTCCCCATGTCAAGACCGTACTAAATTCCCCATGTCAAGACCGTACTAAATTCCCCATGTCAAGACCGTACTAATTTCCCCATGTCAAGACCGTAGTAAATTCCCCATGTCAAGACCGTACTAATTTCCCCATGTCAAGACCGTACTAAATTCCCCATGTCAAGACCGTACTAAATTCCCCATGTCAAGACCGTACTAAATTCCCCATGTCAAGACCGTACTAATTTCCCCATGTCAAGACCGTACTAATTTCCCTATGTCAACCTAACCTAACCTAACCTAACCTAACCTAACCTAACTTAACCTAACCTAACCTAACCTAACTTCACCTAACCTAAGCTAACCTAACTTAACCTAACCTAACCTAACCTATAGGACTTTTACAACGGTCTTAGGAATTTTAATACGGTCTTCACATAGGACGTTTAGTACAGGCATGGCATTGTAATTTCTAGGATAAGATAACAAGGGTCATTCATATATGCGTATTTTATTAGCTTAGGGTGGGAACTGTCCGGGTGGGAAATGTCCGGGTGCCAAAGTAGGGTGGGAACTGTCCGCTTTTTTGTGTGGGAAATGTCCGGGTGGGAAGTGTCCGCTTTGGACGGGAAGTGTCCGGGTGGCAAATGTCCAGGGCGGCAAAACGCCGGACACGACTGGGAGTACTAGGAACTGGGACTCAACTGTCAACGGCACTGTCAATGACTGTTTACCTCCAGTTTCCAGATCACAGATAATTACAAAATGTATTATGGCGTGTGTATGTAATGTATGTATATTGATATGTTATCTTATGATTCTGAGGGTGACTAGCCAAAATTACATTAGCTTTCAGCAAATGGAGTTAAGTCAACCAGACCAGAGCGCAGAGATTTCATTAGAATGTTAGATTGACTATATATTCAATCATAATCATTAATATCTCCTCTCTCGTTAAGTACAATAATGAATAATGTTGACTTAAGACGTAATTGTACGCATTGTAATTAAACGTATTCAAATGTGAAATGGCGCTATCAGCTATACGAAATTAAATACTTACAAAAAATATGACGCAAAATACAAACAGACAACAATGAACAAAGAAAGTTATGTATTGATGCTTGATTTAAAATTTAGTCTGATGCTTGATTGGCTTGAATTGAACAAGGACTGTCAATTTCTTGTTCTGAACAAGAACATGTAATCAGAATGTCTTCCTCAATTATTTATCTCATTAAACTAGCTATAAATTACCCAACAGGCCCTAGAGAACTAGGAATTTTGAATTTAAAGTTAATTAAATGCTTAAAAAACGGCTTAAAGTCCTTAAGGACTGGGGAATGTGTAGTGAGATGTGTGTCTGGATGTGGATTGTGGAGATGAATCCGAAAACGCCCTACAGGGATGCTTTGGGGAGAAGAGAAAGGGAGCCAGGAACGGAAAAGGACTTCTCTCTCTCCTGCTGCAGTCAAAATCAATAAAAAATTTATGGAGAAAGCCGGCAAGGTTCGTCGCTTCCAGAGCCCCGACACAAACACTCCGCAACACTGCTACATCCTACTGCTGCACTTTTACTTTGCTACAGACTACACGCTGCTACTTACATTCTACATTCGACAGCTGCAAAGTTGGAATGCAGGCGTGGTAGGACCAGGAACAAAAGGCCTATTTTTTAACTCTATTTTTAAAATTAATTTGACCTCATGGATTAGTTAAAATGGATGAATGCAATGGAGAAAGTGACAACAGTAAAAAGGGAATTACCGTAAGAACTGAAATAGGTCCCCCCCTCTCTCAACTTACCCCAGAAAATCCCCAACTACAACTCAACTGTGTCGGCTGAATAGCTTGTAGAAATGTCTGAAAATGGTCCTATAACTCCTTTACATAATGGATTAATCTATTTTTGGAATTAAACCGAGGAGGACTTGAGTAGTTGAGTTAAATTAAGGGTCCAAAATTTGGGATTTTTTAACTGTTTTCGAGGTTGAATTAAATTTTACGGTATTGCCGCGCTTTAATTTTTGAATTTCGACTTTCGTTGATTATTTATGGGGGGCAGTTTGCGATATTTGTGAATTTAAACTGACCTGCAAATATGCAGGTATACAAAAATTGTTTGTAATTAATTGAGGCAGGACAAATTATGATAGGATAAGAGGGAACGCCAACGTCAACTACTTCTGATAAGGTTAGGTATTTTAAAGCTTTGCAGGGGCCTTAGTTCTGAGATTTAATATTAACTTCCGTTGAAGGATTACGTTGAACATGCTAAATATTTTCATTAGGATTTTAGGATGCCGAGAAAAACGTTTATCCTTTATAGTCTAAAAACTTATCATTGGAAAGCGACTAATCAACTCCACGACACGATCGCAATGTTAGCCACCAAAAACCCTTGAAAAATACCATAAATCCTCTTAGTCCCTTAGTCCCTTTTACTCCAAAAGGGTCTATAAGGTTCTACAATTCTAAATTCCGCAAGAAATCGGCATGTCAGCATGCCAAAAATCTCTAGTCTGCGCACTCCGGAGAAAGTGATTTGGGCGCGAAGTGTCGGGGGAAAAAGTGGTAACCGAACCTCCCATGCACCATGCTCATGAATTGATTATCTTTAGCCCTATAATAGCAAACAATCGTGGAACGACTCAGGCTTTCTCTCTCTGCCTTTCGTGCCAATTCATGTGCTTTTGCTTTTAGTTCCGTTACTTTCTAGGCTCTAGGTACATGTTATTTCCTTTCCCCATGCACCACCACCACCATCATCATCACCCGGCCTTCCAAACTGCATGAAGAAATCAGAGGCGAGTGTGTAGTGGACGGAGAAATCTCTGCATTATGTTTCTTCTCGACTCGAGACCAACTCCTCGATTTCCACCACCACCACCACCGAACCAAACTACACTCCGTCCGTCCCCGTCCCCTCTCACTTTCACAATCAACTTTTCTTAGTCTGTAAAAGAATTCCAAATTCGCCGAAATTATATTAGCTCTCCGACAAGACGACTACACTCTGCATTCTCGGTCCAAGAGACAGTCCTATCAACAATTCTAGCCGAGAATCTGTGTGGAGCCCTAAAAACCTCCTTTCCCTGCCTCTCTCCTCTTTAGTACTCCACCATTCTTCTGCAGATCGGGAACGAAGGAAACTTTCCTCTGGTGAAAGTCCGGATTCAATGGACTTGGAACACGCCTTCCGAGGCCCTTCTTTCCTCAAGATGACCTTTCCAAATTCCAGCGTTGTAAACTAAGCGATTACGGATTTTGTCGCAGTGACAAGCGAAGAAAAAAAATTCCCGGAAGTGAAAGTAGGAGAAAGGTCGTCAGAAATAGATTCTGCGGAGATTTGCGGAGGTGGCACTTGACTGCTGGAAAGTTTTTAAGTTTCGAACTTTGAAGTTCAAAGATTTGAAGTTGAATTGTGTCGGGTGTTTATTGGGAGTGTGTAGGAAGTAGGAAGCAAGTGCAGTTTGCTTCCGTGTTTCCTTGTCGGCTTTTATAGTCTCGAGGAAGTCTGGCTCTGCTGCATTTCTCCAGATCCTCTGCTTGTATACACACAAGGTCTGGAATATCTGAAAATAGGTACTACTGCCGTTAGAGTATATAAAATTTATAGGGAGAGAGGATAACATTGGCATTGCGGTAAGAAATCCACCACCATTCCCGTCTGAAGTCGGAGAGAGTGTGAAGGTGAATTTCTAGAGAGGGAATGTTCACAGAGAGAAAGGAATCTGGAAAGTTTTGAGAGAGAGAAGTGTGGATCTGCAGTTCTGTATCTACTGCAGCAATTTAATTTTGCATGCCCTATGCCTATAATACATAATATAAGATCACATTACAGATTCTGGATCCACAGCATCAGCACTACAAACTAGGCACGGTGCCTAAGGGACTTTCTCTTCGGAATCTGGACGCTCTACCTGTAAGAAAAATGCGTTTCTTCTGTATTTTGTAACTTTATTTAGCATCTTAAAGGAGTATATGTAAATCGCAAATGTGGAGTGGCAAATGGAAATTAGAATAGATTATTTGATAAGGTCAAAGGTTTAGAAATGAGAATAGGTTTTTACATTACAGTCTTCTGTTTTGCTGAAATAAGTCCCCCGACCTCCACCAAGTTGTTTCGGGGAGCGTGGCCCTTTCCAATGCAATTCTAGACAGAAGACTGACCTTAAATACGCTTTGAACTTTACGGAGTTTTCTGGCTAGTTAGAATGGTGACCTTTTTCCGCTTGAAAGTTGCTTTCGCCGAAATTCCGAGTGACATTTAACGAGAGGAGAAAGAAGATACGACTGTGTGACTGTGATAATCACTGTCGTATATTTCGTCTCTCATTCATTTGCATTGTGCATCAATTGAGTGATTTGACTCTCAACTTTCTTTCTTTCCACAATCCACAATGGAGTACATTGAGATCTGAAGCTTTATTGAAATAATTTAGCATTCTGTATTTACATACAATTGACGTTGAAAGTACACAATAGGAAACAAAAGATCAGAGGAAAGCGAAAGACCACCCACACCCACACGGAGACAAAATGTGAAATGCAAAGTTTGAGTTAGCAAGACGACACCTCTACACATATAGCTCCTCAAACTTGGAGTTGCGTATTTTTTGAACCGTTCCTAATAGCTGAGTAGAAATGTAGAGACAGATTCAGACATATTTTTAGCTTGGCTGTACGAATTTTTTTTATTGTGCATTGGAATATTTGGACCCAATTTTCGTTGCGATTTCCATTTCATGTCAACTTTGGCTTTGTTTGTGACGGAGCGGAATCTAACCCCTGAACCGATTTCAGATTTTCGACCTATTTGCCATAAATCCATCGCCACCGGACTCAACCCAATTCTAATCTAAGCCCCTTGGTCCTTGCTTAGACCATACCTTGTCGAGGCCTTGATGTTGAGGGTAAGCTTATATCGTAAGCAGTCAAGTACAAATTTTGAAGTAATAGCATGGTGAGGCCCAAATTTTTAAATATTTCAATCGATTTCAAAATTGCAATATCAATTGCAATTGCGTGTAAAATTCGAATGGAAAACTAAGGTTCAATTTCTTTTGCCGTTCTGGGGATTGGTGTTGTAGAATTTCGATTGCCATGCAATATGAACTGATTCTTTATAATTTTGTATCTCTATATAAAAAAGTTCCACTTCTCCGATATATGTAGATTCATATCATATCACTGCCATTTTTAATTTATCTCGTCTTCTCGTCGTCCTTCTTCTTACACCTTTTGCCTTTGACCCTAGGCCATAGGTTTAAAGTTAGTTTACATTTTAAAGATTTACAAGGTGGGACTGCACTGCTGGTTGTTGATTTTCTGGCGTGGTGGCAAACTTACATTTACGGCGGAACCTGGAATCGGAAATCGGAATCTATTACATATTAAACGGAAAATGTTTCAAAATAAATCAAAATGGAAATTGGGAGGAGATTTTCGATTGGGTAACACAATTTCATGGGGTCACATCGGAGTATCATATAGGAGTGATCTCTGTGCTGTTTGTAGCGTTTAAAAAAGTCAGACTCCGAAGTCCGAATTCTCCGAATCGGTAGGTAGTACGATAGAAGGGAAGGTGAGGTAGGATTAGGATACGATACGAACATAAAATGGAATAATTTGATACATTCAAGATCCAAGCTTAAAATTTAATAAACCGATGTAACGGGTGTAACCAAGTGTTGAAAATATAACGATAAACAAACTAAATCTCAATTTCCACAAAAAGCCCGGGTTTCGCACCCTGGTGTCAGTCGGAGTGGTCCCGTATTTATCAAAGATGTTCTATTACTCATGGGAATCGTTTAAACCCCATATCTCAATTTCCCCGAAAATCCGGGTACTGCACCCTGGTGTCAGTGGGAGTGGTCCCGTATTCGTCAAAGATGTTCTATTACTCATGGGAATCGTTTAAACCCCATATCTCAATTTCCCCGAAAATCCGGGTACTGCACCCTGGTGTCAGTGGGAGTGGTCCCGTATTCGTCAAAGATGTTCTATTACTCATGGGAATCGTTTAAACCCCATATCTCAATTTCCCCGAAAAGCCGGGTACTGCACCCTGGTGTCAGTGGGAGTGGTCCCGTATTCGTCGAAGATGTTCTATTAATCATAGGGATCGTTTCAACCCCAAATCTCAATTTCCCCAAAAATCCCAGGTTTCGCACTCTGAAATGTAAGTTCAGGGTATTATCATGTATAGATGATAGACATAGAGTGTAATGTAAACTACCTAAGCGTCAGTTTTAAAATGAGTAAGAGCTCTATCCTGGCGTTGGACTCCTACATATCACTATTCTGTTTGATTTAATGGTTTGTTTTGGGGTTTAATTGATGGGGGGCAGGGGGTGTGACCGATTTGACCCAAGTTCGAACTTAGCCTCACTCTTGAGCCAAGGAACAAGTGTACAAAATTTGGTGACCGTACGTCCAGCCGTTCTCCAGTTATCGCTCGGACAGACGGACAGACGGACGGACAGACGGACGGACGGACGGACGGACAGACGGACAGACGGACTGGTCATTCGCATAAAGTGTTTTCAACACTTAATAATGACAAATCATGGACTGGATTGTTTGTGTATTTCATTGCAGAAAAGAAAACTCCTATCAGAATTCTTCAAAGTTTCCTCTTTCAAGCAATAAACGTCTGGAAGTGCCTCATTTTGTGCAGCTCGTCCTGTCATCTGAAAGCCATTTGAGGATAATTAGGATACTGTCTACAAAATCAAGAATCTTTACTGACACTATATAATTACCGGCCTTTTGAGATAAATTATCCAAGCAAACTGCGGAAATCTATATCGAAACTCGTAAGCCTTATTAATCCATATTATAAAATTGCATTTAACTTCAGGCTTCTAGCAAATATTACATCAATTCAATATTGTGGATATGTCACACAAGATAGACTCAGGTTTTAGTATTAGACGAATGTACTAATTCTTGAAATCATTTTTAGCTATCAAATGTCACACAACAAATTAGCCAATTTAAGTCATCTTTCTAAGCTTCATCAAAGTAGTTGGCAAATTATAGTTCGTTCAAGGTTCAATATTCCATAGTTAATCAATGATCGCCAATTTTTGTGTAGAATACATGTAACGTAACTATTCAGAATCGGATATGTCTGATTTACAAATGAAGCCAAATGTTAGGAAATTCCAATGCCTTCTCACATTTTCAGATTAGAAATGCCAAATATTTTTCTGCTCATTAAAAATGCAAAAACAGCCAAATTAGGAAAAAAAACTAGGAGCATGTTCTAAAACTTTTTTTTTATAAACTTCCATACCAAACAAATCTTATTCGAACTTCCATACATGTACATACAGAGAGCACACGGTAGTTCTACAAATTGAGGATATTTTTTAGCAGAATAGCTGGTGGCGTTATGCTCTTTGGTTTTAATAACGCTGAAATTGATATAGATAGTGACAGGAGGACAGGTTGACAGGTGAGATTTAATTTACGACCTGATGTCAACCGATATGCACTATATGTACCTACAAGATACGCTCTTCTGTATATTTTAATAATTTAGAATTCTAAAATATCCTCACCTGTTCTTCGGTAAAAATCCTCAGTTGCTTTAGCTTTGCTACACTTTTGCATGCATTATATCTGTGTTTGTAAAATATTAATAAATAATATTACAGTAATCCTATCCACTACCAAATTACCATTACCAAATACTACCAACCCCAATTACCGGCTAACAGAACTAATGTTGAATTGCTGAGAATGTGAAATAATAACCAAATGTGTCGGTAGTATATAAAGCAATGTCTCTGATCTCTTGGAATGATTGACATCCTCGAATGTATTCCTCTCATTCCTAATTACTAATTAGGTTAGGCCTGTCTCGTCCGATGTTGGATTGGAAATTGGATGTAGATCGGATTTTTTTCAAGTTCTAACTACTACTCTTCAAATTAACCAGATTTCATGTAACGGGATTGATTGATGAATTGTCGAGTTTGTAAGCTTGAAGCCCATGTACTTGTACAGAGGGAACTAAATATTTAGATTTGAAATACTTGACATGTCATCCTCATTAATACGTATAATATTCCACCCTTAATTACTTCACCACTGTGGGATTGACGGTGTTACTAATTTGCTGAGTATTAGTTGGTTAAATGTCGTGTTAAGTGCCTGATTAATTATAGAACTGTCATCGTAAATTAATACTAGCTCTGTCAGACTCCCCAGTTTTTGTACGTATAAAATTAACACTTTCTAACTGAATATTTATGCTGTGTACTAATGTTGTGAAAAATTTGGTCTTGTTGGATCCGTAATTAAGGGCATGATTCGCCCGTAGGAATTTCCAAAACTAAATAAATGTTATTTTATATAGATTGTAGATTAGTTGCTGATTTTGATGTATTTTATGATAACTTTTACAATATATATTTACTAACAATAATATAACAACATTTGTAAACATCATCCATGATCCATTTAAATCCTATATAATATATTTGTATTCGTAACTTTGGCTTCAGCCTACTATTAACACGGTTGCAAAAATGTACCAAACGAATCCTCATCAATCACCCTCAATTTCGCAAAAAAAATAACAAATAATCAAGTAACCTCTATAACAGAATAACAAACTCCAAATCGGGAAAAGGCCAGAGATCATTATCACACTTCTGAGTATTTCCAACAATGAATATTTCTAACCGTAAAGTTTCAAAACTGCAGAGTAAAGTCTCATCAGTTAGCTCGGGGCATATTGATTTATAAATTGTAAAAAATTACGGATATTTTCATTTTTCATCCTTCCATCTCCTACGAGTAATAATTTAGGAATTAGGGCAGATACATATTATTTAGCCAGTCTTTATAAAAAATAAATAAATATTTCCAATATTTATTATAGAATAGAGAAGCAAAAAAGGAGCTATGAATATAATAATATTATATTTGCCCTGCAACAAAACGAATCAGACAGGTTTCTACACTTTGTTGTTGTATCTCGAATTTTGTATTTAAATTTATACATTTTTTATCGACATGTAAATAAGATATAATATGAATGGCTATCAGGTACAAAGAGACTTCATTTCTTTTATATTGAGTCTAACTTTGTTTGCTACAGCAGATTTGAAAGAAAGTAAGGCAAAGGGAAATGGTAAAAAGACGTAGAAAAAAGTAGGTTGAGTTGGCTCTCAGAGATCATCTTTAATAGTACTCATCTCTCCCTGTATTATTAGCATTTATTTGGCAAGTGGTCATTCAAACTTCAAGTTTTGAGCAAATCGTAAAAAAAGTTACAGTTCAAGGCACGGAATGAAATGATCCGATATATCCCACCAGCTCAGCCAAAATACGAATTTAAGGCTGCATTTTTTTAGAATAAAATGACGTTGTCACTCATTTACAATATATAACAGGTTTTAATATTAGATATGTTTGGTTTGGCTCATCTCCTCGACTTTTTAGTTCAATCTTCAATCTGTTTCTAAACATACAGTGAGAAATGTGTAAAGGCGAGAAAAGTATTTATATATTACGTATGTATGAATATTAATACAGAAGCTGGAGAGGGTAAAGAGTTAAGCTAACTAAAGCCGACGAGGCATGAGACCAAAAAGGAGACATGAGAAGTGTACTGTTTCATTTCACAGACCTATCAAGAATATTATTATGAAAGGAGTATGGTGGATCGGACTTAGATTTTGCCCTGACTCAGCCAGTTTCCAGTTCTTTCAAATATGAAAATGAGATGCTTGAGATGCATATTATTACAGTTTTAATGCAGTATGAAATCATATCCGAAATTGGGATTTAGGAAAGCAAGTCTCTGTGTCTGCATAGATACTTGAAGCTTACAGTTTTTTAAGGCCTTTTATGATATGAACGTTCCCTGTTCCAGTAATAATACTTCGGGATTCCTAAAGATCAACCTGCTAAAACCCGGATACCTTCTAAAATATGATTTAGGACTGGAATAAACCGTTGCAAACGCACGTAAGAAAGAGGTGAAACCGCTACGAAACATTTACATAAAAATAATCTTCCTGTATATGATGTTGTACAAGTACACGCTGTACATGTTGTACAAGTACACGCTGTACGTGTTGTACAAGTACACGCTGTACATGTTGTACAAGTACACGCTGTACATGTTGTACAAGTACACGCTGTACGTGTTGTACAAGTACACGCTGTACATGTTGTACAAGTACACGCTGTACATGTTGTACAAGTACACGCTGTACGTGTTGTACAAGTACACGCTGTACGTGTTGTACAAGTACACGCTGTACATGTTGTACAAGTACACGCTGTACATGTTGTACAAGTACACGCTGTACGTGTTGTACAAGTACACGCTGTACATGTTGTACAAGTACACGCTGTACGTGTTGTACAAGTACACGCTGTACATGTTGTACAAGTACACGCTGTACGTGTTGTACAAGTACACGCTGTACATGTTGTACAAGTACACGCTGTACGTGTTGTACAAGTACACGCTGTACATGTTGTACAAGTACACGCTGTACGTGTTGTACAAGTACACGCTGTACATGTTGTACAAGTACACGCTGTACGTGTTGTACAAGTACACGCTGTACATGTTGTACAAGTACACGCTGTACGTGTTGTACAAGTACACGCTGTACATGTTGTACAAGTACACGCTGTACGTGTTGTACAAGTACACGCTGTACATGTTGTACAAGTACACGCTGTACGTGTTGTACAAGTACACGCTGTACATGTTGTACAAGTACACGCTGTACGTGTTGTACAAGTACACGCTGTACATGTTGTACAAGTACACGCTGTACGTGTTGTACAAGTACACGCTGTACATGTTGTACAAGTACACGCTGTACGTGTTGTACAAGTACACGCTGTACATGTTGTACAAGTACACGCTGTACGTGTTGTACAAGTACACGCTGTACATGTTGTACAAGTACACGCTGTACGTGTTGTACAAGTACACGCTGTACATGTTGTACAAGTACACGCTGTACGTGTTGTACAAGTACACGCTGTACATGTTGTACAAGTACACGCTGTACGTGTTGTACAAGTACACGCTGTACATGTTGTACAAGTACACGCTGTACATGTTGTACAAGTACACGCTGTACATGTTGTACAAGTACACGCTGTACATGTTGTACAAGTACACGCTGTACATGTTGTACAAGTACACGCTGTACATGTTGTTCAAGTACACGCTGTACATGTTGTACAAGTACACGCTGTACATGTTGTACAAGTACACGCTGTACATGTTGTTCAAGTACACGCTGTACATGTTGTACAAGTACACGCTGTACATGTTGTACAAGTACACGCTGTACATGTTGTACAAGTACACGCTGTACATGTTGTACAAGTACACGCTGTACATGTTGTACAAGTACACGCTGTACATGTTGTACAAGTACACGCTGTACATGTTGTACAAGTACACGCTGTACATGTTGTACAAGTACACGCTGTACATGTTGTACAAGTACACGCTGTACATGTTGTACAAGTACACGCTGTACATGTTGTACAAGTACACGCTGTACATGTTGTACAAGTACACGCTGTACATGTTGTACAAGTACACGCTGTAAATGTTGTACAAGTACACGCTGTACATGTTGTACAAGTACACGCTGTAAATGTTGTACAAGTACACGCTGTAAATGTTGTACAAGTACACGCTGTACATGCTGTGTGTACATTGTGTACATTGCACAGTACGTGGCTACAATATAGCGTTGAAATCTCATTTTGCCCCAAAATGCCCCGTGGGGCGCGCCCCGGGGCGAGTTGGGGTGATCCCGTATGTGTTTACACATTGCGCAGTACGTGGCTACAATATAGCGTTGAAATCTCATTTGGGCCCAAAATACCCCGCGGGGCGCGCCCCGGGGCGAGTTGTGGTGATCCCGTATGTGTTTACACATTGCACTGTATGTAGTTACAAAATAGCGTTGGAATCTCATTTTGCCCCAAAATGCCCCGTGGGTCGCGCCCCGGGGCGAGTTGGGGTGATCCCATATGTGTTTACACATTGCACGGTATGTGGCTACAATATAGCGTTGAAATCTCATTTTGGCCCAAAACACCCCGCGGGGCGCGCCCCGGGGCTAGTGTTGGTGATCCCGTGTGTGTTTACACATTGCACGGTATGTGGCTACAATATAGCGTTAAAATCTCATTTTGCCCCAAAATACCCCGTGGGGCGCGCCCCGTGGCGAGTGGGGGTGATCCCGTGTGTGTTTACACATTGCACTGTATGTGGCTACAATATAGCGTTGAAATCTCATTTTGGCCCAAAATACCCCGCGGGGCGCGCCCCGGGGCGAGTGGGGGTGATCCCGTGTGTGTTTACACATTGCACGGTATGTGGTTACAATATAGCGTTGAAATCTCATGTTACCCCAAATTGCCCCGTGGGGCGCGCCCCGGGGCAAGTGGGGGTGATTCCGTGTGTGTTTACACATTGCACGGTATGTGGTTACAATATAGCGTTGAAATCTCATTTTGCCCCAAAATACCCCGTGGGGCGCGCCCCGTGGCGAGTTGGGGTGATCCCGTATGTGTTTACACATTGCACGGTATGTGGCTACACTATAGCGTTGAAATCTCATTTTGCCCCAAATTGTCCCGGGGCAAGTGGGGGTGATCCCGTGTGTGTTTACACATTGCACGGTATGTGGTTACAATATAGCGTTGAAATCTCATTTTGCCCCAAAATACCCCGTGGGGCGCGCCCCGTGGCGAGTGGGGGTGATCCCGTGTGTGTTTACACATTGCACTGTATGTGGCTACAATATAGCGTTGAAATCTCATTTTGGCCCAAAATACCCCGCGGGGCGCGCCCCGGGGCGAGTGGGGGTGATCCCGTGTGTGTTTACACATTGCACAGTACGTGGCTACAATATAGCGTTGAAATCTCATTTTGCCCCAAAATGCCCCGTGGGGCGCGCCCCGGGGCGAGTTGGGGTGATCCCGTATGTGTTTACACATTGCGCAGTACGTGGCTACAATATAGCGTTGAAATCTCATTTGGGCCCAAAATACCCCGCGGGGCGCGCCCCGGGGCGAGTTGTGGTGATCCCGTATGTGTTTACACATTGCACTGTATGTAGTTACAAAATAGCGTTGGAATCTCATTTTGCCCCAAAATGCCCCGTGGGTCGCGCCCCGGGGCGAGTTGGGGTGATCCCATATGTGTTTACACATTGCACGGTATGTGGCTACAATATAGCGTTGAAATCTCATTTTGGCCCAAAACACCCCGCGGGGCGCGCCCCGGGGCTAGTGTTGGTGATCCCGTGTGTGTTTACACATTGCACGGTATGTGGCTACAATATAGCGTTAAAATCTCATTTTGCCCCAAATTGCCCCGTGGGGCGCGCCCCGGGGCAAGTGGGGGTGATCCCGTGTGTGTTTACACATTGCACGGTATGTGGTTACAATATAGCGTTGAAATCTCATTTTGCCCCAAAATACCCCGTGGGGCGCGCCCCGTGGCGAGTGGGGGTGATCCCGTGTGTGTTTACACATTGCACTGTATGTGGCTACAATATAGCGTTGAAATCTCATTTTGGCCCAAAATACCCCGCGGGGCGCGCCCCGGGGCGAGTGGGGGTGATCCCGTGTGTGTTTACACATTGCACGGTATGTGGTTACAATATAGCGTTGAAATCTCATTTTGCCCCAAAATACCCCGTGGGGCGCGCCCCGTGGCGAGTTGGGGTGATCCCGTATGTGTTTACACATTGCACTGTATGTGGCTACAATATAGCGTTGAAATCTCATTTTGGCCCAAAATACCCCGCGGGGCGCGCCCCGGGGCGAGTGGGGGTGATCCCGTGTGTGTTTACACATTGCACGGTATGTGGCTACACTATAGCGTTGAAATCTCATTTTGCCCCAAATTGCCCCGTGGGGCGCGCCCCGGGGCAAGTGGGGGTGATCCCGTGTGTGTTTACACATTGCACGGTATGTGGCTACAATATAGCGTTGAAATCTCATTTTGCCTCAAATTGCCCCGTGGGGCGCGCCCCGGGGCAAGTGGGGGTGATCCCGTGTGTGTTTACACATTGCACGGTATGTGGCTACAATATAGCGTTGAAATCTCATTTTGCCCCAAAATACCCCGTGGGGCGCGCCCCGGGGCGAGTTGGGGTGATCCCGTATGTGTTTACACATTGCACTGTATGTGGCTACAATATAGCGTTGGAATCTCATTTTGCCCCAAAATGCCCCGTGGGGCGCGCCCCGGGGCGAGTTGGGGTGATCCCGTATGTGTTTACACATTGCACTGTATGTGGCTACAATATAGCGTTGAAATCTCATTTTGGCCCAAAATACCCCGCGGGGCGCGCCCCGGGGCGAGTGGGGGTGATCCCGTGTGTGTTTACACATTGCACGGTATGTGGCTACACTATAGCGTTGAAATCTCATTTTGCCCCAAATTGCCCCGTGGGGCGCGCCCCGGGGCAAGTGGGGGTGATCCCGTGTGTGTTTACACATTGCACGGTATGTGGCTACAATATAGCGTTGAAATCTCATTTTGTCTCAAATTGCCCCGTGGGGCGCGCCCCGGGGCAAGTGGGGGTGATCCCGTGTGTGTTTACACATTGCACGGTATGTGGCTACAATATAGCGTTGAAATCTCATTTTGCCCCAAAATACCCCGTGGGGCGCGCCCCGGGGCGAGTTGGGGTGATCCCGTATGTGTTTACACATTGCACTGTATGTGGCTACAATATAGCGTTGGAATCTCATTTTGCCCCAAAATGCCCCGGGGCGAGTTGGGGTGATCCCGTATGTGTGTGCACTGTTACATGTTTCATATAATAAATATGTAAGTGTGGCATGATGGTATTGTGTGTAGGGGCATGTAATACTATTCTAGTATGTGATGGTGGTGGTTTTTCAACATTGGGGTAGATGGGCAAACCCCAGGGGGTGTGGTCGTTTTCGCCCATCTTCGAACTCCCCCTGTCTTAGGACACGAGGAACATGTATTCGAAAAAAAAATTTTAAAAACTTCAACCGTTCGTGAGTTATCGTCGACGGAACAGACGGACGGACGGACGGACGGACGGACGGACGGACGGACGGACGGACAAAGTCTTTTTAATAAGAGGTTTCACCTCTTAATAATGGAAATTGAATGGTAAACGGAAGCGAGCTTGTTCTTGTAGTTTCTTCTTAGCCCAAAAATCCCATTATGTATACCTTGTTTTAGTGGAAATTCCTAATGGTTAGTCCCGGTTCTGCAATCGTAGTTACTACTTACTTATCCTTATACATGACTCTCTAGGACGTTATCCATGGAGTAGGATTGTAGGAATGGATGGAAATCCTAATGTTTGTTTTGGATAGTAAAAACTACCCGTCTTGCCCCGTTTCTTGGAGTAAACGGAAAAGGAGTGTTTTTTAGGCTTCTACTCTTTCTCTAGGAGAGGTTTAGTTTAGTCTGGCTGGTAGTGGTGCCTTTTTATTATTTTTTTTAACCATACGACCGAGACGACCATAACCAATAACACGGTCAGACTGCTTCAGATTTCTGGGATTTTGGGATTCTGTTTCTGGATAATATGCAAAAGGGCTTGGTGTTAGACTATGGTTTATGATGGTGGCTTATGGGTTCCAAAGTTAGATTTCTGAAGTTTAGATACCATTTCTCACGATGATGACGGTGGTGGAAAGTATAGGACTCGTTTTGTATACAAGGTTTAGCCGTGTATGTATTTCAGATTTCATCTATAAGATATTTTTCTCCTGGTTTTTTGGTTAAAAAAACAGGGAAGGGAAAATAAATACAAATGTCTCCCGGATAGGAATCACTCTCATGTATATAGAGCCAGAGGTAAATCTAAATAGAATGTATAATGTAGGCTATTTAGGTTTTATTTGGGCTTTAGAAGACGGAAGTGAATGCTGTGACTTGGAGTAATTTTTTCTCTCACCGTCATGCGATCGGTCGATGGGGTATAAATATTTCGATCCAGTATTAAATTAGGATAGGATTTTTCTATCAAAAATCCGCGTTTAAAAGTCGTGAAAAAAGCGAAACACCCTCCGGTTGATAAGAACCGGGTCGGGTTGTATTATTATACCGGTTGTGAAATGAAAATGAGCCTGTGCCTAAACTACTACCACAACTGTGATGATGAGTATGTGTGGTACATATGGAAATCTCGGTTTTTTCAGAGAGAACTCTCGGAGATTATTCCGAAATGAAGGGAAGCCAAATAAGATGTTCTTCTCGGATGGAATAAATGGAATATATATGGATGATGGAGAGGGGCAGATTTGTTATTGTGGGCCTGAGAGAAGAGATGAAGTTGCTGTGGTTCAAGAAGAAGAAGAGATGAAGCTGATGGAGTCTTCTTCAGAAGAGTCACCAAAACTTCACGAAACCAACATCATATTGGACCAAGATGATGAGGACGAGGATGATGATGATGATGAAGGAAGATATGAAGAAGTTTTCTTGGGGGCTCTGACTGAATCTGAAGAGGTATAAAGTATCTGCCAACTCAGGAACTTTAAAGCTATTAGAAATCCGAACAATATAGTACAATATATAATAAGCCTCTACGACATCTTCGAGGAACGCTATACTTTTAAATGAATGTATTAAAAAGTTTTAGGTTAGTAAGTGTTATTGGAATTATTGGGGAAGAGCTCGTCTCTGGAAGTTCCCCGATGGACCTGAAATAAGAAGCAGGACCGATGGTGCTAGATGCTAAGAAAAAGTCATGTTAGTTAGTTAGTCTTAGTAGATGTAATATATAGGAAATAATCTAAGACCCCTCGACGTCTTAACATTTGAAGACGGGCCTGGTTCTCCTTTCCTTCTCTGTGGCTCCTTCATGATAATGTCTTGGAAATGGTTTGGATGGGATGGATCGGGTTGAAATGGTAGTGGAATATGTAGGATGTTTAGTCAAGTAGTACATGGACGGACTGATCTGGTATATGGGTGTAATATAATATATGTATTTTATAAGATGAAGAACAAGATTGTTGGCAACTGTGGCTCTTCTGATCATGAATCTGTTCTTGTATGTGTATTTCAGATGCGGAGGATAGTCAGTTTGCTAGATCTCTCGCTCTAAGAAGGGTGAGTTTGTATTCCTGAACGATTGGAGTAGCCTTTGACTTCTTTGCCGAGAAATCGTCTTGTCGTTCTAGAGATCTTGGTTGGAGAGTTGGTCGTCGTCTTCTTCTATCTTTGATCTTCTCTGGTTCCTGTGTTCCTTCCTCAAGTGCCTTAAAAATACTAGCAGAGAAGAGATTACATAATCGTATGTGCCAAAAAAATGAAAATGAGTGACGGACTGGGTCTCAATGGTCTCTCGTCAGTAACACTTGTCACCAGTCCATCGGCGGCGGCGACAGCAATGAATAGTATCAACAGTGCCAGTGGTGCCCTTAACAATCTCTCCCCGACCCAGATAACCACCGTTGTCAATAATCATGTGAATAATTCACCCAGTCCGAATCATGGCATGAATTCGGGGAATAATAATCACACGAACACTCAGAACCTGGCCGACTACCTCGCCCAGCTAATAAAAGACAAGAAACAGCTCGCTATCTTCCCAAATCTATTTCTCCACGTGGACAGAGTCCTTGATGAAGGTATGTTGTTTTCTCTCAAAAAAATCCGAACCTTCCGTTATATACAACATAGGGAAAGCGAGGAATGCGATTAATTATTAATTTATGGAGTCCGTCTTTTAGAGACTGAAGTTGAGTCCGAAATCTTCTTAACATTTCATGACAAGTTCGGCTTTTGTTCCATTACAAAAGTGATTCCTCTCTGCTTTTAAAGTAACAAGTCATAAAATCAACTCACGAACGACTCCTGGCTTTCTTGTGCAGAATTTTGACACTTGCCATCTCACTTGTGCGTGATACTGTGGTGGTCAGGGGAGGGATCAGAAGGGCAACTTGTCCCGTTAGTAGCAGAAAAGTTAGGAGTTCTTTTGACTAGCTTAATCCTTAGATCCCAAAGGAATCTATAAGAATCTAAAAAACCCACCCGGTTACAGATTTCAATCACCCTTGATTTTCTAAAGAATGCGCATCATGTTCAATAACAAGGCCTGAACACAAAGGGTATTTTATATAGAGAGATGGAATGGGGAAGATGTAGTCAACAAGTGTAAAAACAAATAGCAGAGATAGTGAATCTCGATCCGTTGAGTAGCCAAGGGAGAAATTACTTATCCTCATATGGGACGAACCTCTATCCTTACCTTTTACACGTTTTTATTAACCTGTGGTCATGTTCCTCCTAAGATTTATGAGGAGAAAGGTCCCACAGAATAGGAGCTACTTCTAGAGTTGATTACATGGAAAAGATGGGTTTCGAGATTATGTTATTATTTTGCTATTATTATTGTATAAAACATAATCAAATATTTAATAGTTAATAGAAATGAGGAACTCTCTGGGCAGGCAGAGGGGGGACGAGGACGGCAAAAAGTTAAATGGTTTAATGAGAATGCGTTGGCATGCAAGGCAATGAAATATGAATGATGATGGATGATGATACTATATGGAGGATTAAGGATATGGAATTATGGATTATGGAAGACTGTGTTGGATGTTGGATCATAGATCATGTATTTTATTTCATCATCTATAGACGATGGCTCTGAATCTTTCTAAATCTCAATATGCAGATTTACATTACAGTGTCCAGAATCAGAAAGATATAGATCCCATCCATACATGCATAGTTTGCACAGTGGGGTCAAACTGGCGATGTATTAAAATCGTTATGGTTATCCTATGGGATTTAACCGCTGAACCAACAATCACTGACGACGTAATTTGACCACACTTATGACTTGTAACTTGCCTTGACGAGAAGAATTTTATCTTAAAAATGTGATGTTGCAGGCGAGACGGATAATTTATTTCCCATTTGCCACTGGATATTATTACACGAGAGTATTAGAGATATTGGATCTCCTAGTGCCTGGCCTGCCTTATAATCTGTGTCATGAAGCCACAACTCATTCTTTGAGGATTCATTATCACATTCGATTAGATGGGTTTCATATTTTATTCATCGTTCCTCCTTGTCGAATATAACAACCTGCCGTTTCCTAGTACTGCCATTTACAATGTACGATGGGATAGGAACATTACAGGCTACGAACGGTTCATTTCACATACCTTAACGCCTCAACCATGAGCTAAAGTTAGATAAGTTCCTTACTTTGTTAGGCGTCATTACAAAGTAAATTTGGAACATGGTACGAACTACGACTACGACCGGCATTAAAGGGTTGAGAGTTTGAGAGATCTTTCGGACATTGTTATTCAATGTTAATAATAAATTAAATAGGCATATCGTCATCCCCATCAGGATCAGATCTAACTCCAGCCTCCCTATCTATAACGTCCGACATTGTTATTTTAATAAAGCGATCTGATGTGGATGTCCTATTACATTTATAATATAAACGGCTGAGTTGTGTGGCTCTATCCCTCTATGGAAGTTGGTGGATGGGTCTTGGAACCCAAGATGGAAGTGTGAATGCAATTCAACATGAATTTCTAATAATGAATTTAATGAGATGCTTTTTCTTTCTCAAATCTCAATGTGGTTACGTTCATTTGCTTCTTTTTCTTGGTCTTCATCTTGTGGTCCTCAACTTCATCTCTCTTGAATCCAGAGTTTATCAAGTCAGCTTTAAACGAAACATTCCTTTCTTCAAGTTTTTTTTTTCTACTCTGGGCATTTCAATTTCGTAAGGCCGAGCTGCGTGTGTGTCTACTCTAGAGAGGTCTAGTTAGTTAGTAGTAAAATGTATTAATGCATAATAATATGTAAAGGTGAGGTTTTTTTTAGTATTATTATTATACGGTGGTTATACTTCATATTCGACAGATTTCATGCTGTATTTAAGTATACGGGAAAGGTGAGTCAGAGGTGGGAATTGAACAGGAGACGACCCTTTTATTCTTTTGGAGGTTCAAGTTCATGGAACGGTGGTGGTTGTAGATTGTTTGTGTATCCTTGACTAGTACTTGCACAGGTGTATTCCGTAAGGATTAGCTTTTTTTGTTAAGAGATGAAAGGATGAAAGGGATCCTTAAGTACGATTTATGTATAGAGGAGGTAGCAAGTGCAGGCATGACCATTTTTTACTCGATCTTTACCGATGTATGTGGTATATATGTACGACATGATTCAGGTATTTCGATTCAATCCATGATTCCATCATTCCATATCAGAGGCAGTGTGGGTTGTTTTTCTCTGCAGATTTCGAATCATTCAGAATTTCGAGGAATTTCTAAGGAGATGTGCCTCTAAACTGCGTCTTTAGAGGATCCGCATGGATTCTGAGAGATGAGCCCAATCGTTTGCTAAAAGTGTCAGAACTGAAGCATGAAAGTATTTATTTTGCAAATGTCCTGACTCTTGATCTGACTGTTTTTTGGCTTGTTTTGGTTGTATACGGTGATAGATCGTCGTTATTACTCGCTCCGGTCCTCCCACTTGCCTTTGGATTTTTTGAATGTTTGCAAATCATTTTCATATAGAAATTATGACGATCTCTCCTCTTTTGTACAGTAGATTGAGTGGGCTGAACGCGTCTCTTCACATTTGTTTCCAAAAAGAAGAAGACAATGGTCTAGTGGTAGTGGTAGTAGTTGAGGATGATAAATGTGTGATTTATTAGTTCCAGTTGTTTCATTGTTTTCCTTTCCCATGTGTGAATTGTTATGCGATATCTGTCACTAGAAAGGGCCTGTTCTTGATACTAATACTCCTCTTGTCAACTCCCGAAACGTTTGCGTTATGGTTATGGTCTTATACTTCCATCCTTGCAAAATGAAAGTACAATGGAAAAGAGCTTTTTAGTGTTATTTGGTTTGCTTTTAGTTTTGTGCGAATCCCAAGAGGATTTACTGTATAATATATTATTCCTCGGATGTGTAGGACGTAGAAATTAGAAACAATTACAAACATTTGGCAAGGGTTGCCAAATCCCTGTAGTAATTTAGACATTAAAAATGCAAAGGGAATTAATGGTTCCTGTCATTTACTCTGAAATAATTGATAGAGCAATAAGGGATTTCGCAAATTATATTTACAGTTAATTTGGCCAAGATCAAACAGTCACTTAGAATAATAGTAATTTAATAATGAGGCGGACTTCATTCATCACTTTTTATGTCCTGTTTTGCATACCGTATTCATTAGTGCATTAGAAACGGTAGCACGTTGAGTCGATCTCTGTGTTCCTGTACAAAAAAAATCAGTAAATATAAAAAAGTCTGAGCTCTGAGGAGAATAGAAAGAGCTTGGAATCTTAAAGGGAGATAAGAGAAGAAGAACACATCTGTCGTCCATCGTCCTTGGAAAAAATTTGCAGTAATTTCTCTTGAAAAATATCTTATATACTGCACTTACAGATATATAGAGGAAATTATCAAAATCCTACAAAAGTAAAACTAGCGTTTAAGACGGATGCAGTGGAATTAAGATATGTCTCTGATTTTTTTTATCATTTTAACTAAAACTTCATCTCGCATACTTTTAAAGTTAAGACGTTTTTATTTAGATACATCTTAAGATTATCTTTCTCTCTTTCGGTAGTAAATAGTTAGTAAGTAGTAAGTTAAGTGAGGAATGATCTTAAAAAAATTTGCATCATGCATTCTCGTGACATTACGAGTATATAGAGGTATAAAAAAACATTTTACTGTTGTCTTCTTCGTCTAGTATTTTCATTGCAATTTTTACTTATATAGAAGTAGGTACATCTCTAAAATATAGGTTCGAAAAGCAGGTTATCGTTATGTATTTAGTTACCCTCTCTGAGAGAGATGATGATGAGGTTTTGTAGACTTGTAGGATTGCAAACTTGTAACTTGCTAAAAAGCACCGTTAGGAAAAGGATTTCATTTCTTGGCCAAAGCAAAGGCCCTATTCATCTGTGGCTCAACTTGTGTATATTATGTATATTATTCATGTTCTCATGATTATAACGTTATAATACACGAAGGAAGTGATCTTCAACTTTAGAGCTGTGTCCTATAACTAGTGGCTAACGAGTAGTTGCTATACGATAGTAAGTTTAAGACTTGAGAAGATGATGATGATGAAAAAAGAATATTAGTAAAAATGACGAGGTAGGTATGGTATGTTATATTTTGTTTTGCTTTACGGAGAAGAATAAAAGATACCTGCTGCTGCATATAATATTTGTACTAGAAACTGCATAGGGGATCATAATATAATTTAATATCATCGTCCAAGGCAAGAAGTCCCAGTTCCGTCATTTTTTTATCGTCTTGCAAAAGCTAGTTTACTATTTATTTTATTGCTTTTGATGATTTCCCATCCGTGGACTTTAGTAGGAAATAAAAAGTGCCCCTTTTTAGCATTTTTGGGATGTATTGTGAATGTGAAAGACTGTCATTATTCTTGTCCACAAATGTCAATGTACTTGTAAGTAACGGATGATGAATGAATGTGAATCGGATCTAATTTATAGCTGTACTAAATTCTCCTATTGTGGATATATTGATTTTGTGAGGTCATTACAAATCAATAAAGCAAGGGTTGACTTACATTTGGTATTTTGATTTGATTTTTTTTATTATTGTTAGAAGGATTTGAATATTTTCAAATGACAAATTGAGAATTAGCTTTAGAACGGTAATAAATTTAGAAATATCGAAGAGGATGATTGAAATGGCTATTATGGATATGGAAAGCATTAATCCCGAAGTGAAAAAAGCTAACCGAGACAAAACTCAGGTCGTAAACCAAGCCATTCGTATACCATAATCTGGTTATCTGGCACACGCAAGAGGCAATTTAATAGTACATAATAATAATAGCATTCATTGGCATTCAATAATATATCTATATATGAAATGAATTATATGATTCCCGATTCAAGAACATCCAATACATTTCCGTTTATCACGCATATATGGAAATATGGAATGGAGGTTCTCGATTCTCGAGTCATTAATGATTAATCTGCAGTCGAGGGACTTGGATTTCTATATGCCATTAAGGGTATATTTAAGTTAAGCGGTTTTGGCCGATGGAATTAGACTTTTGATTTGATATTTAATCGAGAAAGATTTCTAAAGAAATCAGGCTCATTCATATCGTATTCTTCATGCAGGTTTTGATGCTTTTACTACTGTTTAGATATGATAAGGAGCAGCGAGAGCCTGGCACCACCCTGTGTGATGATATAGGTTACAACCTTTTGTGAATATAATTGAGTTTCGGTTTTAGCTGGATCAGCATCAGATACGATAATAATAATATTGTTTTGTCCAGAAATCCCTTAAGAATGGAACATTATACTCCTGTACAGGTGAGAATCTAAAAGGGAAGTTGCGGTGGTGGTGGAAGATCAATAGATTTCCGTTTTCTATACAAGTATCCATGAGCATGGCCTTTTAGGGGGTAGCTTTTGATAAATTAGGTTGGGAATCTTGAGATACCCGGTGCGCATTTAAATTACCAATATTCCCGTGAGAATTAGACCCGTGCCAATTTGTACCAGGTATTTTGCATTTAGATGGACTGGAAACGGGAAGAGGTAGTAACGTTGGAACGGTGGTGGATGTTGGAAATGGAACGAAAGCACTGCTTTTTCCGTGAAGGAGGATATCTAGGGAAATGGGCGTTCTTATAAATTTGGAAGAATTTAAATTTTCCAACTCCAAACTGCAGTAATATTATCGGGGGATGTTTTTATTGCTGATTTTGGCTTTAGTTTAGAGAGTATTTACAGATTTAACTCTCTTCATAGTTCATTACTGCTCCATGTTTGAGATGTTTGATTCAGGTCGGGGCTTATATTTTACGCAGGATTTCCCAGTAGAAATACGGCTTTTTTATAGGATTTTAACAAGTAAATCAGGAAAAATCCCTAACTTCCACTTCTCTCCTTCCTTCCGTCCTTTCGAAAATGCAGATTAGTCTTAAAAGACTTGGCTCCGATTAGAAAAGCCGCAGTGGGAGCATATTGGGTGTGTGGAGGAGGTTAAGAAGTTGGTGAGAAACGCTGTCTCACCAACTCTCCATCATGGGCTTTGAAATAATAAGGGTGTTTGTAAACGTCCTGGCTCCTAGCAGTTTCTATTTTCTTCCGGTTATATGCCCGAATGTATTAGAGCAGGGACGGGAAAAGGGTCCCGAATCCTGGCAAAAGACCAAAAGGAATCTAATGCATATTCTACTATGGAACTAGAAACTAGAATCCTAATAATAATATGCAGAGGAATATATAAAGGAATCCTAAGAGACAAGGAACCTCTGTTTGTTAAATCCATATCCTGGATGCCTGGATTACTATACAGCCTTTTATATCCCCAAAATCCTAGTTCCAAACTTATAGCCCAAGAATATCGGAGTCAAGTGTGCTATGCAATAACATAGTTTAAGTTAACGTTGGCTTGGTCCATGTAGACAAGTAGGCTTTGTATATAGTTACTTTTTTTGTCTAGAAAAAGTCAAGAAGTAAAAGACTGTGGTTGAGAAGGTAGTCTGAAAAAAAATCAAATAAACTCAGAATATACTTCAGTCTGAAAGTTTTGTATATATAAAGAGATACCGGAAAGAAAGTTGGTTTCCCTTCTCTACTGCAGTGGCACTCTGGCAGTTGTCATATTATTATATGGAAATGGATACGTTCAAAATGTATGGGAGGGTTTTGATGGTTTTGTTAGGTTGGGAATGGATCTTTTTGGTTGTTCAGTAAGACAAGGATGACAAACGACAAAATTTCATGTTTTATGAGTCATAATCCTTCGGAAGGATTACAATAAAATATAGTTCATTTTAATGTGTTTGTAGATTCCTATTTGCAGACAATATACAAACTAGCAAATGATATATGTAGGTGTGTGTATGTCGTTCGTAAATGTGTCATTCCAACCAATGGATAGATAGAGTTGTTTAAATGGAAACTAGTTGTCCTACAGGGACGAATAATTATGACTTGTTCCACGTTATTTGATTGTTATCCTGTAATTTTAATTGCAATGCTTCATTGTTACTACGAATGCTGTTGACTGAAGGAACAGAAAGGGTTTTGCAATGTTGTCGATGAATAGAGCAATTGTTCATGGTCAGAGGTTGGAACGGGATTTTGAAAATGTTTTTAATGTGGCATTAATTGATTCCGCGACTTAATATTAATATGTAGCTTCTTTGAAGGGTGTTTCTAGCTTTAGAATTGGATCAGCGAAGTGAAGTAATTTTGACTTGATGAGGGTGGGCTTTTATTTTAGATTCAATTTGAATAGAGATTTGGAGACTGTTTCTGTGTGTCAGGCAGAATGTTAGGGCTTTGGAAGTTAGAAGATGATTATGTCAAGATTATATATTGATAATGATGCTTTGGTTGCTTGTAATTTGTAATTGTAGGCCCCCCTTCTGCCTTGGCAAATTTTCATTAAGATTTGAGATAGTTAAGGAAATTGGAGTAAGCAGTGTAGATTATTAATATTTAATATGTATTACTTCGTCTGTAATTATACAAACTTGACTATGAATGAAGTACGAAGTGTGTAAAGGTCGATTCCGGATCTCACAATCAGTGGAATTAGTCAAGTCATTTTGAATTAATTTTTTTTAAATAAGCGGTTGTAATTTAGTCTTAAAACTTGATCTATATCCGTTGTCGTAATGATATATTTATTGGGATGAGAAAAGCAGAATTTGCATAATAAAGGTGTTGATCGGTTAGCAACCGGAAATGGGCTAAATTGACGTGAAGCCCAGCCTGAGGAAGTGAGAATTTTTGGGCTCATTCAATTTGAGGTTTTTAATGTTCAGTAACTAAGGAAAAATTCAAATCTATATTGTGCTATGGTAGACGTTGCGAACAGTCCTCTTATGGTGTAGATCTTGGGACCTCGTCTACTCCTCTTGAGGATGGAAAAGGCTATGTACATAGCTTTCCCATTGTACTACTAGTACAATGGGATGATACTAGTATCAAAATGCAATAAAAATAAGAACCTAAGGGTCACAATCCCCAGCTACTATGTTCAATCTATCTTATTTTTTTTAAACCGTACCTCCTTCATTACTGCCATTTTAATACTCATGTAATTTCCCCTGGCATTTACTAGTATGTTTTATGCATTTGAAAAAATAACTGAGGAAAACTTTCCATTTAAAAATTAATCTTGAACAGCTAATCTCTAAATAACACAATTATTTAATCATTATTTTCATTATTTATAGCATTTTTCACATAATTTGTAGGAACGACAATGCCTTAAAAATTAATTAAATTGTAGTTTACATTCATATGATTTCGTGTAATTATTAATTGGTCATCCAGTCATTAGCTAAATTCACATTCTTTCTCCATCTGAGTTTGCTTCCTTCCTCCATCAGAATTAGCATCCTATATATATCCTGTTGAATTGAAATCCTGCCTCCCTCTCAATTGTAATCATTTCACCGTTCATGCAGCTCCGGTCCACAGTTAAAGTTGTCTTCAGACTATGACACTACTATCGGCAGACTAGCCGTCTTAACCCCCATGTAACTCGGTAGCTAGGGCACCGATAATAGGTACATAGACGGTCTGAAAAGATTAGAATTGACAATAGGGGCTTGAGAGTTTATACAAATAGCAGTCCAAACCACGACAATATAATTCTACTGTCTTGCTTTGGGCTGCTAAGCATATAACCATCTCCGAGTTACTTTAATATGGATTTGAATTTGATAATTGTCAATTGTAATCTTTTTAAACTGATGCGACGAAATCAATCTTCTAAGATAGCGAAATCTATAAATTCCGAACAAAAAAGTTTGTTTATATCTGAAAAATAAACTACAACCAAAATCATCAACAAATACAATTATTTAAGCAAAGTTGTAATTATAATTCTTCATCTCCTGCGTCCGCGTTGTCTTCAAGCTCGTCCTCTGATTCCGAATCTTCTGCAAGGACCTCGGCAGCATCCAGGAACCAAGACGCCGCGTCAGGCAGTACCCGCTCGGGCAAAAACCGATCCAAACATAAGTATCGCAATACCTAGATTGGAAAATAAAATTCAACACACCTGAAAATATGTGATTTAGTTAAATTGTAATTATTTACAGCAGCAACGTGTGTACAGCATCCAATCGTACGGGATCCGCTTTTACACCGACAGTAATATGATACGGCATCGATTGTGTCCGAGATGACAGATTGATTGGAGATGCCGAAGAGGAAGGCCAATACCCTCTGAGAGACTCCAAGTCTAAGCATGACAAGGAATATTCCCAATGCGTTTCTCAATGTCCTATTGGAGCTTTCCCGCATATGGCTCTTTTTCAATACTGC
The DNA here is from genome assembly GCA_906901685.1 of Desoria tigrina. Classification (NCBI taxonomy): domain Eukaryota; kingdom Metazoa; phylum Arthropoda; class Collembola; order Entomobryomorpha; family Isotomidae; genus Desoria; species Desoria tigrina. The sequence goes on along the minus strand of CAJQTU010000010.1, from coordinate 3,608,833 downwards.
CAGTAGAGTATTAAAATCTTCCTCTCCAATCCCGGTCAGAAGTCGATAATCAGCTTCCAATAATCCACTGCTAAGATTAAAATCCACGGGCCTCCGGCGCTCTCTTAATCGTTGGGTTAGACGAGTCAGCCATTTTGCAGCTTCTTTCCCAGTGACCTCTGCATCTGGTTTCGTAATTACGATCTGATTTATTGCTTCTTGCGTAAACAACCCATCTTCAACATGCTGCTTGCATATTCTATTCTTTTCCGGGACTAGAATGCTCGTTTGCAGATACAGATTAAAGGTTGCAGAGTTGGGAATTCGAGATCTCCCTGTGGACTTCCGACACACAAAGCAGCGGCTTTCATTGATTGCTACCGATGAAATGCCAGGAAGTACAATGGTAGCATCGCCTTGTCTCATTCGAACACTTATTGTTCTTCGGGATCCGTTTGACGTCAAGGACAGCTGTGAATCCACTGATATACATGACTGTGACTGGACGCCAGATGAATGTGGAGATTCTGTGCTTGGCTCTGCCGGAACAGATTCAGTGAACGAATCCATCTCTATGCTATCAAGTGAAAATAGCACGCGATCAGCATCTTCTAATGGAATTTCTGCAGCTAGGGGTTTCAGCTTTGGCACATTGCTCTTCTGAATCCTCCAACTTGGACCGGGAACTGCATTATCTTCCATTTGAACGCTGCTTTTCCTAGACAACTTGCTGCTTGGACTGATAATAGCTTCATCCATCTCGTCATGGTACACTCTCTTTGATCTCAGAGTCTTTGGAGATTGAGGTGGAAATTCATTCTTCCGTTTTGATTGCTCGAAACCCGATTCAAACTTTCGAATTTTCAAAATGCAGGGTTGGCACACGACATCTAATTCATTGAACATTATGATGTTGTCGGGTCCAACAAACGTCTCGAATTTATTCCACGTCGGCAGCTCCTTGTTTCCTAATTTCGTTCTTTTTTGCCCGCATTCTATTCGTTTCTTGCACTTCTTAAGTTTTCGTAGACAGCAGAAGACGCGTTCAATTTTTTCAGCCATTATGACAAAATAGTTTATTGCAATTTGTATATATAGCGTTTAATGCCAATACAAAAATAAAATAGCAGTGATGGCTAGATTTGTCTAAAAAAATTTTGAGCCGGAATCAAGAAGTACACTTTTTTTTACCAACATCACCTTAGTTACCAATTTTTTTCTGACATTGTTCATGTTCTTTGGACAATATTTCTTACAAAAAACCCGCATGGGGTATTGGGTATAACACGACGCTCCAAAAAGGCATACCGCTAATTTTTTCAGATTTTGGAAGATTATTACATGCTTAACTATTTGTCAAAAAATTAGAAGGATCCCTTTTTGGAGGATGATAATATTCAACCTCAAAATCATAGCCCCAATTCATACCTTAACCGATTGAGACCTTTAATTACTTTAGAAATTAGAATGATAAAAAAGCTTACATATATTAATTGTCATAGGTGGTTATACGTACTGATTGAGTTGACTACGCAAGACGAATTTGAATTTTCGAAATAGTCAGTTCTGCGACAGCAGATGTAAAGTACATTTATTACATGGTTAGTTGAAATGCATCATTACTAGATTACTACTTTTGACTGTAATAGTGAATTATTATGGCCTACAGGATTTGATAGTCAGAGAATTAGGCTATTTTGATTACAGAGCTCGTAAAGACACAGGGTGGGATTTATTTCTCCTTTCTGCAAAAGTAATTTACAAACGTAATTTGTTAATGTGACATGAACTTATTCCAAAGTATGCTATGGTCTTGGACTGAATTAAATATTGTTTACATGAGTAGGAAGCAAGGCCAACTTGAACTTACGTTCTGAAAATTCCGTCTGTTATTTGCCTTCGAGTTCGACAGAGAGGTTTGAATTCAGTTTGTCGGTGATCCGTGGTATTGATAACCGATAATGTATTATGATTTAAGTCATTATTTGTTATTAGTCATATTTCAGTCAATATTGTTAATTTTTCCTTAAGTCATTTTACGTACATTTTAAGAGAGCATTGAAGATTATTGATGTATCAAGTTACAAATGGAGCAACAAAATTTCGGTTCTTTTTTGTGATAAGAAATGTAGCTTATTAATGGCTGGGGAATAGATTTAGTGAATTAATTATTCGTCAATCTAAATCTAAATTGCAGATACGGAAGATATTAGTTTTCCAGAATGGTAATAAAGGGAGTCAATGCTACTGCAAGATTTTATCAATTTACGAAACTTATGTGGATGAAGATGATTCATGATTCTATGTTACAGAACCATAGTTTAATGAGTTACAAACGATTCAGTTAAATTGAGATAAGTATTTCAGCACATGTTATTGAACGATCTGTTTTATAGATTCGTAAAATCTTGCACCACCAAATTATTTAGAGATATGGATTGCCTGAAATTTAAATAATTAAGATACGATCACCATTAATCTGCAATGTATCGATCGTGTATGGTATATCCGATCACAAGTCCCAGCCCTGATATCAAACAGCATTAAAAATTACAATTTTAAACCAAGGGTGATACATTTTCGAGTAACCGGATAGGGTCCGATAATGATATTCAGACAATAGGAGGCACGAATTAGTCCGGGTGCACATAAGAAATTAGGTGTACATTTTCATAGGAACTATTATAATAAACATTACGTGTGATATCTCTAAATAGAATCTATATACTTCTTTAAAACATTCCATTTCCCTAGCTCCTACGTCCTACGCCCGTCATCGGCCTTTTAAATCCTCCTAAGTAATTATGCACCCGCAGACTTCTTCTCAAGAAGCTCCCAACGAGCGAACCGACCCAACCTTATGAATTACGAACTGTTTTAACGGCATCAAAAATCGAGGCTTAAAATTTAAAACAAGCAACAAGAACAACGCAGACATTATAATAACTCGAGAGCCTCCCAATGAATTGTATCTATAGGAAATCTAGGTTGTTGAATCATCTATTTCTCAAGTGTATCCTTACCTGTTTGACTCTACATACTAGATCGAGGATGAAAAAAATGTGTGGAGGCGAGCTTTTTGGATCGGGTGTTTTCATGGAAGTATATAATATTATTATTATATAAAGTTAGGAAAGATTGTAATAATAATAAGTAGGTTCATTTGAAATTTGAATGTGAATAAGCCCTCAACTGGTGAATGTATTTAAACTTTAACATTTTCGAAAGAGGAGAAAAAGAAATTGAATAAGGTCGATATAATAAGGATTAATAGGATTGTAGATTATGGTACCAGCAGAGAGTCGAGTCGAGACTAACTTTTTTCAAGACATATCAACTAATGCAGCCGAACAGGACCCTCAGTGGTACTGGTCCACATACGTAACTCTATATTATATTCTAGAGATTTTTTAAGAAGTTATCAACATCTCAGGATCCCCATGCCTAAGTTGGGCGTAACGGCCTAAGCTAACGTTCCTCTTCATCTCTTTCGAGTTGGTAAAAACGAGTGGTTGGTGCCAGAAAACAAGTGCCCACGCGGAATTACCTACTCATTTCTCAGAGACTCCCTTTGCCACATATCTACGGGCTAATAGCTGCTACACATCTGGTTTAAGTTTCTTCGGAAACATCCGAAATCCTGCCTCCAACTTCCCGAAAAATCCGGCCCCCCTCAATTTCCACAGAGAATGATTGATCTGTGAGGTTAAACCTTGATTTGGGATGAGGGGGGACTCAGCATACAAATTTTTAGTAGCGGATGCCTCGTAAGAAGATGTAACTTTTAATAGTATGTCAGAGAGAGAGGCGAGAGAAATTCTTTTGTGGATTCATACATCATGTTGATGTTGATGATGATGATGGTTTGGTGATGGTGATCAACTTCGTTTTTAAATGCATATATAAGTTGGTAATGGTATGAGTGTATAATATATTTATAGGAGTAGTTGATCATGATTAAAGGTGTAGGCTTCCTTTCCTAATGGTTAGTTAGTTCCTGCCCTCTCGGCCTGTCCTGTCTAGAGACTTTCGAGTTTGTCGAGAGTGATTATTCCCACACAGAGATCAAGTCGCTTTTTAAAAGTTCCTCATCGTAGCATAAGCTCCATAAACTTATTGTTGTTGATGAGGGATAGATTCGGCAGAATTTGATGTTGTTCCATTTCCATCCATTATTGCTACACATCGTCCTATGATGACTGTTCGTTGGCAGGTTGGACACCTTCGTATGTTTTGATATTTTAAATGGAGATTTTTAACAAGCCGGTTAACCTGCCTCCTACAACACAACTACTACCTACGTACGCGTAGATTTGTAATAATATGAAAGATGTACCATCATCAGAGATCAGAAGAGATAATGGGAAAAAGTCGCTTATTATTAGAGAGTAAATGCTTGATTGTTAAATCATTATGCCTGGTTGTGGTGGTGGTGGTACTGTCCACGGTCGAGGTGCTTTGGTTGCTGGGATCTGCCATGTGTCTGTTGTGGGTGTTTCTGCATAATTAAAGTGGGTCTTCGATCTGAAGAGATGTCGAGGAATGGATAATGGAAATGGATGTCTCATGCTCCTGGATTAGTTAGATTTGGGACCATGTTTTTAGCTCTATAAGGTTGTGGTGGTGGATTTATACATTTTTTCTGACATTTTTATTTTTTACATGTATGAAGTATGACTTTGTATTGTGTCTGTCATGTCCTTATTTTGTCGTTTCGTCTCTTTGTGTCCAAGTGTGGGGAATCAACGGACAGGGCAGTGCTGGAGATGGACAAGAGAGTTTTAAGTTTTTAGCCTGGTTTATCATTTATAATAAATTCGCCGGTATTTTTTAGCATGTAATCATTCATGGCTTGAGGTTTGGAGATGCCGATAGATCATCTTTAAGGCTGACGGCTTGATGTGCTTGCTTTGCATTACGTCATCCCTGTCTGACTGACAGGGTGGGATCCAAAGTGTTGAATTTTGAATGATTCAGATGGATAGGATAGGAATGAGATGAGATGATGAGACTGTCGGAATAGTTGTAGTAGACATTGCTGGCTGGGTGTAGAATTAGATTCTTATTCTTGGATTTAATGGGTTTGCACATGTTTGCGTTTTATCCTTATGTTGGGCTTGGATGGATGGGAGGTGGATAAGGCAAGGTGACAATTTGACAGGCAGGAAATGTAGGATTTGCCAAGTGTGTTATGAGTTTAAGAGATCAAGATAATATTTGTCGTTGATAAAGGCGTGATTGTCTCTCTCTGAAATTGTCAAAAGCTCGGTTTACTTAGCGTTAGCTTTTGTTGTTCTTGTAGATAAATCTGATAAATATTGATAAAATCTCAACCTTAGTCGTTAGACGAAGGGAAAGTTAAAGGAAAGTCACACATTTATGTTAGATTAGATTCGGAAGGGTTATCTTATGTATGAAATTCCGACCCATTTAATCGACGATAGGTTGTTCCTGTCTTCTTTATTTGTAGTTTACTTCCAAACAATCTGAGCTGATTCTCGAATCAGTTAAACATTAAACTATTCCCTGTTCATTTGGTTTGATATTTGATATGGAAAATCTGGAAAAACAAACATAATTGTTGTATCTATAAGATGTTTGAAAATACGATTGGGTAGAGACTTGAGACTGTTGGGAATGTAGGCTCAAGTTTGTCTTATTCTGATATCTGGGCTAATTCATGAAATTCTTTATTTATGAAAATGAGTCGGAAGATTGCGGTTTTTCGCATTGCATTAAGATTGCATTCAAATTTAAGAAAATCGACCCTTCTTTTATAGCCATAATAAAGAATAGTAAACATTGATTGGACACACCCCATATTAATTCAAGTTAAACTATAATATAAAGGTTGATTTATGGCTGAAAAAGCAGCAGAAACAAAACTTTAATTCTATTAATTATTTTTCTTTCAGAAATAGCCCGTGTTCGAGGTAACCTCTTTCACATGTCCGGTACGAAAGTGGAGCCTCTAGAACTTCCTGATGCCGTCGGTGCAGTGGTAACATTATCAGAGAAAGTCTACGTTCCTGTGAAAGAACATCCAGACGTAAGTTGTTACCATTTCAGACGACCCTTCCCAGTTTCTTAAGATTTTTCCCGTCTTTCCTCCTCCTTTATATTATTATGACATGCCATCTCGTTCCTAGCCCCCTATTTTACAACCCTCTCTAATTGAATAACTTTCTCCATATTCCAGTTCAACTTTGTAGGAAGGATATTGGGTCCCCGAGGAATGACAGCCAAGCAGCTAGAGCAAGAGACTGGATGCAAAATCATGGTCAGAGGGAAGAAAAGCATGCGGGATCAGAAGAAGGTTAGATTTTTCCGTTCCTCTTCTCCCGAAGAATCGGTTCCATTAAGAAACTAACTTAACTTTTACACGGTTCTCAAAGCTGGAGCGGAGAGTCATGTTATAAACCTAATCCCCACATATGCCGTGTCAGAAATATGTATTTGACTTGCACAAATATTGAGATTGAAGGAGTGTGCCCTCCATCTTCGTCTATTTATACCTTACGTAAGGTCGTAGCTCTCAAAAAGCTAAAATGATCTTCGTTCGGAACAGTCTCCAACCAGTCTTAGTATTCGTTCTCTCGATCTCTCGAATATTCCTCAACTTTTTCAGCTTCTTTTGGAGGAAAACAAATTTGGTCTTTGGTCAATAAAAAGTACACACATATGAAAGGGATTTCAAGATTTCCTCTTTCATTCTTTTTTTACGACACGAATTCCCTTGTTCTCCCTGTCTGATGCGTTTTAAAAAAGGAGTCACCCTCTTAAAACTAGTTTGCATGCCAGCAGCAAGTTTTAAAGTGGACCTGACGCTAATGAATGATTTAAGCAGATGTAGATGAGACCATAATTGGAAATAAGTTGATGTTCAATTGCAGTTGGTTAGAGTTTCAGATAATTTTTCGAATAATAGGATGCTTGGGATGTAGAGATGTAATGATTCTAAGTCTTTGTACATAAAAACAGCACAGGTCCAAATGGAACAGGATTTTGGAAATTTTTCATCGAAATGTGATCTTGTCACCCAGGAAAATGGAGTCATGTGCGGTCTTCGGTTCTGCTGGGTGTAGGACGACAGGGCGGAGTGTTAAGGACTTTATAGGCTGTTGATTTATTTTTTTGAATTCGTTGCAATAATCAAGTTGGTTGAGTGTGGGTGTATATCCAAATACATTTATACATTTTGAATTTATGCAAGGGAAACTTATGCAGGATAGTTTTTTTTACTTCAAGTGTGCTTCTAAACTATAGGTTTTGAAACGAGATTGCGTCAGCAGCCAAAACTTCTGCCTATATTTACGGCTGTTTGGAAGAGTCGGTTTATTTTTAGGAACTTTGCCCAACATAGTCATTCCCATACGCGTGTGATTTTCAAGATTTCAGAAGAAGGAGCACATGTTTTCATGCTTCCTATTCCGTTTAAAATGCATGAGATGTCCGATAATACGTGAAGAACATCCTATAAACTGTAGTCTCCATCCAAGCTTTTACTCCTAACTAACACCGATATGTTGTAGATGTTAAATGTCTTGAGCCCTCACGTAGGCATATATATCTGTCGATGTGTCGACTGTCGAGTTTCCAGCTCAGTCGACTTTTTCCTTCCTGGCTGTTTTTCTGGTCATATTATACAAGCCAGAATCACTTGCTGCGCAATTTGGCTTTAAATAACATAGTTTGTTGAAAGTAACTCATTATGATTTATGGCTACTTGAATTTATATTTCAGGAAGAGCAAAATCGGGGCAAGCCAAATTGGGAGCATCTAAATGATGAGCTCCACGTCCTGATCACCGTCGAGGACACCGAGAACCGTTCCAAGATGAAGTTGCAGCGAGCAGTAGACGAAGTTAGGAAACTTTTGATACCGGTGAGCTTGGAATTTTATGCCTCAAAAGTAGCAATATGCCTAAGCTTCCTTAACTAAACGAAGTTCGGGTTTCGGGAAGATCGGCGCATGTAAAAATTAGTACCTGTGGAGAATTGATCGATGACCTTTCATGATGGTTGGATTAGGGGAGACAGGTCCTGACAGACAGGCTCCTTAATAACTTTATTCAAGTCAGAAAAGGTGTTTTAATAGACCCTCGTAGATTTAATAAGCAGTATTCACTTTGGTTCACGAGCTTAATGAACGGATCTCGTTCCTTCCATTCCCAGATTAAGATTATGTCTGTCAAACTTGTAATCTTAATCAGGGTGGAAGGCCTTGTAACGGGTTAAGTGTGTAGATAATGACTTGTGAGTGATGAAGAAAAATTTGATGGGCGAATCTTGTAATTACTCTGTAATCAAAATAACCTTATCATTAGAACTTTGTCAAGGGGGATAGGGATGCGAATTCTCGTTTGGTTTTGCATAGGTTCGAGAGATTTTGATGAAGGAAGAATGGGTTTTGAAATGGAGATTTTAATCTACTGATTTGCAGGCGGAAGGAGAAGATGAGCTGAAGAAGAGGCAGCTAATGGAGCTAGCAATAATAAATGGGACATACCGGGACTCGAAGGAGTCAAGGAATGCTCAGGCGGCTGTAAACGCTGCGGCCGCACAATTAGTCTCTCCACAAGTGCCATTATCCGCCCTAAGAGCAGCGACGCCTTTAGGTTTTTATGGTTTTCTAAAACACAAAAATATCATGATGGATTCATTCAGTCAGCCGTATCTGGGACAACTGGAGCAGCAGACTCATTTCCTTAATTTTGATGGGATTACAGGTGCTCCTTTGATTATTTCGCCGCATCATCGCTTGAGCAACGGACTCAATTCCGCAGCAGCCGCGGCTGGGGCACACCCTCATCATCACCAACTGTTGGCGCAAGGAGCCACGGATAGTCTCCTTT